>JAWWTY010000123.1:50771340-50790119 GCA_035222235.1 Margarornis squamiger
GGACATGGGGCACAGGGCACGGGGCACAGGGCCGGGACATGGGGCACAAGGCCGGGATATGGGACATGGGGCACAGGGCCGGGACATGGGGCACAAGGCCGGGATATGGGACATGGGGCACAAGGCCGGGATATGGGACATGGGGCACAGGGCCGGGACATGGGGCACAAGGCCGGGACACGGGGCCGAGGCACGGGGCACAGGGCCGGGACATGGGGCACGGGACACGGGGCACAGGGCCGGGGCCGGGACACAGGGAACAGGGCTGGGGCACGGGACACGGGGCACAGGGCCGGCCCCGCGGGGTGCCCGCAGCGGCGGGGAGCGGCGAGGCCACGGGCAGGCCCGAGCGGCGGAGGGGCCCGCCCGCGCTGCCCCGGCCGCCTCCCGCCGGCAGCAGTGGCAGCAGTGGCAGCAGTGGCAGCAGTGGCAGCAGTGGCAGCAGTGACAGTGACAGCGGCAGCCCCTCCGCTCCGCTCCCCCGCAGCGCCGCCGGGCCCGCCGCCATGCAGAGCGCGCCGCGGGGCCGCCCGCTCCGGTCCCTGTCCCGGTCGCTGTGCCTGTGCCTGTGCCTGTGCCTGTGCCTGCCCCGCCGCCGCTGCCGCTGCCGCTCCCGCCCCCGGCACAGCGCGCCGAGCAGCCCCGCGCCCTATCGGCAGCAGGGGGAGGGCGAGGCTCCTCCCCGGCCCCGCCGACAGACCCGCCGGCCCTTACCTGGCTCCGCTCCGCTCGGCTCGGCTCGGCCCGGCCCGGCCCGGCCCCGCTCGCTGCCGCCGCCGGCGGGCGCGGGGCTGCGGGAGGGGAAGCCAAGCGAAGGGAAGAGCAGGGCAGGGCAGGGCAGGGAAGGGAAGGGCCGGCTCGGGCGGGGCGGGCGCCGCGGGGACACAGCGCCGCTCCCCGGCCGCCCCGGGAAGCGCAGCCCGGGAGGAGGCGGTGCCGCCCCCGCCCATTCCCAGTCCCGTTCCCGTTCCCGTTCCCAGTCCCGTCCCCTGCGGTCCCCTGAGGGAGGGGAGGCCGCGGACAGGGGGCGCCGTGGCCCTGCCGTGAGGTGACACGGACACGTGTGACAAAAGGCTGCGGTGCCTTTCGGTGGCCCGCTCTGCTGAGCGCCTCGTGGGGTCGGTAAGAGAAGGCTCCCGCGGTCCGGAGTGGTGCCGCGGCTGGTGCCGGAGGGCAGAGGAGATGGAGGGAGCTCGGGGAAGCCGAGCGGTGTCTGTGGGATCGCCTGCGGTGGCGGTGGAGGCCGAGAGCTGCTGCAGGAGAGTAGAGGGGCAGCTGATCAGGAGCAGAGGGCTGCATCGAACGATGGATGGAGATGGACAATGCGAGACCATGGAAAGATGAAAGGAAGAGACGTCCTCTTGACAGACTGACATGATGATAAGCAGCTCTTAAATTAGAACTGCTGTGAAGCCACCATAAAGGGAATAAGCACGTGAACAAGTTTTGAATTTATCAACGCGTTTCTTGTGTTGATACACAAGGCGCAAAAGCATTTTAGGAGCAGAGCTCTTGTAATAAAAAAATTAAAAAACCCATCCCAACACTCAAGATGGGGAGGTTCTACTGGGAGAACTTTTCTGGAGTTTTACAGAGGTTGCTTGATCTGAGAGACTTCCCTTGAGACATCCCCCTGCCACGTGTATGCAGCCTCAGGGGAGAACGCCTCAGGAGGATATCGGCTGGAGGTGTCCCACTGTAATCCTTCTGGGGAACAGGATTACGACACTCCCGTGGAGGGGGAGAAGCGTTTTCCCCCAGGGATGTCAGGACCCACTCAGTAGGATGCGTGATGTTCTTTATAAATTCTTGTAAGGCTGAACAAAGACACCAGTCCATGTGTCAGAGAACTCTTATGCTTTATTGTATAATGATCTTAACTCCAACAAATAGTCCGCTGTTAGTCTCGAGTGTGTTGGCGAACAAACCCTTAACTTTTACAACAAACTCCTGCAACCCCCCGACTCCCGCTGCCCGCCCTCCACAGGACCCTCTTCCAGCCACAGCTTTCCTGTCGCAACAGTCGGAACATCTGAGACAAAACGTGCTTGCATTCTCATGCCTGGCCCTCTACAAGGGGACTAAAGTCTCTGAACCCGCAGGTCCTTCACATTGTGATTCATCCCATTCAAAGGAGGGCGCACCCCTGAGCGTCATTTGTCCTTCGTTTTCTTTCAAAGAGAGAAAGGTGGAAGACTGGCCTCCAGCAGGCTACTAAAACGCTGCTTATTTTAGCACCTAGTCTTACATGCTTCATAACAAAGACCAAGAAGTCATGGCCAGCTTTATGTCTGAGTCACTCGTACTCGCACTGCTGCTTCCTTAGCGGTCTAGAGAGTTTTAATGCCAATAATGAATAAGCAAGTGCAAAAATAATAGCTAGTTCTAGGGTGAACTAAGTATGCATGGGTAGCTAGCTCACTATAGTTGTCTAATGAAAACTGAAGAAGGCTGCTTGGAGTAATTTGTCTAGAATTGTAGGGATCACAGTCACAAAGTGCTGGCTGTTTGGTAGCTCAGCAGCAGAATGGCAAAAAAGTTTTATATATAGGATTGTATACATTCCTCAATAAAAGAAGTGTTAGAAAATTAGTATTCAAAGCATTTAATGTTTTAGGAAATAAATTGATTTAGGCATTGCTAGTTTGCCCATCACTTTGCTATTTCATTACCTATCTTGTACATATATTGTGTGCAATATTTAAATAAACAAGGACAAATATTTACATTTCTAATACAACACATAAACCCTATACATACTCATCGAGAGGATGTGCTGGTAAGCCTCAAAAAAAAGATGTCTCTTGCCATGACTCAAAAGGAAAATAAATATTCACTATGCTGCTGTTGTAAGCATCCAAAAATCTGCAGGAAAATCCTTGACCGGAATTTGTGCGTGCATGTGGTGTCAAGTGACGGTTTCATGGATGTACCAGGAACCATTTCCTTACCTCGTGTTCAGTGTCTGGACAAGTATCAGAAACAAAATCGTTTCTCTTTAAGGGTGTGATGCTGGTAATGTGTTAATCATACGTTTGGAAAAATAGGTCATGTAAATTCCAGTGTAATGACTGCATCTTTATATTTTTAAGGTTGCCAAAAAAGAGGAAGAGAGAGGTTTTCATTATGCTCTAGTGTGATAGCCTCCATTAAACTGCACTGCTTGGGGTGTTGCTTCTGGCACTTGATGCATGAAACTATGTTCTTTGCCAGTTGTACATATTACAGTATTTGACACCATGAAAATACCAGACTAATTTGGGTACTGGCAGATTTCTCACTACTACAGTTAACACTTTAAATAGGAGGGATTTTGGTATCTAGAAAATTATAATCACTGTAGTAGAGGCTTTTTCAAGTATTTGTGTCTTTTTTTTTTTAATTTTCACACAACTTTTTCAAACAATAAAATAATCACCTGTTATATATGTTGTTATTTTGGTTTGTTGTTGGGGGGGGGTTAATTCCTTTGTCTCTCCTTATGTCTCCAGTTGGCTTGTTTTCACTTGGAGTGGCTTGAACATACAGCATGTAATCTGTGCTGTTTGGCTCAAGTGTTTAGTCTGGTCTTCACGGAACACTTTCAGAACAGATTTTCCATTTTAGTTTCTGCAATGCTGCCTTCTTAAAGTAAAAATACTTCACTATATTCTTGCTTATGTTATAAATCACAATAAAATAGAATATTACCAGAGTTGGACCATAAAACAATGAAATGGCAGTCCCTTATAATGTTTCTGATTTTATACAGCCTACATCTACTCAGCAAATTGTGATTTTCTTCTATACTCAAAATGTCTTTATAGTTACAAAAGAAAAAAATTAGATTTTGATTTGCAAGAACCGTTTGCAGCTAGACTTTTGGTTTGAAGAACATTCTGGTGTAGCAAGAAAGACATGTTTAATTTTGCCAGTTTTAGAGACTTGTTTTTACTTACAGGAACATGTTGAATATACAATTCAACAATACAATACTGTAGGGAAACGCCTGAGAAATTAGTGGGCATTAAAAATTAATGCCTGCCTGCAGCAAATCTGAAATAAGTTTTCTTTCTAAGAACTTAAGGTACAGTTTTTATAATTATTCAGAACTTTAAGCCATTAATATACATAATCAGAGCCCCAAATGATCATAGGTTTTTTCTTCCTCCAGAAAGGAGAGATCAAGGGCCCTCATGTAGTTCCTGCAGAAACCATTTTCATAAAAGTTAATCCAGTCCCTCCATGTGATAACCCTTCCTCTTCTATGGAGCCTCCACACTCTGTTGCCAGCTTTAGGTTTCATTTACCACTGCGGGAAATAAAAAATGTTAGCTTTCCACCCCTATTTTTTCAATTGATTTACCTTAATGCTGATTTAAGATGTTTAACTTGGCTTCTTGGAATGTCCGTGCCTCCAGTTAATATTACTTTGTCCATGATCTTGGAGCTTGTGTTCCTACAAAAGATAACTCTTCCCTGTCCCAGAATTTGATTTCCGAAGAAGAAATTTAATTCCTTAAGAGAAAAAAGACAGGGGGAGAATAGAAGTTTTATAAAAATAAATGTTTGCAAAATAACTTACATAACTGGCTTATCTCCCCCACCCCTCTCTAGATTTAAGTCAAACACATAGTGAATTTTGGTGTTTTATCTCCATAAAGGAACTCCATATCTGACTTCTATACTTGGAGTATATTGATCTTCTGTTCCATATAGCTATCAATTCCATAGTTAACTGCAGAAACAGGCTGGTATCACTGCAGTAATGTTAGTTATTTCACATACACATTTTTTCATTCAGAATAGTCTAGTTTTACTATACTAATATTATATTAAAATAATGCCTTAATTCCTCTTATACAGGGTTGTATTTCAGCATTGTATTAAACAGGGAAAAAACAGTATATAAAAGCATCAGAAATCTAGATCATGAGGCACTTTTTGCCCCAGTGAAGACAATAGTAAAAATTCTGCTGGTTTCAATAGGATCACATTTTTAGATTAACGTCACATTAATTCCAGCATTAACACAAATGAATACCAAAGAAGTTACTTAAGAAATCAGTACCTTTTTTCACATATCCATCAGTAAACTATCAAAGGAGTTTGTAAGGTTACCACAGTTGTAAATTTTCAAATTCTTTTTTACAGGCATTCTAAAGCAGCATAATACCAATCTTCATTTAAATTACTTGTACTTTAATGAGATACTCCAGACACACTGCAGAACAGAAATAGAATTTGCTTATTATACCTGCTATGCTAAACATCTCCAGAATATATGAATTACAAAGATGCTTGAGTTTTTCGAAAGAAGATGCAGAGATATGACAATAAATGCTAGAATACAAGAACCAAAGAATTATACTTAATTGTATCTTCTCTGCAGACATAGAATGAGGTTATGCATATATAGCTGATAAAATCCTCACTGCTACAAGGACCTTCTGAATTTGGAATGAGCTCACACTTCAGATTTGATTTGTGGTGAATCTGATTCCTGTATTGGATATTCTCTGCTATGCTGTTTTCATCAGTCTGGTATGTCAAATTCAATAGTTACCAAAAATCCATCCTAACCTTTTTAAACTGCAGAAAGGTAGCATAAACAATGCTTAATTTGCCTGCTTGGCATACAATAAAAAGTAATAAGCTGACTTTTATTGTAACTGTTACATTTTTATCTGTTGAATATCACTGCCTTTATTTTTTTAAAACTGCACTGATCCTAATCTATGGCAAATTTAATATCAGGTATCTTAGAGATCAATGTATTTAAGACATGGCCTAAGAACAAGGTTAGCAGTATAACTGCATCTCTGTTTTATTTTTTAAAAATCAGATTTCATTTATATCATTGCAGCAATGAGACAGGGAAAGAATGAATAATGGTTGACACTTCTGTAAGTTCTACCATCCCCAACATGTCTTTTAAAAAACCCAAGCAACAAAAATATGGGGGAGTTCCTTTATACATCAAAGAAAAAGCAACAGCTGTTTAACTACACCATGCAATGCCAGAGTAGATCATTAGGCCGTTACTATCCATCTGAAACTGTAGGAACTCTGTAAGCAGGGTGCTCTTATCTGAACTGGAATTTGACCAGGATGTGAAAGTTTACTTACTGTTTTTAACAAAACAACTATTGTATGCTGATTATAAAAGAGGATGCTTCCAAGGAACAGTATCATTAATGGCCTCCATTCATTAGTAAAGCCAGAGTTGTATGAAAAAAACTGCCCCAGGACCAAAAATCTCCAGGTTTCCCATCTGCAAGGTGTCTGCCTTCAGGCAGTTGTTAAGAGAACAGGCACAGATGCAGACGAAATTGCACTGATTTTGAACTAAAATTTTCTAGGTTAAGACAGAACTAATATAGTTGAAGAGTTTGCAGTGACACTTCAGCATGTTATTTTCTTGGGTATCTCTCATAGAGAGTCAAATCCCTAGCATATGTGATAGCTACTAAATCCAAATCATTCTATGTTGGACTTTACCTTCATTAAGGAAAAATTAGGCAGAGGTAGAAAGGAAAAGAAGTTTGTTTATTTTAGTTAGGACAATATCATATTATACATATTAGAAGGTTAAAATAATCTTATGCTACTACCTGTTTGCCCTCATCAAGATAATGTGTAATAACTACAAAATACCTTGCTCGTATTAGGATTTTATCACATTAAGGAACTCTGTATCTCCTAAAGTAAAGGTTTTCCTTAGTGCAAAAGAGATGCATTTCCTCAAATACATTAACTCCCAAGTTTACTTAATGTGACCAAATTCATGCTGACTAAACACCTGGAAACAAACCATTTAAAAAGTCAATTTGGGAGAAAACAAGAAAAAAGCTATCAGTTATTATTTTCTTAGCTTATATATTTTCATGTTTTATGGGTTTTATGATATTAAAGTTTATCTGTCCATTTCACCTTAGTAAAATACTGGAGAAAAATAATTTAAACAGATTCTAAATAAAAACCAGTACTTTCATTCTCCTCAAAATTTTGAGATGTCTTGTTTGCTTTGATTCAAAAATTTTTAAATGTTAAAAGATTGGATCTTCCTTCCTGCAGAGTAGATCTAATGTTAAGTACAAGCCTAAATTTTAGCCATGTTTCAGTCATCTGTTAATGTTACTTGAGTGAATAAATGCTTTTACCTGTAAAGACAGACTCTACTCCATTGCTCATACAATTAATTTACCGACAGTTAATTGCTTGCCAAGCAAAAGTGATTTACGCACCTGTTTAACTCAGAATGACTAAACTTCAATTAATATAAGATTAGAAAAATATAAAAATCTGTTTTCTTTCTTTCCCAAAATAGTTTCATAAAGGCATTATTTTCAAGTACAAATCCTATCCAGACCTCTATTGTATTTTACAAAACTTTCTGATACCACAACTGAATGGCTTCAAAATTCTATGATCAATATCTTGCAGGTATCCCGCTTTGTGTCAGTTTTCCTCACTCGGTATTTGTTACAAAAGTGCTGCTAGTTACAGGAATCCTTGCGCTTGACATCTGCCATGAACATCTGCAAATTACTCCAACTGCTTGTAAAAATAAATTAGAGAATTTGTTATGGTCTAAACCCACTAGTACTCATACATTAATTAAATTTCACTAACTAGTTTCTAAACTTGAATAACTTGTATGCTGCATGTCTTATGCTGAAACAAGAAGCCAAGGAGATGGGGGAAGGGAACAGGGAGTGAGTGATGTGCATTTAAAAACAGCTGTATAGACTACTCTTTTTTTAATGGAAATCCTTTGTTTAGTATGTGATTCTTTGTGACTGTCACATGATAGAATCTAATTATTTAGATAGAAAACGAACTCCATGGCTATTTGGTCATTGCTGAAAGGGGAACAAGGCCTTCTTTTGCTTTCCTGTAAATTCTGACCTCTGGGGTTTATTTGTCCCTTTAAAATTCACCTATCACTTCTATTTTTTAACATTTTACACCCTCTGTCATTGGAAATGGGGCCACATTCTTTCCTGGTGTGAATAACTCCAGCAACAAAAGAAACTCAAATTTAGAAAGCCACAGGCAGGTAAGGACCATCTTACAGTTTCAGAGACATAAAAGGACAGTTGCACCTTGTAACAGGACAGTCTATGGTTTGGTTTCCAATTTAAGGTCTAGGCAAAAATTAGTTAGCTTGGACCTGTCAAATTCACTGCAATTCCAAGGTCAAAGAACAAGGGAGTCATGTCTTAAGCTTCGCTCCACCCTGCTCTAGCTCATGGCAGTCAGATTGGTATCTGCAACCAGATTTAGCTCACACACACAATTCAGGATGGAGCAGAGGTGGTGTCATTTGGATCTGGGCCCATCTGTAATAGACAACTTATTAAAAAAAACAAACAAAGAAACCCAAAATCCAAAACAGTTGATACAGTAAGCATGAAAGCCGTCTACAAATAGATGATCAAACACTGAACTCTTTCAACTGCTTTATTCCTCTGATTACATTCCCCAAAACCTGGAAGAACACACTAAATTAAAAGAACATTGAAATGGGAGTAATTCATATTTTCTATGTAGTTCCTCAATTTCTGACTTAGTATTTCTTTTTCCGTGCAGTGGTGATGGTTAAGAGAGAATGATGTGTACCTCAAAACTAAGTAAGATTTTTATCTTTATGTTTTTATTTTCCACATACAAACAATAGACTATACATACTACACAGTACTGAGCAGTAGAAAATGAAAAGCAGCAGAACAAATTGTCAGTATTCCTCTCATCCCTTGTGCTGGGTTTGGGTGGGGTAGACTTAATTTTCTTTACAGTGGCTGGTATGGAGCTGTGTTTTGGATTTGTGCTGAAAACAGGGTTGAGAACACAACAGAGATGTTTTTGTTATTGCTGAGCTGCACTTACACAGTCAAGGCATTTTCTGCTTCTCTTACTACCCTGTGTGTGAGGAGGCCTGGGGTACACAAGGAGTTGGGAGGGGATACAGCTGGAACAGCTGGCACCAACTGACCAAAGGAATATTCCAGATCATATAGTTTCTTTCTATCTATCTATCTATCTATCTATGTATGTAGTGTTCTTTAAAGCTCGGGGAAGAAGGAGAAAGAGGGGATATTTGGAGTGATGGTGATTGTCTTCCCAGTCACCATTACATGTGATGGAGCCCTGCTTTCCTGGGGATGGCTGAACACCTGCCTGCCCATAGGAAACAGTGAATGAATTCCTTGGTTTGGTTTGCCTGTGTGTGTGGCTTTTGCTTTACCTATTAAACTGCCTTTATCTCAACCCATGCGTTTTCTCACTTTTACCCTCCAAATTCTCTTTCTCATTCCACTGTGTGGGAGTGATTGAGCAGCTGTGTGGAACTTGGTTGCTGGCTGGGGTTAAACCACGACAACCATACACATGTCAGTAATTATTTTCCCCAGGAGCATTATGCGGTTTGTCACTCTGATGACTCTTAAAGGCACATGTTTTTGGACTTTCCTAATTGTTGCTGGTTATACTTCTACTTTTCAAATTCAGCAATTATAAAAGACACATCCAAATAAATCTGTATCTGGATTATGCTTAAACCTATTATAAGAACAAAATAGAAAACAAACAACATGTCCATAATTTAAGCTTGTTTCATTTACCTTTCAAAACTCTACACTCTCAGGTTCACCCCTTTGTGGATGGAAGGTTGTGTCACTCCCAAGTGAAACTGCAGCCACTGTCACATGTATGTTCTTCCCCAGGCTCAGCAAGAAGACTAACCATGGCAGCATCAAAATAGCAGGTAGGACATATGCAGACAGAAATAAAAGCTCCCAATATATTTTGATGTAGCCCTCCAGTTGACCTGAAACTCCCCTTCATATGCAAATAGGGGGCAAAAGAAATGCACAACAATCTCCTTGTAAACTTCATATTTTAATAGTAGGCTGTTTTTTAAAAATCTTGCAAGTTTCTTCAGCTTGTTTCAGAAGAGATTATTTTAGTGGCTGCCAAATATACAAAGCCAAAATTGAATTTGAAAGGAGCCCTTGTATTAAGTAAATAGAACTGTAGGTGTAACTAATTTTAAGGTATATTAACAGATCATTTAATCATACTGTTCTCAGAATATAGCTTCTCCAGTTCACCTTGAATTTGGCAAAATTGTACTCATGGATCACAATATTTAAAATAAAATTCACTCAGTGCTATTTATTTCGCCTTCTATCTCTGCATTTTTTGTTTGCTTACATGAAACTCCCTAGTGCCCAGCCAGCTGCAGATTCTCTACCACATCTATTCATCTTTGCTCCTCCCATTTCTTCTGTTCATTCATACCTTTCCTTGTGTTCCCATTTCCCACACCGAGCAACAGGCCAAGGGACAAACCTTCTGGAAAGGAGCACAAACACCAAAATAAGGCTTTGGTATGTCAGACAAAATATACTGCAAATTTGCTTAAATTCAGGAAACAATAAAGGCCGTGGGTTTTTCTTGCTCATAGACTATGTCAGCATTTGTGTACTTCCTTTAGTGTTATTTCGTACTTGCTATGTGAAGCAGCTTCCTTAGGGGGTTTAAGGATCTATTGGTTTTCTCCCCTAGAAGTAATGTTATTCTGTTCTGTCTTACTATATTCAGAATCTGATACACTTGTCAACATATTTTTAATTTAAATCTTTTTTACTACGAAGCTCTGTGAAAGAACATATTGTTACAGTTTTTGAAGCAAAATTTAAGCCTAACAGAATGCATCCAGGCAATGCTAATCTAAATGATACTGAAAATGGATGAAAAATATGGTTCACTCAAGTTTTCTTCTCCATGTGCTGGATTAGAGACAGCTGCTGACCAGACCTCGAAGGAGGTTTAAAAATTATTGATTAAATATAGATCAATGGGATTTCATAAACAAAACCCAAGTACACCTAAAGTAGTGACTTAAATGTTCACATACTGTCTAAAAGTCTCTGTCTTATTAAAGGGCTTAGATAAATGAAGTTTACAATTTTAGTAGGCGCTTCCCTGAAAATATAAACTATTAGGTGTAAGTGTGCAGTGTCTGGAAAATAAAGAGCACAGTACAGAGATACACTTAAGAAAGCAAGTGCTTATGTGCTTGATACAGTGTAGTTATAGTATATTAAACAGAGCACACACGAGCTGCCTCATCAAATTCAGACAGGATATAAATAGTGGTATTAGATGTTGGTGAAATCCTAAGTGGATACATATCAGTCTCCTTTACAAGCAGTAATCCCTCTGCTGGCATTTAGTATCATCACCTTCATTGATCACTCCACCATCACACTTTTTTATATTTCATCATGGAGAATTTTTGGCTAGAAATCTGACTATTGTGAACAGAGTTTTTGTATTCCTAAGCACATTCATGTTTGTCAAGACTATGCTTTTCTCATTTCTCTCTTTGCTATTGCCTTGTCTAGGCTACTTCTCACTTTGTCTACTCAATGCTTGATATTCTGTGCTCTCTTTAGACACCAATTCATTGTCTGCTTTGTTAAACACCCACTCAAATAACCTCACTTAGCTTCTCTGCTGCCACATATCCCGAGTTTAGGAATATCTTCCACTGATACTCTATTCCCTGCTGCTGGATCGCTATGTTGTCGGTGGGCTACTCTGTCATGCTGGTTGATGACCTGCATGGATACAAAGGTCTAGTGCATTAACTGAAGTAGAATTGTAAGGAAGAAGTGACCAGAGGGGCAAAAATCAAAGAAGTAATTTTATTTTGTAAATTCAAATGCAAATAGTTCTTTACAAAGGTTTGAAATTCCAACTTTCATGTTCAGGTTCCCAAATGGTATAGTGGTGTAACGTGTTAATGATTGTCCCCTCAAGCCATTCACAGGACACAGTGACAGAATCATCATTAGTTGCTCCCCGAGCAGCATAAACCTATATGATCAATATATTTCCTGACTTTGTTCAAAGGCAAACTGTAATGATTCTGTTGCTCACAGAGTCATACCCACACACTTTGATGCTTCCCTGAGTTTGATAAATGCAACCCCTTTTTAAGCCTCTGAATAATACACCACATAACTTATCCATCAACATGATATGACCCTGTCATTACAGTACAGCTCTGAGACTGCATATCCATTCATCAAACATCCTTCTTTGACCGTAATGGCAAATTCCAAGGTCATATTAATTTGTAAAGTTTCATATCATTCTTTTCTTTACTGTGAGCAGCAGACATTATATCTGTGGAAGAATTAGGAAGAGCAGCATCACAAATATAATCAATACTTTTCACAAAGGAGCCTCTCAAAGAGAACTTTTTAGCACCACATGTTCTCATTTCTTAACAGATCATAGGACAGTTCTTTCTAATGAGGCAGAGAAAGAAACTCATGTTGTCTTCCCTCCAGAAAGCAGCTGCCATTGGCTAAATATATTGCCAAACTTTCCCAATATTCCCAGTGGTATTTCCTTTAACCAGTCCCATACGCTCAAAATTTCCCCAGATCTGCCTTGTTATTTGAAAAAATACAAAGTGAACATAAATACCATATGCTACTATTAAAATTACAGGTAACTGCAAATTTCCTTGCAGCCTGGCTGCGGCCAAAAAGAAAAAAAAAAAAAATCTGGAAAGGAAAAGTTGAATTTGAAATGGGCTCATTTTAAGTGACCTTCGGCTGATGACATAGCGCTCTGTCATAACCACTTCTTCTGTGCAGCAAGTATTAGAGAGCCAATAAAAGGCTAATGAAAAACACAGGGCATTCCTGAGTGTGCCATAAATAAAATAACTTTACTTAATTAATAAAAATAGCATATAAGCTAACTTCATGCTTAATGGTCTAGCTACAGAGACTGTTCATAAATTCAATTACCTGTGTTCAAATTTTTCCAATCAGAACCTGTCCAATAGAAACTGGAAAATTTTGAAGAATAGTTGATCCATCCATGGCTTCCCTTATAAAAGGCTGGGAAAAAAATCACCACAAAAGTAGAAAGATTTGACTGGTTAAATGCTTAATTTTTTGCTGTAGCAACTTACAAATGTGACTTCTAAGAAATTATTGATAGTGACAGAAAGAAAATTGAAGCTTTTGAGATGTGGTGCAAGCACAGACTCTTGCATATCTTTTGTACAGAAAAGATGATAAATGCTCATATTAAATACATTATTGGAGAAAAGTAGACCTGGTTGTCAGAAATAGGTGTAAATGTACGTGCTTTGGACACATCAGAAGCAGAGATGGAAATAACCTTGAGAATGTAATTATGGAGTGAATGGTGACAAGTCATCATAACTGGGAGCAGCTAGAAAGGAGGTGGATAGATGACATGCAGTAGGCTGCTGTGACTTCAGTTTCTGAATGCTCAAAACTAGCAACGGATCACAGAGGCTTCTAAAAATTCTTCTGTGAAGTCACCAATATGCAGATGCCAATAAATTGATTTTGCTTCACTTGCAAGCAAAGGAAACAAGCACAATCATTCTGTCAATATAGTGGTTTGTAAATTACAAGTGTATTCACAAATACCCACTTTTCCACAATGGCTTGAATGTTATGTGCAGTGACAATCCCTGTCATTTCTGATTGTCCCGGGATACCACGAAAAGTCTGGTGGCAAATATAACTGTCTGTGGCAAGTATATATAGACAGATTGGAGAACAACAGACTGAAAACAGCCCTGTGGAGGAAAGCTTGGGGGTGCTGGTGGGATGAGAGGCTGGACATGAGCCCGCAATGTCCTCTCACAGCCCAGAAAGCCAGCTGTGTTCAAGCTGCATCCAAAGCAGTGTAGCCAGCAGGCAAGGGAGGTGATTCACCCCCTCTACTCTGCTCTCAGGAGATCCCACCTGGAGCCCTGTGTCCAGCTTTGGGGTCCTCAGCATGAGGGATGTGGATCTCTTGGACTGAGTCCAGAGGAGGGCCATGAAGAGGATCAGAGGGCTGGAGCACCTCTCCTATGAGGAAAGGTTGAAAGAGTTAAGGTTGTTCAGCCTGGAGAAGACTCCCAGCAGACCTTATTGCAGCCTTTCATTACTGAAAGGGGATTTACAAGAAAGATGGGGACAGACTTTTTAGCAGAGCCTGTTGGGATAAGACAAGGGGTATTGGTTTTAACCTAAAAAAGGGTAGGGTTAGACTAGATATAAGGAAGGTATTTTTTACAGCAAGTGTGGTGAATAGGTTGCCCAGAGAGGCTGTGGATGCCCCATCTGTGGAAACATTCAAGGTCAGGTTGGATAGGACTCTGAGCAACTTGATCTAGTTGGAGATGTCCCTGCTCACTGTGGGGGCGGGGCGGGGGGGCTGGACTGACTAGATGACATTTAAAGGTCCCTTCCAACCCAAACTATTCTATGATTCTATGGTAACTGCCTTATCTCCAAGCATGGCTCAGAATAAGGACATTCTCAGACAGCACAGGTAAAGTCCTCCTTACCAAAACCAGAGCAAAAATAACATTTAGGTAAATCATGGCTAGGGATCACTTTCAAGGGAGTTTATATCCCATACAGTATTTGGTTCTTCCCTTTATTGAGAACTGGTGGTACTCCAGGAAAAGTCACTGAGTTGTGAGACTCTTCCACAGAAGCACTTTGTGTCTCCAGCTGATTGTCTTAAGGAGATCATACACACAAGTCCCCCTGCACCCTTTTACAGTTTTCATCTTGTCAATGTAGAACATGGGAGACACACCAGTCCCTGGTTTTGGGACAAAATAGTCCCTGGTCTATTCTTCAGAGTAATTTCACTGCAAATACCCTCTGGAATGGAACACCTTTAGGAGCTTTTTTATTATGGCAATGCACATTGTGAAGAAACCCACCTCAATTTACAGCAGATGTAAAATACATGAATTATTAAAATAGGCAGTTAATTAGGTGTTGTTATCAAATATATGTTACAATGCAAAGTTTAATTAGAAATGTCAGGGGTAACTCTGAAGGTGCAGGGTAGCAAACTTAGAGGGTATAATTTTAACTGGATGAACCACATGCAACTACATGTGTGTGAGACTCAACAGATGGACAAAGAGGAAAGGCAACCAAAAAACTATGAGAGAAAGCTTCTGTGTAAAACTGAGGGCAAAAAATTATTTTCCAGGGTTTGCTTTTTACTGAGTTCAGAAGAACTGGTATATTGCAGGAAACAATGTTTATCACTGAAAAAAAAAAAAAGGCTTTCAGAAGGAGAGGAAATTAACCCCAGATTCATAATTAGGAAGTAACCTGACAAAGAGCAACCTGCTGTATATGAAGAACTGGCCCGATACCACAGTTGAAAACAAGTAATTAAGCTTTTTTCCCCTCTTGACCTATTTGACTGTGATTTAAAAAAAAATTAATGCTGAAGGACCGCACTCCACCACCTGGTTCGGCAAAGCAGGAGCTATCAACAGCATAGCTATTATTAGGAAGACAAGTGCTTTCCTAACCTACCAGATAGGATTTCTTACTTGTCTGCGCAGCTGACTGACAGATATGACTTATTCTGCAGTTCTGAACACACATGCTTTAATAGGACTGTTTAGTTCTTAGTCATTGTTACTAACCATGTTTACTGTTCTAACAAAGACCTGAGGACAACCATTAAGCAGTTCCTGGAAACATGTGAGCATAGCTTAATTTAATCAACATGAATTAAAAGATTTTCTGTGCTTAAAGTAATTACTCCATACTCTCTTACGTTTCACCTGAAAGCCGTTTTGTTCTGAAAACCCTGTGCTGCATTACTTCCCCTACCAGTAAAAACATATTTTTCCTTTCTTGGTTTTCCTTGAACCTCTCCTGTCACAACAGAAAGAGGAACCTCATAAGACTACCCCACAAGTATTCAGCACCCTTTATTTCAGTCTGCTTATAAATTACACTTGCAATCATAGTCTAAAATATATTAATAAACAAACATACTAGAAGCATATCAGAGTAAATACATTCCAATAAAAATAATGTGAATAAAGATAAAAACAATGGAACAATAAATCTGGGTAAAGACTAAAAGGACTCTGTTGTATTATTAGACAGAGTCATCCATTAAAACTCATGAGATCATGTGAACCTGGCTACAGCTGTACAAGAAGCAGAGTCCAAGTCAGATCTCAGCGCACGCTGAAATTAGAAGGGTGAAGGTCAAACAAGCAAAAGCAACAAACCAGACACTTGCAGCTGTAATCGTATCTGTGAGCAGATTTAAGGACTATTCAGATTAAGAGTACCACAGGCCAGATTATCTGAAGTTTTATGTTTGCACATTCTGAAAATGCCATGCATATATTCAAGCTAATTGGCAGTTAAGTGTTCATTCATACCTCCTTTAATTGGTTGTGATACTAGCACCACACAGCTCTGTTTTAGCCTTTTAGAATTTCAAATAGTGCAGAAGTACACTGCTCTTCTGAGAAAAGATGGGACCACTGCCTAATGAGGCCATGAATACAGAATTTGTACCTACTCCTCTCTTAGCCACTTGCTGATCAAGATTTGTCTAAGACTCATTCAAAACACCATACATCTGGCTAACACAGTGCTGACTAATCATTACCTGTGAAAGCAGAAGTCTTGTGTGAACATCTCCTAGACAGTCAACTTTCCACTGACGCTTTTCAAGACTTTTTCTGTGTTATACTAACTTTGCTATTCATCTGAAGTCTTCGAGAAGACAGAGATCTTGGTCCACAACCAAGAGTACTTCAGTGCAGGGATTCACAAACAACTTGCTCAAGCTGAAATAAAATTTTAATTGAATGAGCAAACTTCTCCTGGCACTTTCAAGTCAAACCTTTGACTACATGTTAGTTTCACTGTATGTATGCCTTACAATGCAAGACTTTATCTTATCCTTCGGTGGAAAATAGAAGTGGTTAGAAGTGTATACTAGAAGCTTTGCACTGTGTTTTTCCTTAACTTAGACTAAAATGAAGTTGTGGGACCATAGCCCTTTACCTCTTCATTCTTGTTCCCACTTCACAATCCATTGTATAAATATTTCTAAGTAAAGACGGTGTCAGTTTGTGAAAAACTTATAACCACAAGATGACAACAAAAAGTTCTTACTTAGTAGTCCTCAATAATAAAGAATACTTGAAAATAAACATTAAAACCTAGTAAGTTCAGAGACTTAGGTGAAATTTCTGGAATGCAACACCCATAATACTTCAATTCTGTCCCAAGAGAAGCCTGCCTAATGTCTTTCTAGCTTTATGCTTGGGTCACGAAAAAAACCTCAGCAAAAGTCACTTTGAATTTGTTTCTTGCATCACTTTTACTAAACTTACATTTCTGTGCTCACACAGGTTTTTGATACATGCTTTCTTTATTTAGTTACAAAACAATTTTCTAGGATTTCTGATTTATTGTGTTAATACAAGTGTATTAAAAATAATCTACACCAAATGAATTGTTTATATTAGTAAATTGATTTGAGAAGCAAAGTACCTAATGTCAAAAATGTGAGGATAGAAAAACTAAATTTGTTCAAAGTATATTAGTTCTGACGGTACATCTTGTTTGACTGACAACAAATTAAAGAGTTGATAGCTAGTCTGAGTACTGCAGATCTAAGGCAAATCTAAATGGCCCCTTTAGTGTGGATCAGGAAAAAAGATGGCATGCTTGGTATTGGCTTTATTTACTAAAACTGGGACAACCTTGTTAAGACTGAGTCGTGTATCCCACTCTTACAGTCACCTGTCCATTGTGAATGCCCAAATCCATCGATCCTTAAGCCTGGAAAGAATGATTTTATCCAAGTCTGGACTCACAGCCAGATTTAAATGCCTGGTCTGGTGACACTCTTCTAAATTTCAAAAACCAGTGTCTGAGATCTTCAGAGTGTTCCTTGGAACTCTCAGTCATTTTCACTATAATCCTTCTGAGCTGGTTTCCTAGAGGCTATGGACATTCAAGGCTTTAACACCCCCAGGACAACACTGCAGGGAGACAAGGAACACAGGTGTAGGAGAGTAATTTCCTACCCACATGCTATTACACCAGAAATTCCAGAGCTCCTCAGTCTTGGTACATTTTCCTCCCACACCACGTAAAGCTGAAATTTGGCATATTTCACCATAATCTTACTTACTTACTTGCCCCCTCTGCATCTTTCCCATGCAATTGCCAGGCCATGCCAGCCCTTCTGCTGTTCCCAGCAAGGCCCCTGTCACACACGGGAAACTCCCCCGGAGAAACGCATCCCTCCATGGAGACTGGCCCTGGCCTCCTGCCTTCAATTTGCTCCACGGAAAATTCACGAGATTTTTCAAATCTGAGAACATTGATACTTTTAACTGGTTCGAATAACCAGAAATAGTCAGCTGAAGGCCTTAAGTAAGTCTCGATCAGTTAAAAGTCATCTTTCAGCTATCATGCAGCAGGGGCATCTGGAAAACACTTTACAGCCACGTATACTTCAGACATACAGGGCACATAATGCGGATTCGAAACAGACAGATATATCCCACTTTGCCACTTGCGACTTTCCAGACATACCCCATCCCTTGGAAACACGAATATTACATTACAAAGACATCTTGCACGGGAGGATTTCCTGAACTGGCTTGGCGAGGGCTCCTTTGGCCAGCATATTCAAGTTTCTCCTGAAGATTCACAAGCAAAGCGTGGGTGAAGGGGAAGGGCCGTTCGCTCCTGCCTGCCCCGCACCCTCGGTGCCACACCACACACCCCACACCACACACACCACACCACACACACACACACCACACACACCGCCCCCCCACACCCTCCCCACACCACCCCCCCCCACACACACACCGCCCCCCCACACACCCCACACACACCCACCCCACACACACCCACCCCACACACACCGCCCCCCCA
>JAWWTY010000123.1:50790378-50822861 GCA_035222235.1 Margarornis squamiger
CGTGGCCGGGGCAGGGGAAGGGGCGGGGGAAGGGGAAGGGGAAGGGGCGGCGCGGAGGCTCCTCCCGGGCTGCGCTTCCCCGGGCGGGCGGAGAGCGGCGCTGGGTGCCCGCGGCGCACGCTCCGCCCGAGCCTCCCCCTCTCCCGGCCGCCGCCGCCGCCGCTGCCGCCAGCCCCGAGCCCTCCCCGCCCCCAGCCCGCGCTCCCCAGCCCCAGCCCCAGCCCCAGCAGCCCCAGCAGCCGCCGCCGCCAAGAGCAGGAGCCGGCGGGAGCCCCCCGGGCAGCGGGCGGGCGGGCGGGGTGGCGGCGGAGCGGCGAGCACCACCCGGCTCGGAGGCTGCTCAATGCTGCACCTTCCGGAGCTGCATGAGGTAAAGGCGGCTCCGCGTCCCGCCGTGCCCGCCGCGGGGCTGTGTGCGCGGGGCCGGGGCCGCGGCCGCGGGGGGCTCTTTGTGGGCCCGGCCGGCGGCGGGGCGGGCGGGGTGCGGGGCGAGGGCGGAGGGGACATGAAGTTGCGGGAACAAATGGAAAGTGCGGAGCGGCCGGGCCCCCTGCCCGGGGGGGCTCCCGGCGGCGCGGGGGGGCGGGCGAGGGGCCCGGCCGCCCGCGGGGGGGTTTTGTTTGCGCTCGCCGCCGCCTCCCTCCCTCCCCTCCTCCCTCCCCCCCTCCTGTTGGCTTCTCTGCCTCCCGATAGTTTTGAGGCCTAACTGTTTAGGCCTCGTCTCCCGGCTCCGCGGCCGCTGTGCCGGCTCCGGAGCCCCCCCGGGGCCGCGAGCGGCGCGCCCGGCCCTCCCGCGGGCCGTAAGGCGCCCTGGGCCGCGGGGCATCCTTCGATCGGGCCGCACATTTCATTGTAAGCCCGTCGGGCGCGGAGTCCCCGTGCGGGTGCGGAGCAGCCCGTTGGCGGCGGGAGGCGGCGCGGGCAGCGGGGCCGGGCCGCGGGAGCAGCGCCGGCAGGGCCGCGCGGGGCCGCGCTGCCGCCCCCAGGGCCGCGGGCACAGCGCCGGGGGGCGCGGCCCGGAGGGCCGGGGCCGGGGCCTTCGCCGAATTCAGGGTGAGGAATGGAAAAAGAGGGTTAGAAAGTCGTTTCCATTCTGCTGAACTTTTGTTTTCTGACCGATAGAGGCCGGTAGAGGACTGTGGAGAAGGAAAGTTTATAACCAGCAGCGCCAGGATGGACTTCCCTGCTACCCAACCAAAACCTGCTGCCGACGGTAAAATCATCTACTACCCTCCTGGAGTGAAGGAGATTACGGACAAAATCACCAACGATGAGGTGGTTAAACGGTTAAAGGTGAGCACCGCCCCTTCCCTGCAACTTTGGCTTGTTGAGGTAAACATTTTAGCACTGGAAAGGAGAACTGCCAGAGCTTCCTTGTCCTTCTTGCCTGCAGACCTTTATGGGAATACCACTTCCTTGCTTTTCCTTAAAAGAGGAGGACTTAGTTTTGTATTTCACGACGGTTCTCTGGCAAGTTCTCTGAATGCCAGAGTTGATATGCTAAACGCTAGTTTTGTGCATGAAACACTTCCACTGGAGAGGTCTGAAGTGGAATCATAAGTAATAATTACAGGGTGTGTTAGCGAAATTTTTTGGCAAGCTAGAAAGTTTTTGTGGGTTCCAGCACTTTAAGCAGATGTAGTAGATCTAGTTAAGGGTATTCTTTACTGAAAAGATATCTCTGTTCACAAAAAACAAAGCTTAATTTCTCGAGTTTGTAAATGGGATTTTGACATTCTTTCATATATAAAAACTGCCTCAGACTATACATTTTAATATAATACATAGCAGTTTTTTCATACTCTGTATAACTGGTGGTTGCAAAGTTGCTAAATTTTCATATGCCAAAGGGATTGTTACAAAAGCATCCTCTGCTTATTTGACAGCATCCTGGGGGACTCTGAGGCTTATCTCTGTTTTTTATTTTGTTAATCCCTTTTTCCACTGGAAAAAAATGAAATGCTGCTGTGGAACAGTAGTATTATTTCCTAACTCTATTCTGAAAATAGAGAATAAAGTTGAGCATTGATCAAATATTGACACATCTCGTTTGTTAACACCATGGTCTTTGGACTAGAAAGTTTCTGTAACCTGGGATTTGGTCCTATGCCCAGGGTGGATATGTAGTCATAATTTTTAGAAGTAGGAAGTGTTTTGTCATCTGATGAACTGTTTCCCATCACAACAGTGACCCTACAAAGTTTGAAAAATAAAAATCACCGTCTTGGATAGTCAGTACATTGAAAAGTTGTCTTACCTAAAAATGTGAAGAGAATGTAGGCTTTGTGCTTTACTTTGAGAGCAACAAGGCACGTGTCAGTGATTTCTCTGGAAACAAGCCTTGTTGTCCATTTACAATTTTGAAAATTATAGAATGGACAAGTCTATCCTAGTATTTTCAAAGCTCCAGTGGAATATTGCCAGTTAGAGGAGAAGATCCTAGAGTTGTGATTGTTTAGACAGGCACCTTGGGTCAAAGTCTATGGAGTGGGGAGGAGTGCAATTTTGAGGTGCTCATTGAAACAGGTATTTTGTTCCAGTTGAAGGACTTGCAGTAGCGAGCTGTGTCATTCTTGGATAACAGGAACAATAGAATTCGAAATTCGTGTATATGTTTGATTTCCTGTGTGTGTGTATTGGACATAATTTTCAGGCTAAAAGCAGAATTTTTCTGTCTTTTTTTAATGAGCTATTGATAAGGAATTCAGATGGCCAAAAGATTTTAGACTAAATGGGAACAAATACTTTGCTAGTGCACTTGCTCTCACTGAAAAGACAGAAAGATTTTTCTTACCATACTGGTACTGTTTAATCTGAGTTTTAGGAAGTTTTTTGGTCAGATACTGGCTTTACTGAAGCATCAAGAAATTTGGAAGTACTGTATGGTCTTGAACTAAACCAACAACTATTTTTTTTTCTTTATTCTTTTGTATCGTGATGTATAATCTTTATGTAGTCTGTTCTGACTATCAACTTGATTTATTAAAGCAAAATCATTTTGGTGTCTGGAATTACAGTGATGCAGTGTTTGGGATGGAAATGCTTGAAAAAGTTTTGTTCAGTTAAAAGATAACTTTTCAGAACTTCAAATATGACTTAATCATGTTTAAAGCCAGCTTTAGCAGAATGTACAACCTCAAGCATGAATCAGTTCTAGATTTTTTTGCATTCTTGGCCACAGTTGAGCTAAAGATGCTCTTACAGAAGATGTTTCTTACACAAAATGTGTTTTGGCCACCAGGCTTTGGGTTGGTTCCTGCAGATTTTTGTTCTTTTAGCTTGTTGAAGTCATGGTCAACTTAATTGGTTACAAATTTGTCTCCTTATTAGCAAATTTTCTGATATCACATCTGTATTTTTGCGTCCAGACCTGTTCTCCTAATGAAAGCTTTTCTTATTATTGGAACTTGAGACATTCTGGGCACCTGTCCCAGAGTGCCTGAGCAGCAGCTTTTGTGCCAAGGACTTTTCAAAAGAATGTTTTTGTATCCTTTCCCTCCTTCTGCTTGGGGTTGTGGGTAGTAAAATGTAGGCCAGATACTTTCAAAGTGTTTTGATATATCTGTATGATAACATTATTACTGTCCTGAAAATGAAAATGTTGAGAATTTTATAATGAACATGCAACTTTTGAGTGATGTAGACAGGAAGAACCTCAGAATTGCATATGTATGGCAAATGAAACATGAGTTCAGGTGCTTAATGGAGTCAGAGGTAGTTTCTGGTGTGTTAGATTACACTGATGGGTCGGTGTCTCAGAGTGGGACAGCATGTGATGGATAATTTCAGCTGTTGAGGAAGTGATTTTAACTGCGGTGTGCTGTGCCTAGGGACAAGTGTCCATTTAGTAGATCCAATTAAGTTTAACCAAACTAGGCAGCTAGCATGTAGCAGAGTGTTGAGGTTTACTATACTTTGGCCTGTGAAAGTTTTTAATTTCTTTTTAGATCAGTCTTCCTCTTTACAGGGCAAGTGTTCAAGTAATATGGTGATTGGTTTCAGGGCTGTGAGATGCTTGCTGATTTGGCTAAGACTTGAGGTGATTTTTTTATTTAACTAGGTGATAGAAGGGGAAAACAAGCAATTCTAAGGCATCCAAGTAGCCCTCCAGTTCCAAATCAAGGCAGCAACTCTAAGAGCAATTGTAGTAGCAATATTATATTTCTTTCCATAACATAGTTGAAGGTTGAAGGAAGTTTTACAAACTTGGTATCTAGTTTGCTGTGAAGCTTCTCTATGGCTCCTGAAATTTTTCAAAATGGACAGAATCTTACTGTCTTGTTAAACTCCAGACTTGCATGTTGCTGTCAGTAAACTATTAAATCTCAAATATAACTTTGTTTGATCACAAGAGAATATTTTGTTGTGATTTATGTAAAACCTTTTAGTCATTATGAATAAGATTAACAGTAGTTTATTTAATTGTCAAATAGACTACAACTAGGCCCATCCACCCAAAATGCACAGAGACTGACTTTCGCAAAGTCTGATGTAAACAGCCCTTGTAGGCAAAGCCAGAGCTGCCACCCAAAGACGTGGTGCTCTCAGATGCTTGTCCCAACCTCTGTTTTGTACCCTCTCTACAACCATTTTGTTTTGCTGCATGCTAGAATGGATGGGTCAACAGATCCAGGTTAAAACTTAGCAGAAAAAAACCTCCCAGCCAAATACAAAAAAGTCCAAACTAATTTTTTAATTTTAACCTGAATCTTTTTTTTGTGTGACTTATCGTGAGATCTTACAAATAATTGGGCTGGCATAGGGGAAAAAGCAACTTCTTTTTGTGGCAG
Organism: Margarornis squamiger; assembly: GCA_035222235.1. Taxonomy (NCBI): domain Eukaryota; kingdom Metazoa; phylum Chordata; class Aves; order Passeriformes; family Furnariidae; genus Margarornis; species Margarornis squamiger. The sequence continues at coordinate 50,795,169 of JAWWTY010000123.1, forward strand.
TCCTACCTTAGAATGTTGAAGGAACTTCAGAATCGATTTGAATATGAAAGTTAGGAAATGTTTTCTTTTGAGATAGAGATGGGGAATTCCGCATTGTTTCTGCAAAACCATCTTGCCTGATAGACTTTTCAAAATAAAAGAAATGCTATAGGATGATGAGTTCAGATACAGTTTTGTACTAAAAACTGTACAGTTTGGTAAAGTGTATGACAAGTCTGTAGAAAAATAGAAAATACTTATCATGCAGCGTTTTCTTTTACCTGTAGGTATCAGTGTAAGCAACACTGATTCATAAAATCTGTAAAAAGCACATTTAATCAGACACTGAATGTACAAAAGTTAAAAAAAAGGAAGTTCCTGAAACTTTTCAAAGGAAAAGAAGTGATAAATTAATGCCAGCATGGAGATTTTTTAACATGGGTTTAAGGCAGTGTTTAGATCTGTTTCTGTGAAGTAAAGTTTTATAGGTTAGAATTTATTGAGGGTGATGCAGTTCTTTATCATAGCAGGGTTACCATTCTGGACTTTGTTTTGTGGGGTTTGGGGTTTTTTTTTGGGATGGGGTGAGTGATTTCCTTTTGTTTTTCAATCAGTCCCGTAGTCTTGTTCCTTTTTCCATGGTGACAGTCTGTGAAGGCAATTTCTGTGAAGGTTTCTTTTGATTTCCACACTCCCCACACCTTTTCATTCTCTCTCCAAGTCACCCCCTGCCATCCCACCTCAAGGCCTGGCTTGTGATGATCTGGACAAGTTAGCACTCCGGGTGTGCCTTGAAGTCTTCCTTATCTGGTCCCATGGAATTTCTTAGTTATCTGATATGTATTTGTGCCAGGGTGAAACAAACACTCCCTCTCCTTCCCATTGTCTTTCTGCATGTTCCTCTGGTTATTAGGTATTGGCCTCTTTGTAGTTGGGGCTGTTGCTTCTTTTTCTTCATATCACTAGAAATAGCTGATGCTAACAATTTACCATATCATGCACAAGTGTTTTTTAGGTATCTCTTACATGATATTAAAATTGAGAAAGGTTGCCTGTTGCTACTTAAATGTTTTGGAGTAGGCTGTAGTTTTGTGAGGAAAAAAAGTTGCTCTTTACTCACCCTGATATTTCTGCATAAGTTAATGACCACTCTCTTAAGATTGTGTAGTTAGATGGACCTTTGACCTGACCTGGCTATACTGAGGTAGTTATTTTGAAAAAGACTAGAAAATGCAAATTAGAATATCATCTTGAAGAAGAAAATCTGTTTTCTGTTGTGTCAGACACTGGAATTTGGTATGTTTGAGGGGAAAAGTTATACACATATTGCTTATGTTGGATTGTGTTAGTTAATAAGTGCTCTTTGCTGGCAAGACTTACATGATGTGGGTATTTTCATGGCTTAGACTCCTGACTTGCATGTATTTACATGCTTATATTTAAGAATTATAAGTAATTTCTTGGAGGTCATATAGCCAGGTTACAGAAGTGATCTGCAGTTAATTATTCTAACAATTTTAAAACTTCCATTAATTGTATTTAACTGCAGACTGCAGTTGCAATGTTCTTGAGCTATTGCCAGCCACTGAAGCCTAAAGCCAAATTTTTAATTTGATTTTGCTCATAGTTTAATCTTTTTAATTAGCTTGACTCTTATAACAATCAAGTTTTTCATTAACTAGGACAGGCCACTAGTCAGAGAAGAAGAAATTGTGTTCTGATTTTTTTTTTTTCCAATGGAATATTAACCAATTGCTTTGTAAATGTCCCAATTTTGTCAGCCCTTAGAGGAATAGACCATGGAAGCTCACCCCGTTCACCCAGATGTTACTGAATTTCAAACTGATTGATGATGACACCCTTTGTTTTTTATCTTGATAATTTTCTTTTCTTACAAGTGCATCAGTAATTAATGGCAATTTCACATATACAATATCATTCTAATGGTTTCCCAGCAACAATAAGATAAATGTATTGTGAAAGAAAAAGAAGCCACAATTTGAAAGGGGGGAAAAAAGAGATTGCTGAATTAGAAATGATAACTTCTGATGTCTGACGACCAAAATGGACACGTTAGTTCAGAAGTCTTTATGCCCTCGTTTATTCTATTATAAACCTCAAAGAATTATTAATCTCATTCTTATGCTAATCCTTTTTTTGTGAGGTAACTGCATGATGTTAATCGCAGTTAAAAGATGGGGAACTCAAGAGCTACTGAAAGGGAAGAAACAAAATCCCAACACGAAGAAGGACAAGCTGGCTTCGTATGCCTGATTTAGCATATCTGAATTGTGACTTCTGAAGTGACTGGGCAGTCTGTTGCACTTTACATGTTCAGACCACAATTTCCTTTGATTTCACTTACGTTTCTGAGTTTGTTGCACTTCTGCAAACAGACATTGTCTCTCCTTAAAAACACAGAAAATAACAAATGTTTTCTGTGAAAATTGGGTTATAAGGTGTTTAACAAGCCTTGTATAGAAACTCTGTAGTAGATGGGAGGCTAGCAGGCAAGTCTTCAGATTTAACTGTTTCAAAATATGGCATAGAATATTCCTTTTGTGCAGTATTTTCCTTCAGTTGTAGAATTCTGGCTTCAGTAAATAAGAAGGATGGCCTTTGGGCAATATGCTTCTCTACCAGCAACCTTGATTAACTCCAGAAGTTTTTTTCTGTGAGCAGAACCGAGTAATGGCATCACATTTGTGGTTGTGGTGGTTTTTTTCTTTTTTTGGGGGCGGGGATTGTGTGTATGTGCATGTAATCACTTACCAAGTACTGTATTAGCATTAGGATTACAAAAACTGACTAGAGGCTTGAAAAGTAAAGGATTATTTATCTTAGAAAAGAGATAAATAAGAGTTTTAATAACAGCATATAAAATTACAAATGACAAATAGCAAATTAGGAATTTTTGGGTTTGTTCCCCTACCATGAAATTGAAACAAACTGTTGAAGACTAAATATTTTTTAAGGGTGTACTGGAAGGTTGCAGCAGACCAGAGCTCTACTAATGTTGTCTTTAGTGTAAGTGACATGATTTTGATCATATAAATCACTTTAGGTGGGCTTGCCTGTCAGTATGTATTTTTATGGTATAATGTGGGAGACTTCTCTTGAATTTAAATATTTTAGGTAAAGTTTGGATACACAACCCTGACGTATCACTGCATTCTTACGAGGAATTTGTATGCATAAGTTTGCAAAACAGCAGGAGTCTTAGCTGTGCTCAAAGATTCATAAAGAAAGTGTTAATCTCTCAACAGCAGTATGAAGTGAAAGAAAAACTAACCCTGGGCTTGCAGACACTAATATGGAGATGATGGATAGGAAGGGAAATCAAACGTATTTGAGGTTACTTTTCTTCCTCATCTGCCTGAATTAATCCATACTATTTTGTCTGCTTAATGCCTATGTGCATCTTCTCCCATGAAAACGAAAAAGAACAGACAAAATAATTAGCAGATCCTTGGTTCACAGTGTATATTATAGTCATTTTGGTAGTTAAAGAAAGCAAACTTTTTTCTAGTCCACAGTCTGCGTTAAACATTCTTCATATATGATTTGTGTCTAGACTGCAATATCTTCTTAATCACCATTGTTACCTGGAAATCTAAAACACATGCTTATTGTTGGTGTCATTCAAAGCAATATGTGTTTGTTGGCTTTGCAGCTGCAGTAAACTAATGAACTGTATTCCCACTGCTGTGCTGACATCAGAATTTGGCTATTGCAAAGATGTCTTAAGCATGATGAAGTATTGTTAAAGGTAAACAGATAAAATTGGCACAAAGTATGCTTCTGCTCAGGAATGAAGATCTAAAACTTTCTGATACCTAGATAGTATGGGGATATCCTAAACTTAGGTTTTATTTATGAGGGACAGAAGATACATACTTATCTGATGAAGATGTCAGAACTGTAGTGTTAGGATCAGTTTTGCAGCCACAGTGGGAAGAAAATTTCATTCAAATTTACTGTGCCGACTGATCAGCCTTTTTAATGTCTTACTCTGACAGAAGTGAGTTCTTGTTTCTTTCTAGTTGTTCAGTTATGTTATCTAATCTTAATTGTACTCTATTGTTTTCCATGAATAGAGCCTGTCACCTTTTGCTGAAGTATGGTTTGGTAGTTGTTAGCAATTTTAGGCCTTGTGTTTTTAGTATTGTATTTTAACATTTAATGGTAGAAGTTATGACATCTATCTCCACAAGTTTTATCAAAACTTTCCAAACTATTGAAACAGAGAAAAAGTTTTGTACTGGCAGATTACATTCATAAGCATTACAGATACATGTCTTTTCTATTTGCCAATAATATTTTGAACAGATACAGATATTGAAGATGAATGAGGAGAAAGAACATTTTTAAAGGAGTCTGGAGAAGTCAGGTATTGCAAGAGTTTTCTCCCCACTCCATTCTTTGCTGTCTACAGCACTTGAAAAGTGCACGTTTGAAAAAAAAAAAGTAGTTAGGTTAGTGCTTAGTAGTATTAGCATTTGCTTGCAGTCATTAAAGAATTCCCTTTCCTCTGCAGTTGTAGTCTCTATATTATGGCTCTCTGTGGAAATAACATGATTGACCATTAGGGACTAGCTTGACATCTGCAGGTTTGCAGGTTTTTTTTAATATTGCATAACTTACTGATCTTAAAACTGTTCAATCAGTGCATCTGACATGAAAGACCAAGTTGTGCTTGCTATGAAAATGTTTTTAACTTTCTTTTCTAATGAAAGAAGTTTAATTTCTTTGTTACTGATCTTCCCTGAAGTTATATTAGTTCAAAACTCGCTATCAGTTGGGCAGAGGTTTCAGAGATGGAACATTTTTCTAATTGGTGCTGAGCAGAACAGACACATCCGAATTCTGTTTGCACAAAGAAGAATGAACCGGCACTGTTAAGCATTTCAAAAGGTGACGGCTCATGTGCTAGCTGGAATAAATTCAACTAATTACTGCATGGGTGTTTCAGATGTTGTAGGGGATGTGCTGCCCCCTCCCCAGCTCTCCGGGCAGGGTGCCCAGAGGGAAGTGGACAGGTAGTGCAGAAGGATGAGAAGAGGGATGCAGATGGGAGTGAGTTGGCAACCGGCTCAGAGGAGAATGATGAAGAACAGATCTGTTGGAAACCAGCCAGTGGTAATTTTGCTGTTTATGATAAAACTAATTTCATATAGCAACAGTACAGGAGACAAACAGGTAAAATAAAGGACAAAAACTTTTTAATACTCTCTTAACCCACAAACAGGTAGTGGGCTGTGCATGGTATTTGAAAGTGTTACTAGTTTTTAAACTTAAAGTGATGTTTTTTGACTATTGAATATGATACCTACAGTCCTTGATCAGCTTGATGAAAATTGCTTATGCAATATGCTATTAAAGAAAGGATAAAGGAAAAATGAAAAGAAGCACCAACCAACAAAACCCAAATGACTCAAATGTAGCTAAAAATATCAAAATATGAAAATGAAGTTCTTTAATTGATGTTTTCTGTAGTATTTTTTACATAATTAGCTTTTTTGGTGGTTTTTTGCCAGTCTAGAATCAAATGCTAAAGCAAAATGTGTGCAGAGAAAGTAGAGTTGAACTTAGGACGTGCTTGATATAAAGAAATTTTGCGATTTGAGCATTAGGGTAATGTCATAGTATGGATGTTTTGTTATAATAAGTTTGTTATAATAACTTGTTCCTTGAAAAAATACACTGATTGACTTTATTTATGATACCAATTCAATGAAAAGAAGATGTGGTTGCATATTTCCTCTTAAAATTTTTGCTCTATATTCTGGTAGATAGAGTAGCCAAAGTATGGTAAATCCTGTTATTTTCATACCGTTTTGTATTTTAACTGTTTTTTTTCTGCTACTACTTGAAAATAGATGCATGTTCTTAATTATCCAAAATGTAGTAATGATTATGCATAATAAACTAATTATTGGAATTTAATCAAAATATATTCATGATTTACTAGGGAATTTATTTAAAAGGAAATTTTGAGGAATATAAAAATTGTTCCTTTCTTGTGATTTAAAAGTGTAAAACCTGATGATACTCAGTCACTTAAGTCTGACTGTAGTGCCTTTTTTGAGCCTTATTCCTGTCAGTCATAAAGGAAATCACTTTTGTTTAAAAACTTTGTTTACATGAAATACTGAAGAGTTGTAATTCAGAAATTATGCTGCTTTGTTTGCACAATAGCACAATGTATCATGGAGGGAAGTTTAATCCTTGAGCTTTTACAGTGATAAGAATAAAGTAAGTAAGCTCAGTACTCACTACTTTTGATGGTAGAAACTATTCAGCATTCCAGGGGGAGGTGGAAAAGGTGACCCCATCTGGGTGTTTTTTGACAGATGGTTCTTACTCATCACTGAAGTGCTGCAGAGTTAGCATTCATTCACCTAGAAGGCAAAACAAAGAAATGCAAGGCAGCTTTAAAGCATTTTTTTCTGGAAATACATATTTTTTAAATACCTAATTCAGTCATCTTTTATAAACGTAGTTGGCATGTGTCACTATTCCTGAAAAGCTTCTAATACATCTCTTTTCAAAAGCTCCTACTTACGGTGTTGCCAGTAGAATTTTAGTGGCAAGAAAAGAAACACTATTTTTGTTCATGTGAAGTCACTAGAGAAAGGAGTTGCGTTTGTGAGCTGTGTGACTTCTTTTTTTTAGAAAACGTATGTAGAGTATGAAAGTAGGCATAACCCTGCAGCCTAAGGGAAGGTGGGAAGTCTAGAAATAAGATTTCAGCTTTTTTCCACATGGAACTGGTAGTCTAGACTGCTGTGAAATCATGAGAATTTTGCTTTAGGAAATGGGAGGGTTCACCTAGTACAAAAACTGTATCTTTGATAGAATATATACACATTGATACAACTAGAAGTAGGTCAATAGAAAACCTAGTAAGTTGTTAAGAAAATCTCTTTGAAATGGAAGTGAAAATCAAGTTTAATGTCTGTGTTTCTAAACCTCAGCTGGGAAAGCGGGAGTGGTGTGTAATGTTTTCCAAACTTAGTCTTTCAGTCCTAGCTTGTGTTTCCCTTTAAAGGTTAAATCACCTCCAGTCAGATTACAGATTAAAAAGGCTGACATTTAGTTTTGTTTCATTTTGATACTTTTATCTACTGTTCTTAATTGATGTTCTTGTGCAAATTGGAGCATTCTGGTCTGAGTTGTATATGTTATGTAGATTAAAGCATACTCATCCTAGCGTTGCAGCTCTGTGTGTCACTTCATGTCTGATGCTAAAATTGGTTTCTGATACTCATATATGTCTGTTAGGATGGAGTTCTCCACTAGCAGTGGAGCTGGTTTGAGATACGCCTTCAGGGATTCTATTGCACAGGCTCTGCCTCCTGAGAATTCATACTGTGGAGTGTGCCCTAATTCACACTGTCTTGAGACTCTTCAGAGTCACTCTGACTTCAGTCTGTATGAGAGCTGTCATGCATTTGTTTCTGTATACTATCTGAATTAATGCCACTCAACATTTGATTAAAAGCCTGGCATCATGCAACATCCCCATAAAATTAATTCTAAAAGTAGCTTCAAAATATTAGAAATGAAGACAATATTAATTGCTAGTGTCTTTAGAGAATTTGTTGAGAGTTTCCCACTATTTTTTATCATTTTTCTGCTCAAAAATGAAGTTATGGGCAAAAGTAACTTCATTAGGAAGGTAAAAGGGTTGAGCGGTAAGTAATGATGGGTTAGTTCTGCGGAATACTGTGAGTCAGTTTAGTAGTCTGAGCTGACCTGCGTAATAGGTATTTTAACATAGTTAAAAGCAAGTTAGTTTATCTAAGAATAAAAAAAAAATCCTAATTCTCTTTATAGCCTGCCAGAATTGTGTCTGGAAGCTTGTCATCCTGACTGTTGACTGCTTTGAGTACTCTTAACTTGATGCTGCTCCTGAAGGAAACAGTTGGTCATCTTCACTTCAGCTGCCATTGCTGTTCAGAGAGGATAATGGTTCAATGTCATTTTCCTTGTTTGAGTCAGCAGCACTCTTGAAGTCATAGAAACAGATGAAGTTTGTTTGAAGAGAAGAAGTCAAAAATAGAGGCACATAGTGACTGTAGGGAAGGAGGGGGAAAGTAGTATAGTTGGAAAGGATGGAGTTGCTACAGCAGAAGCTGGAGGATTGCCCTGAATCAAACCCTGGTGTGTGGAAAGCACAAAGCCAGTACTTCGAGCCAGTGAAGGGCTCTTGCTACTTGTGGGCCATCTCTTTCCACAGACCAGCCCAGGTGTCTCTGTTGCCTGCAGGATATTGCATTGTGAAAGTGATTCTATTCAAAAGCAGTTTTTTCCAAGTAAATTTTCATTTGGATCAATGTGACTTAATCACCTACTACCCCCTCCTTGCATTGGCAGAAGCTATATGGCAATCTTGGAGTGGCAGGACTGTTACTTGCAGTGACAGCTTAATTTGGAATACTGTGTTCATTGGGTCTGACCTACTAAGTCAACTTCAGGTTTCATTAAACTGCATCCTGAAGTAGTTTCACCCTCCCCTATCTATTTTTACAGCCATGTAGTGAGCTGCTTCCAAAAGCAGATGAGTTTGAAAAGTAACCTGATGAGAAAAAGGGATTTTTCAGTGGTGTCACTGATTAGCCACATGTGTGCTGGAATAATGGAGGGATGGATCAGACAGATTTGGGTTGACTCATACAGTTGTGAAACTGCACCCTGAGAAACTCTACAAACATTCCCCCACCCCCTCTATTCGTGAGGCAGTATCTTTAAAGAAAATGAAGTGTCCCTTGTTTTAGGGAACTGCAAATGTCAGTGCAGTGAATGATGTACTGGCCTTCCATGCCTGAAAAAAGAAACTGAGAGGAGAAGGTTCTATGGTTACAAACAATGGAAGTCGGTGCTGCTTTATATACAAATGTGTGTATTTTGCTGGTATCAGTAATTTTGAATGAATGTGGAATCCTCATGGATTTTCTAATGTTTAGCTGCTTGCTGTAATAGATCGTACCATTCTTCCTAATACGTGATTGCTTTAAAAATAAATTTATTTTATATTGGAATTCAGACTTGTAGTAATAAGTAGAGAGAGGTACTTGGATACACCTCTCCTTTCTCTAGGTTTGTTAGGTTTCCTCTTTTTTCCCCTTCTTGTCTTTCCCATTTGTGCAGAAGAAGGAATTTGATGTTTCAGTGTTTTTGAGGCCTCACTACGCCTGATGGCTCACAGTTCCGTATCAGTATTACAGTTATGAGATTTGTCTTTAATGTTTAGACTGGTCTTTTCCTGTTCTGCAGTCCAAACTACTGAGTTTTGTGCTGTGACTAGAGTAGGCAGTACAGACCAGTGCTTGCAAACAGATTTGTCTCCATGCCAGCTCTCATTCTTACTGTTTTTCCCCTCCTAATGCCTGCTGTAGTCGATTGTTCTTTAAACAAATACGTGTGCTAAGTTACAGGATGTGTATCTGTCTGTAGGGGAATGTGTGTGCACACATACCCATAGAAATGAATCTTTTATTTCCAGATAATCATACATGGAAAACAAATTGTATTATCCAGCAGATAGGCACCATAAATAGCTTCCTCCCCTCAAGCATGAACTGATAGAATGCGTGTAGTACAGTATTTTCTTGTGTCGTCCCAAAGCCAGCATTATTAACACTCCATGGGGCTCCTAGTAGGAGTAGACCACGAGTTTACTCTTGCACGTGAAGGTCTTCCGGAATTATTCATAGAAAGTGAAAACCCTTCTTCTTTGTAATTTAACGAATATATTTTACATTTCAGGGCCTGAGCGTTGTGCAGAACATACTGTTAAGGACTCCTTGATAGGCCAAAAATCCAGCTGCAGTTGAAAGATGTCAAATAATTTTGTTTATTCTTTAAAGAGACAGCGTTTACAAGGAACTTGCACTTCTGTGGTGGTTGTATGCATTGAAATTCTGTAGTTGCCGAACTTCAGCCAACCTTAGAACCGAATTTTGCCTGCCTTTCTAATAATAATTTCTGTGCATGGAAACTTCTATGAAAATAGCTGAATGGGAATGCTGCCAGAAACTTTTGGATGAAGTTATATGGATAGTCTTGATTATACAAATCCTCACTTTGAAATAATTTGACTGCATGTTACGGGGTTTGTGGCTTGTTGGTTTTAGTTGTTTCGTTTTTGTATTACTGTTAAAGTAAGCTTTTGCTTGTACTCTTCAGTTCAGAAAACTTCAAAATAGTGCTTAAGAAATCAACGTGTGGATATATTGACCTCTCAGTAGTATATTGGGATTTTTGGGTTCAGTCTTTATGAAAAAATTTTGGATACTTTATAAGTGAGTCTTGATTCAAAATCTCTAATTACCTGTCAAGTCTTTGATAGTATATGTTAAAAAAAAAAGTGAGTAACTGATACCATTTATGACCAGTGGACTAGATGTTCAGAGGTTTGACCAACACAGAGAAGTTCGGGTACATTTATGGGAAGCTAGATGGAGGCTAATATGAATTTTTACTATGAACTGTCTTTGTGATGTCCTAATTCTGACCAGAATGCTTGCAAAACTGTCATAGTGAAAAGGAGGGGGGAAGATGTTCTGGGTTTCCTGGACTTCTCTGAGATTGCTGACAAAGAGATACTGCTTTCTCACCCTAGAGAAGTGATAAGCATACAAGATACAAAACTCTTAAACTGGAAGAATGTATTTAGTGAGGGAAAACTACTTTTCTACCACTTGGCCTCTCAATACCTGATTCACAGGATTCATCTGGCATCTGAAAGCAGTTCCTAAGCAAATTCAAAACAAATCTTGTAGACACAGGGTCAACAATACGCAGGTGGCCACTACCTGATTTGAATGTTACCCTATGATTTTACCTTTTTTTAACTGTATGTGTGAGCAGTCAGAGCTCTGCCAAAAGAAAGATGCTTAAAGCAGGGCAAGGCAATGGTTCCAAGTGGGCAGCAGGAAGCATTTTTCTTCATCCTTCAGTTTTCTTTGCTGGATGTTTCCCTTTGATAATTATTTTTGGTCCTTAGTACAGGGCAGATTTCATGAGGAAACTGCCAATAGTGGTATTTGGGAGTAACACCTTTTGGCCACTCTACTTGGTGAGGAATTTCAGCTCTATCCAGATACTGGTTATTTGCTCAACCCGCGACATCTGGAACAGAATTCTGTGATTAATCTCATTATGAATGTTGTCAGTATTTTAGAACCGTCAAATATAAATAGAGACATTTTCCTCAAGGCAAATGACTTGGTCAGCAACTGCTTGCTGTCTTCTCCTACACTAATTTCCCATAAAATTCATAGTCCGATATTAGGTCTCAGCAATTTTCTTTAACGTGCCAAATGGCATCAGCTAAATGCCTGAGTTTTAGGCACTAAAGATTGTAGTTGACAGCTTTTGTTGCCTGAACCTAAATCTTAGCGAACAGCATTTTTAGGATGTCCAGTGAACTCCCGCAACTATTGAGGACTATTGCACATCTCTACAGTCTGTACGTCAAAGTCCATTTCTGAAGTCTTCCTTGCTCTCTATGAAGATACAGTGCAAGATGTTTTGATTTTGAACTAAAAAAAGCCAAAACAATACCTATTCAATCAGAATAAAATATTGCAGTGTTTTATATTTGGGTTTAGGATGGGAAGATGAGAAAGCAAACATAACAAGGTACATGCCACAGGGCTGTTTTTGTAAACAGATTCAGTATACCAGTATGTGGTGTACATGCTATGATCATGAGGGTGATTAAAAAAAAATATTAAAACACACCACAAAACAGAGGAACCGTTTACAGAACATGAATGAGTAAGTTTCATACTGTTTTGGCTTTTGAAGGGTTAATAGCAATGGAGCTTCATGTATTTAAAGTCTTGTATATGCAAGCTTACGAGAAATGTAATACCTTTATATGGGATTCAGGACCAAAAGGCAATAACTATACAGTCTAGAATGTTTTTAGATACGATATTGCGTGTAATGTCTCTTGTATGCTTAAGAAAGACTAAGTGGTTTATTTTGACAGTTACCTGGTCAACTAGTTGTCATTCTGAGAAGTTTGTATGTGAAAGAGATCTGGTGCGTCCTTTTATAGCTAACATTTCCCTTCCTTTTTTCAATTTTCCCAATATTTTCTTTATTATATTTTATATGTGTTAGCTGCTTTTTGAATCCCCAGCACATGCATGTGGACTACTGTTCTGAGGTCACAGCAGCTGAGCATGAAGTTGAGTCTCTGCAGTTTTTGAGTCACAAAAACAAAGATCATTTTTAAATGAGGCGTTATTTTGGCTTCAGGCCACTTCAGTCCAGTACTCTTGATGATGAAGTGTGCGCTTTCTTGTGTGTTCTGAGCAATCATAATTTTTTAGACCGAGGCTTGCTGCCTTTGTAATCTTTTCTGATTTCTTTTTGGCACTGTCTTTATCACAGATGCAGATGTTTGTGAAGCCAAATCCTCTGCTGCTGGGTACCAAATTTATGTTCATGCTTGGGGTACAGGTTGGCATTGTTTCAGGTGTCTGATTTTATAAAGGGAATCAGCTGCATTTTCCAGCTATTTCAAGTGAAGGCAAAAGTTACTGGACAGCGGTACTGTTGTAGTGCTAGAATTTGTTGAGTGTTTGTTGTGTTATGAGACTCAGAAACTGTAGAATTTAATGGGTAACGAACTGTTTTATTTCTAATTAAGTATTAAACTAGATGTTGAAGTAATTTTAGGGGCATAACCTCAAGAACCTTGTTCTAGTCTCTCCTTCTATGTGGTTTTGTACTTTTGGCATTGACATTTCTCAACTTTTGTCATGGAGAGGATAAGTGAATTTTCCTGAATGAACGTGCCAAAGCATTTTGCAAATACAGAGCTATTATACCTCAAGTGCTTTTTTAAGTGTGTTGAACCTTTAAAAATACTGTGTGATTTTGTGTGATTCCTGTTCTTTGAGGATGTTGCTGGCAGCTATTGAAATTATCTATAATAACTTGCAGATTGCTGATTCCAGCAGTGTAGTTTAATGAGATGTTGTTTTCAGCTAAATTCAGTATGATCAATTCTGAGACTGGACTTAAATGTTAATTTAACATTAAATTAAACATTAAATACAGAAACAGTTTACTTTTTAATAAAAAATGTTCAAAGTTTCCAGCCTTTAACTTTGAGAAGTCTGCCCAGTTTGAGTTCTTCCTTACATAGTTATATGATTTCCCCCCCAAAAAATTTATTCACAGATAATGAAATTGTTATACTAATTGGAGAGCTTCAAAGTAAAGAAGGAATGAATGTAGAGGTTAAAATGAGAAAACACTGCACGATGCAGGTGATGTGAGTAGATTCACTGAGAATGGTTTGGGGAAACTGTCTAATGGTAAATACCTGATGTCTGTAGTAACAAGAGTTATATGGTCACTGCGTATGTAAGTCTTTATCTGAAGTCTGTTTCTAGCAGAGAAAGGAAATCAGTGCTCTCTGATTTTTGGGGCATTGGTGATCTTTATGTATTTCACAAGTGAAGTTTTAATATTCCTTACTGGAACTTCTTAAAAAAACATCAATCATGTTTTGAGAACATTCTCTTCATTTAAAAAAAAAAAAAGCAAAAAAAAAGCCTCGCATTAATGCTTTATATCTGATATACTGCCTGCTTCTTATCTTCGCAAAATCAGTAGCTATAAAACTGTGTGATTACATATGAGGAATGTTGAGGGACAGGTACAACAGTTATGGTCATTCTCTAGCTAATCCACAAGGAAGGAATTTGATGGAACTGATAGGCTAAATAGTTGCAGAACTCTTGCGGCAGAAACCAGGAGTTACTTGAAGTTCTCAAGATATTAAAGAAGAATTCCCAGACAAGATTTTATTAGCCCAAAATTAAAATAACTGCATAAATTCAACAAAGTCACCACTACTCTGGCTTGTGATATATTATCTTCTAAAACAGTACTGCTAATTCAGAAAGGTATAATAGAGTGTTTTGCTCTACAGTGTATTAATGTAAAAGCAGTAATCTGATTGGTTTTTTTCATCAATCTTTTTACCAAAAACAGTGTCATGGTTTTATAAACAGAGTACATATTTTGGATGGGGGATAATTTTCAGTCAGCTCAAGGTAGCTATATTGCTTGAAAATTTTATTAAAATGTTTAGCAAAGTTAGAAACAGGGGAAAAAATAGTCCTGTTACTGGTGATTGGGTGTAAATGTTAAGACATCAAATAAAGATAGGTATGAGACAGAGACAAGAGTGAAAAAACCTGATTTTTCTGTCTTAGTTTCTTTTCCTTACTCTCCTGCCTTTGTCTTTTCATTTTGCATTTTTACTTTTCACTTGGTCATACAAATGCACATAGCTGAAAAGTCTACATTCTGGTGTGGAATATTGTATCATAAAATGAACAGTAAAAACATTTTAAATTTGAATTTTAAGTACTGTCATGTAAAGTCCACCAAAATGCTTTCTGTAAATAATATATTAATTTAAAAATATTTCTGTGCTTTTAATATTGACAATTATAATGTTAATATGAATTTAGTGAATAATTTTAATACTATTGTTTGCAACTTACATGGTAATAAATTGCACAGGCTTATTTCTCAGAAACTGAATATCCTACATCATTCTGTTGCTGAGCACTGTGGATTTGACTCTCCTATACTTATGTCGGCAATTATAGTGTCTTTTTATTTTTCCTTTAGTCTTTTGCCCCATTTTAATGATGATTTCTTTAAATGGAAAGTTTCTTAAAAATATTTTTGATTCATTTCACATGTATCAGAAATCAGTCTACTACTTAAGGATACTTGTCATTCACAGTAAAATAATTCAGGCTTACTAAATGAATTCTACCAATACAGTACTTTCCATACACTTACTAGACATAATTTTCTTCTTCCTTACTAAAGAATTAGATAAGACTTACAGCCAGGAAACCACTCCAGATATGTTTCAGGTCCAATTCTTTATGCACCAATCTTTTTCCTGTGTTTTAAGAATTTCCAGAAACTTTGTTTTTAATGGGACTACTACTTTAAAATAAAATGAAACCACTAGATACATGCAGAGTAAAGAAATTTTTGCATTTTGCCTTCACTCCATTCTGTAGTGCCTTAGTTTTGAGCTTGGTACCTGCCTAAAGGCAAAGGTGTGAGGATTTTTAGTGTTTCTAATACAGATAATAGTGCTCAAAAGGTAGCAAAAAATTTCTGGTAAAATAATGCTTCATTGTAGAAGGGTAATTTGTCTGAATAGAAATTCTTTGCAGCAGTGTCTCTGGTTTTGTAGGTGCAGTAGCTGGTACCTCTCCAGCTGCTGGCAGAGGTTTGCTGCAGTGAGATGAAAAGAATGTCCGTGTCAGCCAGTGCCTGCTGAGGAGCTTGTTCTGATTTGGTGTGCTGTTGGTTAGTGGTTTTTTTGTTCTTGCTGATTGGTAGTATTAGTTTTGATTGTGAAAGATGAAGGCTTTTTACAGTTTTACAGTTCTGGCTTTGTTCAGCCATTCACGTGGAAATGGAAACTTACAGCTTCTGCATTCTCTGTAATGATCATTAATATGACAGTCCTGTACTGTGACTCCAGTGGATGACAGCAACATAGAGAAAAATCTTCAATGCAGTTTTATCACTAGTTATGGTTCATGCTAGGATTTAACATTATTTGCCCCCTGATTTTAAGTCCTGACGGGCAGTGGAATCTGGCTCCTAAAGAAACCTGAAAAATTTACATCATAGCTGAAGAGTATTGTCTTGCTGACCATGGTACCTTCTTGTGCTACTGATGAGTATGATGGTACTACGTGTAATTGCTGGACATTGAATGAGTTCCGTGAAAGAAATTTTAATTTTTGTATTCTCTTACTGTCACAGGCTGTGCAATCCGAATTAAAGATTGAAGTATAAGTATTTCACATAATTTTCTGCTTCGATAGGTATAGCAAGTTTGCAACTCAGCACAATTTACAAGATTTTTGAAACAGAAAAACTCGATTTTGTTAAAAGAATTATATTTTTTTTTGGCCTTGTTTATTGGTTGTGTCGAAACACAAGCAGGAAGAAGCATGGTGTGCTTTATACATGCCCGGCTTCTGGATAACAGTCAGGAACCATGGGATGCATCGGCACTGTGGTGTAGAAAAAGACATGGATATAGTCTTTAAAACATCAGTATGGCTGGCAGCATAGCTCTCTAGCTGTGTTTTAATTTGAAACTCTTAACACATCATTGTGTGGTGAGAACTGATCTTAAATACTCCTTCAAAATGAATCCTTACAGTCAGTTCACAGTAGAAATGCAAATGCCATTGTTGTTCTTGTCCAGCACCACCTCTTTGGAAGAGGAAATTATCACACAGCAATGAGCTGGTTGTAAAGAATCCTCTCTCTCACATCTGGAGCCTATTATCAAAGTACTTGGGAAACTTCATATGGAAATAGAAATTACTTCACCATGAGGAATAGGGTTTTAAGAATTTTTTGGTTTTGCCCCAGCCATATACAACACTTGCCAGTATACCTAGGGGAAAAGGACTATTTAATGAAATTCTTCTAACTGATGATGTCTTGAATTATCATTAGAATGTTTAAAAAAATGGACTCTTTTTAGTCCCTCTGCAAATACTCTTGCGTATCTATGTGTGTGGAAGTGAGGTTTCTGAGAACTTAGATGACTTTCAGTGTTTTGATTTATTAACCTTCTTAGAGTATTTAAACAACGTTAGCCTTTGGCAGGAAAATGGTAAAGAATTTCATGACAAATTGGTAATAAGTAATGCTGAAGACTGAATTGCTTTAAAAAAAATAAAATAAAGATTGATGCTGTGCCACTACTCTGAAATCATGGATGTGCAAGAGAGTGTGAATAGTATTAATATGAAGAGATCACGTGCTGATAAGTATGTACAGACTCGTTTCATTTTTTTGTAAGTATACATACATTGTTTAAATGTGTGATTTGATCCACAGTATTACAGTTTGTGTAATAGAAAAATTGTGTGAAACAGTATAGACTGGGATAACAAAATACCTTAAAGACTTCAATATTGGTATGGCCAAACTAACAATATTTCTCAATGTTTCTTACACTGAAATAACTTAAAAAGGTCTTGAATTGAATGGCCAAGTATTGTCATGCATCCAAAGCTGATTGTAAACAAAAAGTAGGTATCAAGAAATAATTTTTATTTTTGAGAAACTATGATGTTAGATAGTACTCTGCACACTTGAAAACCTTTTAGCTGTTTGAGAAACATGATGAGGTGAGTTGATTTTGTTCATCACAACCAGAGGAAATTTCACAGAATTCCTGTTTGAGTGGGGTGAATCCAGTGGAAGCTTTTCAGATCAATGTTGATTAAAGCAAAGTGAGGAACAGTGAGAGAAAACAAAACTATTTACTGACTTTGCCTCCAAAGGCATGAGACGAGGATGTGATGAGAGTAATAAGCACCTGGAAAGCAAAGAAAGCAATGATCTAGAAAGGTAAATGGGGAACCTCTGCTGTCTCAAGTCATATTTCTGAGACCTTGAATTTAAAATGATCAGTGATCACATCTTATGCCAGTTCCTACTGTATAGAGGTAAAGGTAAATTTTCTGGAGGCTTGGTAGAATTTGGGTATAGATGCCCATTTCAGACTTCCTATGCCTGCCACTATTAAGGTTAAGTAATTGTGTCTCTATTGGATTGTTTTTTAAGGGTATGTGTACTGAAAGACTAAGTAGTTCTTCCATTTTTAGTCTTGGCTGTTGAATTCTGTCTACCTTCCCTTCTATTGTCTCTGGAACATATCAGATCTGTCTGTGATCTAACTGTGCCTGTCAGAAAACTATCCAGGACTCTTTCCAAGGAGGTTTTCAGACAGATTAGTAAGTTAAATTGACTTACGGAGTTACTCAGCAGGTGTCGGGTCCAGTGCAAAGTATGAGGTGGCACTGCATGGCCAGAGGCAGGGCAGGGTGAATAATGGGAATGGGAGGAGGTGGCGGCTGCAAGTGGTTAAACTGGATATCCATGTCACATGGAACCAAAACCATAGCTACGGGGACACAGGTTTGAACTGTGTACTGCTGTGACTCCTTGTTGGCACACAGGTCTGAATTCCTGTCTATGCATCGTCGTCTTTGGGTATTTTTTGCCCTGTCAGTGTGTACAGAACTGTAAGAAAGGTAGAGCTCCAGCCAGCCAGCCACAAGGGAAGTTCTGTTAAATTTCAGTCCGTTAAAGCTGATTGTAAGTTGGGGGGTTTTGTTTTGTTTTCTTTTCTTTTCTTTAAAATCTATTTTAACAGCTGCAAATAGTCCTCCTTTCAAAAGAAAGGAGAGATGATAAAGATCCCATATTGTCGGAACAGCGGGAATATAAATGAACTTTTAAGATACGCTTACATGAAGCATGATGGTCCCTGCTTAAAGATCAAAGAAATAGACTTGGCCTTAAAGTATCGTTTGGCTTGAAGGAGAAAACACATTACTATTACATGTAGTAGTGAAGGAACTGAGAGTATGCAAAAATGGTTTTGAATCTTCCAAACCCTACTGCAATAAAAATTTAAAATCACTGATACTGTCTATATTTGTCAGTTGTGAGCAAAATGTTGTCTTTTGCCAAAGCTGTCATGATAAGAAAGGGCATGTAGTTTTTTCTTTGCACGTCATGAGTCTGATTCTTCCCATAGGCTTGTTCATAGCTAACAAAGACAAGATTAATTTCGTGAGATAGCAGATAACAGCATTAGGATGATATTCTGCTGGGCAGGAAGGACACCATTTTACTTTCTTTTGTACTGTTGTAATCTTGGGAAGCATACCTTTTTGGAACCTTTCCTTGCAGGATAAAATATTCCACCACTATTTAAAACCCATTTCCTAATTTGTGCTGTGAAAAGCATTTTGAATTAAGGCATCTGATTTTTCTCATTTTATTTGCCTTTTCCTCCTGCATCTGTTGCACTGATGTTACTTTACAATAGAACCGGGGTTCTGCTGTGTGTTGGTTAGGAAGATGTCGGATGTGGGTAATTGTATACCCTCTCTCACAAATTGGTAACATTACTTGTCCTGTTTTGATTAGCGTGCTGTATGTTTGTGATATTTGCACTCATTATGTAATTCAAAACGTGTATCAAGGAAGTTACCTCACATAATCCCTGAACTTACTGCTCAGTATACTGGTTTTATTACACGTAATAGTCTTTCTGGTTTTTTCATATGTCAGATAAATTTAGTATCTGGGCTCTTGGAATATAGTTGGAGTTGCTTGATGTAAGGAAAATAATACAGAATATGCTGTTTTACTAGTGTGAAGATAGTGGTAAATTACAGACCTGTGACTTCTTTGCTTGCGTTCTATCAGTTTTCCAAAGCTCTCAAGAAAAGCCTAATGCAGGTTAGTCCCCAGGGGAAGGATAGCCAGTTAACTGTTTGCCCAGTCAGGGGGGTATCACTGAGCACGCTCCCATTGCTGTTCCTGCATCAGCTTTACGTGTCCTATGATTCATTTGTAATCGCATCTTGAAGCCCTGGTCACTGGCTTCACTTGGTGATTAGGATATAAAGAAAGAAGCAAGTAGTCTTCTCCCACAAGAGTTTAGAATATGTTTTATATAATCTTTTGGTCAACTTTACTTTCCCCCCGCACCCCAAGCTTTTCAAAGCTCATTAAATGTCTTGTCAGAGAGTACAGATTGAAGAATTTGTAGTGAAAATCAAGCCATAAAATTTAATTTTCAGAGGTTGCTAATGTACCAGAGAAGAAGTGCTAGTTTTCATTTTACTAATGACAGCAGAAGAACTTCACAAAAATGCAGCAGCTCCTTTCCATTTCATTGATTCTATGATTCTCATGTGATAGAATCATAGAGTGGTTTGGGTTGGAAGGGACCTTAAAGATTGCCTAGTTTCAACCCCCTGCCATGAGGGACCCCTTCCAGCCTCACCAGTGCTGAGGACAGGGGATGCTCACTACCCTGGTCCTGCTGACCACACTATTTCTGGTAGAGGATGCCACTTGGGCACACTGCTGGCTCATGTTTAGCCAGCTGTCGACCAGCAACCTCTGGTCCTTTTCTGACTGACAGCCTTCCATCCACTCTTCCCCAAGCTTGTCACTCGGCGTGGGGTTGTTGTGACCCAAGTGCAAGACCTGGCAGTTCACCTTGTTGAACCTCCTTCAATTGGCCTCACCCCATTGATCCAGCCTGTCCCAATCCCTTTGCAGACCCTTCCTACCCTCCAGCAGTTCAACACTTCCACCCATCTTGGTGTTGTCTGCAAATTTACTGAGGGTGCACCCAATCCCCCTCATCTAGATTGTTTGATACAGATACTGAACAGGACTGGCCCCAAAGATAGACCTTTGGCTGTTGTTTCACTAGATTAATTAGCACAGTCTGGTAAATGTCTTCTTACATGAAAAGGCTTTTGAGATTCCTTTGGTAGCCGTCTTCTCTACCTTTCACATTTTTTGTTCTTTGTTTGTTCTTTTTTTTTTAATTCTTAATCAGTGAGGGTAATCAGGCCCAAGTAATGTGTTTCAAGTCAGCATTTAGTATTCTTAGCATTTCGTGAGTTGTATTGCTGTTTTTTCCTTTCCTTCTTCTGTCATATCCTGTAATTGCATTTTCATTGTTTTCGTGCACATAGCCTGTTGTTGGCTCATAATTCCTTTACAATTGCTTAATAAAGGTCCATCTTTCTCTTGTGTTGTTTCCAGCTGATAAGCTCTTCATAGCATAAATTCTTGGATTTAAGTGCTAAGCATGCGACCATTTACCAGTGATGAATTTTTGGTATTTATGTTCTTTTATCATATCCTGTCCTTTACTGTCAGTCTGTGACTGTGTCATTACCATCCATTCCTGCCATTCTACACTGATAAATTCATTCAGATCCAAAAGGTCCTTTCGGTTTAACACTGAGGGGCTAAAGAGACAATGTTGGACTAATCTTCATCTCTTCAAGCATTCTCATTTTTCATGTGGCTCAGTGTGATGCTGTTCTTGACACTTGGATAAATTCCTTGTCATGGTCAGCCTTGTGTAGGGAATTGTTTATCTTATTGAAGGCATGAGCTGTTAAGAAATGAGGGTTAGCAAAATAATTTCTTTTTTTATGTGTTACTTTGTTTTTCTTAACTTCTGTGTTTATTTACCCTTCCAAATTTGGTTTGTATTATGAAATTCTATTGATGTCAGTCTGTTGGATGTATTTGCAAGATCTCCTTTCTTGATTGTTATGTTAATATTTGATAATTTCTGGCTAGCTGGTGTCTTCCCTGTTTGGTGCTAATTTGAGGGTGAGGGATGGGGTGTGTGTGTGGTTTGTTGTTGGGATTTTTTGGGGTTGTGGTTGGGTTTTTTTTTTTGTTTTAGGGGCTTTTTTGTTTTGTTTTTAAGCCAAGAAAACCTGTGGTGTTAAGTTTGTGATTTAAGTTGTCAGGTATTTAAAGATTTTGGAATAACAATCATCTGGTCCTCGTGATTTGAATACTTTGCTGTCTTTTCTTTTCGTTTCTATCCACACAATAATGTCTCTTTTCCATGTTTGGTGCTTCTGGCTGATAAGAGAGGATTCTGTCTGAGGGAGACCAAAACTTCTCATCCTAAATCTGTACCATGTAGAAGTGGGTTTTTTTTTCAGAGAAGTATGTCTGGATTTAGCTGTGTTTTGCACTGAGATCATAGACAAAGGCTATAATTTATTGCTAATAGTTAATGGCAAGAATCACTTACAATACTGCGGAAATCATGTGAGGAAAAATGTAAAAATGTTCTGATGGCAGTTGAAAATTGCTGTGTTTGGGTGTATTGTAATTTTAGCCTTCTCTTGGCATCTCTCACAGAGTTGTCCAAGCTCTTGAAGTGCCATCTGGGTTCACATCCATTTGGTTATGGTTTACTTTCAAATATCTTTTGTATTTAACCTTAGGACTGAAGTTAACTTCTAATATTATTCCTTTTGTAACAAATGGTGTCAAATTCTCTCAATTGCTAAATTTCTTCTTTGGATGATTGCAAAGTGAATTTTTAAATACTGAGTATCTTTCCCTGGTCTTTTTACAAGGCAGGGATGGTTAAATGTTACTACTTTGGATTCTTTTGAATAAGCTTTTGTAAGAAGGGTAAAATAAATTCAAGCTGCACACACCTTTCCCCTTGTGACTGGTTTGGAGGTTTGTGTTTGTCCTGCCAGCTACAGCAAGGCTTTTGTAGATCTGCCTCTGCAAGAGTTGGTTTGTCTTTTCTCTCTTTCTGCCGATTACACTGTCCTCTCAGTGTTTATGTTGCGCTCATCCCTATAATACTGGAACCATCAGTATGTTTCAGCAGTCCTGATCCTCCTGATCCAACAAACCATGTGCTCAAATCTACAGAATCTGAACAGGAAAAGTTAGTGTTTCCATCCGAGGCATAGGTCTTGCACAAGAGCCACATGCAGCTGAGTCACATGAGGGCAAGCCACCATGCTGATTTAGTGTCTTTGAAAACAGGCTGCATGCAAGCTGGCTGTGAGGCGTGGGCAGTCTGTGAGCAGTGCTTTGGCAGCCTCTGGTGTACGTTTCAGTGCAGCTGAAAGGCTGACAGTGTCACAAGAAGCTGCAGGTATTGTTCATCTCACCTCGTTTCAGACATCTAGTCACACTGAGCTGCTTTCATGGTCAGTGCAGAGTTCCAGGGCAAAACTGAGATGAGATCTGTAGATGTCATCATAGACATCTGTGCTTGAACTCAGTCAGGGTCTGTGCATTTCTCCCCAGTGGGTGAAAGGATAACCCAGAGTGACTGGCCTGCACACTGTGTAGTTGCTGCAATTGGATAAACACCTCCCAGAAAGGTTCTTCTTTCATTTTCCATATATTTGTGACATGCTAAAAGTGACTTTAGCAGTCTTCATTTAGCTGTTCTCGTGAGTTTGAAAGAAGCCATTTGCATTTCTTCAGTGTTAGAATATTTCACTTACCTGTTTGCAGGTCCTGCGAGAGTAAAGTCTTGATCTGATAGTTAGAATTTAAAGGTATGATAAAAATGGCAGTAATGAAAATTTCTAGAATAGTTTTAACAGTTTTATTTTTGCAAGCTAAGTAAAGCACCAGTATATGACAACTTATGGAGATGCATTAAATCAAAAGCTATGCAGAACAATTTAGTCATAAATGTGCATAGCTGTATTTTGTTTACATTTGCTAGCAGTTAGTGTTTAACGTGAGTGCTTAACTGTTTGGAAAAGAATTGATGATGTTACATTAATATGTTTAAAGAATACTTTTCTGTCTCCTGCTTTTTGCAGTGAGGGTTTTTTTTTTTTTTGTGAAAGCTGCTGAGTCTCTAGGTTTTTATATAAATGAATATTAGTGTTCTAGCTAGAGTTGCTTTGACTGTACAGGAAGATTTCAGTTAGACAATAGTACTGCAATTTGTGAAAGTAGTGAGTTCCTGTTACAGTTTGGTCACTTTTTCGAGGAATAAGTCTGTCTTAGCCTGATAAAGAGTGGTGTTTCCAGTTTAGAAATTTAAAATCTTATGTTATTTGGGCCTTTAGTCTTTTTTGTATCTGTGGAGTTTATTCTAGGTTTTCAATTTCATTAGCAAATTTTTTTAGTAGGTGCATTTTTAACTGTCACAGTAAATACTGGTATTGCACTGGTATGGTTAGAAAATTTTTATCTATAAAAATACTTCTAAACCAGTCATGAGCAGTTCTTCATAAGATGTTTAAACATCTTATCAGTATTTTTTAGGCATCATGCAACTTGCATACTGCCTTTTTAAAACTTAATTTCTCCAATAAAGCTCATAATTTGTAACAAGAAATGTAATGGAGTTAGAGGAAATATACAAAGAATAGGACCTAGGGGCAATACAATTTTAGGAAGGGCTGGGAAGTATGCTGAATTTTATATGTTGATATTTCTGTTGATTTTGTGTTTCCCAAGTAATACCAATCCCAGGTGATTTGAAGTAACTTTTCTTTGTCAGGTCTTAACACAGAAAGTAACTTTCGGTATGTTGTCATTTTGTTTCTTTGTATTATGGATGTATTTGTGAGCTGTAGTCCTAGATCAAGACTTTGCATTAGATGTGCTATGAACATGGATGGAGGAAGGAAAGGTTGTTTCTGTCATAGAGAAGACAAGACCACAGATGGCTGCAGAGAGAACTGTTGATCAGATACTTGAGGGTATGGTGTTCCATTATGAATAAGGGATTTCACTGAACAAACAGTATCTTGTACTTCTAAAGACTTGCTGTCTTGATGGTTGCTTGATAACTAATTTTTCAGTTGTGCTGGGGAAATTTTGAGTGAGTTCTTGGCTTTCTAGCAAGTGTGAAAAGCCAAGCTTATACTATTTTTAATGTCTGGACTACTTTTTTCTTTTCTTCTGTTTTAACTATCAATCTCCTGTTTAGATTATCAGGCATTTGGAGATAATTCTGTTGTGTAATACCTTAATCAGTGCCAGTAGTGGCTTGGCTATAGAGACTACTCCCAGGCTATAGTGTTTTGGATATAGTTAACTGCATCTATTCAAGACATTATTAGAATTTTTTTTTTTTATTACGATGTTAGTCCAACAAATATATGGATTGTACTTAAATGCAAGTCTATATGAATTCCTCTTTTCCCAAATCTTGTGCGTGTCTTGCTACTAGCAAGAATTTACATCGTGCTTTAACTGGTATAGCTCTGCATAGTTTGTTTATATATTATTTTCATTATTTGCATTATATTGTATATTTTGTGTAGCTCATACATACTATTTTTATCTGAAATCCTAGATAAAGGCTGGGATAGTATTCTTTTCATTTCTTGTCTGTGCCGTAAACAGAAGGTCATGCACTGAAGACTTAGAAAACAAAACACACAAATAAAAGCAAATATGGGACTAAAGAAACAATAGGAGAAACAGATCAGTTCCATGAATAGCAGTTATAGCTTGCCAGTGGCCCAGTTACTGTACATGTGTTGTCCTGTAATAGAAAAGAAATATCAAGGAGGGCTTTGCGGGGAAGCAGGAGGAGGTTTTTTGGGTTTTTGACAGCAGTTCCTTCTGAATGCAAGAGCAGCATAGGAAAATCTGTAAGGCTTGGCATGTTTTCAAACAGACAAGACAGTGTCAGAGATAGTTTCTGTGCTTTAATCCCAGAATATCCCGTTCCCTCGGGTCCTGTCACTGGTCACCACTGAGAAGAGATCAGTGCCTGCCCCTCCTCTTCCCCTCACAAGGAAGTTGTAACTGCAATGACGTCCCCCCTCAGTCTCCTCTTCTTCAGGATGAACACACCAAGTGCCCTCAGCTGCTCCTCATATGGCTTCCCCTCAGGGCCCTTCATCATCTTCATTGCCCTCCTTTGGACACTCTCTAATAGCTTAATATCTTCCTTATATTGCAGTGCCCAAAACTGCACACAGTATTCAAGGTGAAGCTGCACCAGCCCACAAGAGAGCAGGACAATCCCATCCCTCGACTGGCTGGTGATGCTGTGCTTGATGCAGCCCAGGACAGGGTGATAAGTGGCCCTCTAAAAGGCAGATCTGTGCTGTCAGTAGAATGATGGTTTTGTGCTTACAGCTCAAAGCATAGCTTGAGTATTTTTAGTGAAACAGACCAATACAGATACAATTTGTATCTTTTTGGTCTGTGGCTATAAGGTTCTCTTTCTTTTTCGATTTCTTGTTGTCTGGGCTTTTTCTCCTCTCTCTTGAATTTTGTTTTTGTGGTAAGTTGGTTCAAGAAGGATTGTATTTGTACATTTGTAGAAATTAAAGTGGAGTTTTCAGTATAATGTAGGAAAGGTTTCTGTCAAACATTTAATTTATAAGAGCTACTGAGTTTGAAACTGTATTTAAAAGCTCAGAAAGGAGGTGAAACAGAAAGAGCATTTTCATGTTGGAAGCAGGGACATGCTTAATAGCAGAGAGACAAGCTTAGTATCATTTGAATGACATGATGATAAAAAAAATTCTGATTAGATTAAGAGATGTGTTTATTAGTTGTGTGAGCTCAATCTTCTGTGTTTTACTGTTATTCTAGAGGTGAATTTAACCCATCAAGACTTATCATTCTGCATTTTCTCATGTAGCTCTTTAATGTGTGTACTGTGTATAGTGTCTGTAGTGGGCATGCCAAGTGCTACTAGTATGCAGTGTGACTGTCCTTCACAATTTTAAGGATGCTCAAGTGACAAGGAGGAATGGAACACAAAGACTGATTTCACTAACGTCATACTATGGCTCTGTGGCACGTCTGCCTGTTCTGGGATGGCATCATAGAAGTCATTCTCGTCCTTTTATAAACTCTATTCCAAAAGTTAAATCTTAACTTTGTATTTCTTCAAAGAAATACACTTCTTTCACTTTTGCCAGATCATTATGTTGACAAGTTTCTATTAACTGGAGTTGTATAAATAGTTAAACAGTTTTGGTGGCATTTCTTCTTAGCAGTGCTAGAAGAAATTAGGAAACTGCATAATTAATTTTTGACATTACATTGATAAGGCTATAAATGCAGTTCTGAGTATGCAGAAAGAAAAGATCTGCAGCATTAGACTTATTTTAGGGATTAAATAGGGATTAAATTACTGTCTGATACTATAGTTTGTTTAAACCAGGCAGAATGGTTGTGCATATGTAAAGTACTTTTTGAGCTCTGTGCCTTCATACAGGCAGTGTATTAAGAGTGGCCTCTTAGGCTCTTCTAAAGTCTTGACATAACTCTTAAAGGAGCTGCATTTATAGTGTAGCCCTGTGTTAGGCCAGATGGCTTGCAGCCCCTTGGAATATTTATGCTGAGGTGAGTCCTCGCTTTGAATTGCAGTGGAACTGCTCTGAGGAAGAGATGCTGACATCTCCAACCCCATCAGTGTGCAGCAGTTTCTGTGCTGTACATCAGGTCAAGACTGACAAAATGAGCAGAGCTGCAAAATGGTTTTCAGTGTCTTAATTTAAAATGCCAAGTTCAATAAACCTTGAAGTACCAGATTAATGCTTCTCTTTTTCTGATAATTGTCCTAACAAAAAAATTGTAGTAGTAACTGTAATTATGCAGCAGAACACATATTGATAGTACTGCATCCTTTTAAAAAGTATGTTTGGTAATTAGGAACAAAAGCAGAAAGCACCATTTTTTTTTCCCCTGTGTCTTTCAGATGGTGGTAAAAACCTTCATGGATATGGACCAGGACTCAGAAGATGAGAAGCAGCAGTATCTCCCACTAGCCTTGCACCTTGCATCTGAATTCTTCCTCAGGAATCCCAATAAAGATGTGCGCCTCCTTGTAGCTTGTTGCTTGGCTGATATCTTTCGTATCTATGCTCCTGAAGCTCCATATACTTCCCATGACAAACTTAAGGTAAAGATACTTTATAAAATAAAGGCTTTGTTCCTACCTCATTCTCTAACCAAGGAAAATAAAAACCACCCTCCACCCCAAAAAACCAAATCAACCAACCAACCACCACCCCATCCCCCAAAAAACCAAAACCAAAAATGTCCAGAAAAAATCAACAAAAAATTGATTTTACTCTGGTGGTTTACTTTTCTTGGTTTTGGTTCAGGCCTTCCTTGGTTACCAGGTGATAACTAAGGAAGTATTCCACACCATTTCCTTCATGTAATCGGGGGTATATAAGATGGGGAGTTTCCTCCCTGTCTCTCTCTCTCCCTTTCATGTGCTTGGAGGACATCAGCTCTCTGTGTCAGCCCAGCTCTTATCTCTTGAGCCGAGGCCGATCGGAGAAACTGCTG
>JAWWTY010000123.1:50822961-50840400 GCA_035222235.1 Margarornis squamiger
TTTTGTTTGGTTTTACCCATTTTTGTCCCACTTCCCTTTCCCTTTCCCCCTTTTCCCTTTTGGAGTTGCTTTGGGATCTGTTCTGTAGATTCATAGCGTTTGATTGTATATAGTTGTAATATATGTGAATATATATATATGTATCTTTAATACAATTGTCTTTTTTGGTACTTTTTTTTTCCTTTCTCTCTTGTCGGGGGAATCTGTGTGGCCAGCAGTTGGGTTTGTCAGGGAGCCAACTCAACCCTCCACATTCCAATATATATATATATTTGATGTTCAGTTTTATTAAAGACATGTTTTAGTCCCATGAGTCAATGTAATGACTAAGGGCCAGATATGTATAAAGGAACACTAGATGACATGTCCAGTGTTGATGATTGCTTTCTGTCAGTGCCTAAAAACGGTGATTTAATGTTCTCGTATCATGAGTTTGAAAATGTGGGTAATGTCACTATTAAATGGTTGCATTTTTATTCTCTGCTGAATCAAGCTTGTAAACTCTTTACTGTTTTTTGACAGGACATATTCTTGTTTATTACAAGACAATTAAAAGGCTTGGAGGACACGAAGAGCCCTCAATTTAACAGATACTTTTACCTGTTAGAGGTAACACAATAGTTGTAACTTTCAGTAGATGGTATTTGCTCTGTAAGCCTAAAAAATATAATGAGTCTTTCTCTAGATGTGCCAGGATACCTGGGAAATTTATTTTATAAATAACACCAGTTTCATTAAAGTTCAATGAGTTGCTTCTTTTAATAGTTAAAATTCTGTTTGCATTTAATGTCATCAGCCTGTAGCTGAGGACATGTTAAAACAATTGGCATTTATTAACATTTAGCCTTTATTTTAAAATTTTATACATTGCTTTTTGCTTCAAGAGAGAAAATTTCAAATGCCAATTAAGATACAGATGTACTTATATTGATGCTGGGAGAAGGGATATATTTTTGCCCTAAAAACACTGTAAAATTGTACTCTTGACAAGAGCTGAGGGGGGTTCATTGTGCATTTAGAAATAGTATCTTGTTTGTAAATATTTTATTGATATATAAAATTGTATTTCATAGCATGAAGGAAAAAGTATAGAAATAGGTACTTAGTATATTAACAATTTATGTCAATCGACATTTATACGTAAGAAATCAGATTATATGTAGTTTTTTCTGGATATATGTTGCAAAGCCCCTTTGTACTAGGAGGTCTTTATATGCAAAGCAAATATCCAGTCTCTTTCCCCAAAGGGTTTACAATCTATTGTATATTATTTTTCCTTAAATAGAAAAAACCTGTAACTAACATGATTATATTTATGTGACTTAATGTGAAGTTGTAATAACCTGAATATCCTATTTTTTGTTTTAGAATTTAGCTTGGGTTAAATCTTACAACATCTGCTTTGAGTTGGAAGATTGCAATGAAATTTTTATTCAGCTTTTTAGGACTCTTTTTTCAGTTATCAAGTAAGTTAAATTGCTTCCATTGTATTAAACTGTCAAAATATAATCAGTTTTGGGGGTAGATTGAATCCTAGCATAATCTGCAGATAAATATGTCTGAACAGAACACGTCTTTATTTCTCCAAACAGATACAGGGAAAGCAAGTTAGTGTGAATTACTGACAGTGTGGAGGTGTGTGTGTCTGAACGTGTGTTTTAAAATTTGTTGTCCATGTTATAACAGTATATTTTATTCTGATTCATTTATCTACATTGTTATTTCCATGGTTGTTATTGTCTCTTTATTTTGAATCACTTAAAGCAGAGCTAGGTTGTTCTAGCTTTTTGAACCTTCCTATAAGAGAGGAAAGGCACTTAAAATAGTTTTGAGGTTTGAGATGTGGAGAGTGTAAGGGAGGGCAAGCTGGACAGTGTGAGACATTGTTTCTTGACCATACTGTTAATATATGTCAGGGTCTGAAAATTTAATATTGATGATATTCTTTATGATCTTAGTAATAGCCACAACCAGAAGGTACAAATGCATATGCTGGATTTGATGAGTTCTATCATCATGGAAGGCGATGGAGTAACTCAGGAGCTGCTGGACTCGATTTTGATTAACCTCATTCCTGCACACAAGGTCTGCAAAGTAAAATACTATAGTAGTATACCATTATAACAACATTAATTTTTATTGCCTTTTGCATGTTGTTTGTCTCTTCACACACTTTAGCCATCATGACTGTTTTATTTTCCCCCAGTCTTGTAAAAGTGGATTAAAAATTTCCTTTGGGAATTATTTGATGCTCTTCATTAGCTGTGTCTAGATTATTAGATATCAAGAGATTGTGCCTCCTTGGCACTGCAGGATCTCTGGACTGAAACAAAGTGTTTTCAAGTAAATGTAATAGGAAAACATTATCCTTAAGAATTGTGGGTTGCCGGCTGTTTTAGTTTTGGGATTTGTTGGGGATTTTTGGATTAAAAAGATGTGAAGTATTTTGTAATTAAAAAAAAAAATTAAAAATACTTCCCCAGGGCTTCTGTGCTGTCTTGCCACTCTCTTCAGCTTGCAAGTCAGACTTCCCTCCACCTCCCTGGCTGTGCTTTCCACCCCTTTCATGGTCTTCACCCATTTAATTCACTTATAGAGACCAAGTGACACACACACATATGTCTCCTTCCTAGAGGAATTTTAAATGAGCTCCTCCTCAAAGTGTAGGTAGCTGGATCCGCAGTTGAGCTTTTGAAGTACCTTTACTGTAATGCCTAAATAAATTTGAAAAAAGAATGAACACAGCTCCATTAGCTGTGAAATAAGGGAAAATGAGACACAGACTTATGTTGCCTTGCATTGACCAAGAAAATTCCCTTGCTAAAACACTTGTTCTTACTGAAAATTGTATGGAGTACAGTAAGTTTCAATTATTAGAGTCAATGAACTGTGCTCTGATTACCGAGTGTATGTTTCTGCTTGTTTATTTATTAATTTAAAATAATGACAAAGTTAAGGCAGCTCTATCCATGACTGCATAATTAAAGTTAAATTAGCAGATAAAAGTTAATTAGCAGGAATTATTCCTTTGGTTACCTGAAGAGGGAGAATTCATGGAAATGTATTGCACAGGAGTGACTAAGCTGTGGCCGTTGTCATTTACCTGTGAAATCTCAGCATTGCATGTATAGAAGTGTCTGTTGTCTGAGATGAGTTTGTGTTCCTTCTGTCATGATCATGAGACAGGAATACCGTTCTGTCAAGTCATTTTTATTGACAGCAATGAGATAATGTCTTATTAAAAGTGCTAACAGAAAGAGAGGCCTCTTGTAACAACAGAGAGTCCTATTGAAAATAGGTGTTCTTTGGAAGTAGTTTCTAATCAGTTATAGGCAGTAGATATGAGGAATGGAATAGAGGAGTGGTGCTGTGTGTGTCAGGTGCTGGGTGATGCTGTTGGCATTGGTGGGCATTGCTCTGAGGATACAGAGACCTGCTAAACCTTGTACAATGGAACAGTGTGTTGTGACGACTACTTGGTTTAGGCAAAGTAAAAGCGAGTATGATCCTTTAGCATTAGAAGTTAGCTTAATCATACAGTTTTGTCTAATGAAGGAAATTCTCAAGCAAGACTCTGATAGGAAGGTAAATTTGGTGTAAATATTTGGTACTGCGCATTTAGTATCTCTTAGAGGACTCATGCCAGTTCTTTGTGACTCTGAGCAAATAATATCCTGTGATCAGTATCATACTTTGGTCAGTGTTATACTTTGGTCAGTATTTTGGTCTGTTTTAATTTGTTTCCTGTAACAACAGAACTTAAACTACTGCTTGGTAGTTTAAAAACAACCAGAAAATTCTTTTGTCTGATCTGCCCTAGTACAGGTTGGTTGTGGTAATTATGTTCTCCTTTCATGAACAGATCTCCTAGGAAGTTCTGTGATTATATTTTTTGTCCTTAGTTATGTAAATCAGAGGCCCTATACCCTGAAAAATTTATTTTCTTGTAGAATATATGCAATAGCAATACTTTTAGATCTGTGCAAAGCAGTCAAATACCAGTCATTCTCTGCTATGTCATAATAAAACTAACAGTTTGGCAAGAAATAATGGAAGTTTGTAAAGAAGCTGAAATAATGTGTTTTGGATAATGTAGTCTGTTCCTTTTTCTTTTTTTTTTTCTTTTTTAAGTAGACATGAAGCAGTGTCTGCCTCAGCATCTAAATGATACTCATTTGTACATCCATTATCAGTAAAGTGACAGTGGTGTACATTGTTCTCTGTGTGTGCTAATGTGACTCTCCTCTAGTAGATCTAGGTTTTCTTTAGCAGTGTCACATGTCATATTTTGCTCAGACTACCTGTGGCATCAAACTGTAGTCCTTTTTATTGAATTTGAAAGCGGTACTATTTAGTGAGGATTTTTCTTCACACTCTTACTGTCAAAGTTATTCCTTAAAAACACATTTTTGTGTTGGTATTTTTTATGTATTTAAACCCAGTATTTTCTTCTGCATCCTCTACAGTATGGCTAATCCAGACCTTCAGGATTTCTTTTCTCTGACAGATGCATTATTTGTTTATTATTTATTAATAGGTTTTTATTTTATCAATAGATACATTACTTTTCTGGGCTGATTTGATGTTTGTTTTGTTGGTATTGGGGTGAGGATTGTCTGTGTGTATCTGGGTTGTTGGCTTGGCTTGTTTGTGTGGAAATCTTTGAAGCTGTGTTGAAGAGGCAAAATATGTTTTCTGTATGAGGTTGGCAGTCCTTCAGTTTAATACTGACATACCTGCCAGAAAGATTTTCATCATGGTCTGATTTGGAAAGAAAGTGGTGGTGGGATTTTTTTAAATTTTATTTAAGAAGAGTTGATACGTATCTGTCTGTCTTCTATAATGAGACATCAGTTTAGTGTTTGGTGACTGAGTAGATAATTTGTTTGAGCCTTGGGCTGTTTGTTTCTCTTTACTATCAGTTGATAAACTGTTTTTCAATTTATCTTCTCATTAGTTAAAACATGGAGTCATTCTCAGTGTAGACTTGCTGAATACAGTTTTCCCAAAAATCAGTTATCTCTAGGGTTTACCTGCATTTTTTCTGCAGTGATTTGTAATTTTCAGGGCAATCAGCTAATCCTCCTTTCTTTCTTTTTTTTTTCTCTTCCATGCTTCATAAATCCCTAGATGATAAGTGATACTGTATATTGGATTTGTGCTGGTTTGGACAGTCAGATTTTTCAGATGCGCAGTTACATTCCTTATCTTGCTCAAGAGTAATAAAAACAATGTTCAGATTTGTCATATTGCAATCAAATGTTTACTTGGAAAGTTTGCAGCTAAGTGCCCAAGTGTAGGTGCTTTCTGTGGGCTCACTTGGGCTGTCTCAGAGCGTATGGTACAGTCCATGGAGAAACCAGTGCAGTTTTACCCTCTAGACAAAGCTGAACTTTGCTACAAGGTGTGCCTTTAATGAGTAAGTGAGGGGGAAACAAAACCACATTTAAGTATTAAGTTAGTCTTGTTCATTTTTCAGTGGTAAAATTTTGTGCACATTAATTTTTGAAGTATGGTAATGTTTCTTCAAAAATTTTAATGTTACTGCATGTGGAAACTTTCTATAGATATGAATGCAGTGCTAAAGATGACGGCTGATGAAATCTTAAAGGAATGTGCAGGAAGTGATGGCTTTGGGTTAGATTTCTTAAGTGTGTGAAAAACTAGTTTTCTCTAGGTCTGTAGTTGTGGAACTAACGCAACTTTGATAGCTTTGAAAACACATAGATTGGTGGTGAAACATGCTTTTCTGAAGCCATGGTCTTTTAAGGTTGGGAGGGAAAAGTAAAGTTGTCTGAAAGTTTGTCTCTCTAAATTTGTTATGTTTTCTTTATTTCAGAACCTTAACAAACAAGCGTTTGATCTTGCAAAAGTCCTGTTGAAAAGGACAGTCCAGACCATTGAACCTTGTATTGCCAATGTATGTAATTGAATTAATCCACGTTACGTACAAGTAACAAGTGTTCATGTTACTGTCTTGATTTACAGCACATATGGTGGGATTTTTTTCCTTATAAATACTTATAAAAGCCACACTTTGTAATGCAGCTACAAGAATGCCATTTTCTAAATAGGGTATTGTTAAATAATTTTTGTGTGTGGTGTTTCAAGTAAGTGAAGAGGAAATTAATTTTTATCCATCTCAGTTTAAAGTTAAGCCTAAATCTAGGCTGTGAAAATAGGTGACCACCAAACCTGTTCCAACAGAAGGAATTGTTAGTACTACATACATATAGCAACCAGACAGGCTTCATTTCATACCAAGCTTCAGGATGAAGCATTTCATACTGCCAGCTCTTTGCTAGATTTTTTTCTTCTCCTAAAGTTGCTATAGTCATAAAGACTGAAATAATTATGTTTTTTACAATACTTCCTTCTACCGTAATTCCTCTGGTTGAATATCAGTGTTGTGTGTTCTGCCTATTCATACAGCTACTACAGAAATGTGCTCTGATCCATTCTATTGCCTTTCCTTGATACTGAAGCCAGTAGAATTCCTAAAAGTCAGAGTAGTTTAAAAAGGGAATTAGGCAAATTCATAAAAGATTAATCAGTAAGTATTTAAAAGTGAGACAAGGAGTCTCACTAAAAAGTACCACTTTGCAATTCCCCTCTTCAACTTTTTAGTTAGTCATAGGTGGAAACAGGATAGTACATAGAGTAACCCTTGAGTTGATTGAATGCTATTTGTCTTACTTTCTTTTTCAAGTGTGTAATAACTTTGTAGCATTTGAACTGCTCAAATAGTATTAACCCACAGTATCTAATAGGAAGTATATAAAGTATATTAAAATTTAACAAATCCAAAAGAAATAATTCATATTTTAGGCTACTTTGGTTTCTTCCTGTGAGATCACTAAGAACTGTGATACACTATAATCAAATATCACAAGACAGAGCATAAAGACATCTGATATTTTTTAAAATGGATTTGAAGTAGAGAAGCTTCTTTTTCAGTATTTGATGAACTTCAGTTGGATTGGTTTTAAATTACAAGAAAATTAATAAGATACTAATGGTTTTTTTCCTCAGTGTCTGATGGATGAATTTGCATTTTAAACTAACAATTCTTCTATTACCTGTTAATTTTGCTTGGAAGATGGTTATTGATACTTTAAATTATCAAATTATCATGAACTAAACTATCTTGATCAAAGTATTAGAACTGAACTGAAAAGGATGTTTATAATTTGATTGAGCTAAAATTGTAAGGGTGAAATGCTTTGATTTAAGGAAGAAATTGTGCATTGAGTGCCTTCCATTAGTATAAAAGTATTAATGATACTATGCTTTTTAAAAATAGTTTCTGCATTACTGAAGGAAAATCTACCAAATAATACTGTTTGTGTTCTAGTTTTTTAACCAGGTTCTGGTACTGGGAAAGTCTTCAGTAAGTGACTTATCAGAACATGTGTTTGACTTGATACAAGAGCTTTTTGCCATAGATCCTCACTTACTGCTTTCTGTCATGCCACAGCTTGAATTCAAGCTGAAGGTAGGTTACAGTGTAGCTTTGAACAAGCAGTGAAATTTGTGGGCATATTAAGAGTGCAGAGTTGTAGATTTAATAAGTGTTCTAGTGCACGGATAAAAAGTTTATATTTATTGCTTTATTTTAAAGATAAATGTATTAAAGAAAGGATACTGGAAATTTGTATATAATTACTTGCCTTTTTTTTTTGTGTTACTTGCAAATGTATTACACAAAATGTATAATCATTATGATAATATAGTCTAATGCAAAAGTTTTATGTACTTAATATTTGGATTTCACTTGACATTTATAAAGTAATTAGGCTGTGATTGGCTTATGAAATGCAAATGTGCCAGCTTTAGTATTGATTTGCAGAATTTTCTGTGATGAAATGATGTTTTAATAATAGAGGAAGTATTTCCTAATATTTTCTCAGATTTGTCAGGATCAGCTAGTAAGTCACCTGACTTCTTTTGAATCTTTGAAAATAGTTAATTTATCCTGAGCTGGAAGTTTCTGGGGTTTTTAATTAAAAAGCTATTAGTCTTTCATGAGATTGTAAGTGATGAGAGAAATAATTTTATATGTGTGCATGTACATGCAGGCTATGGTAGCAAGAAACAGAAGTAACCAAGAGATAGGTATTTGGTGAAATTACGTATCTCTTTTATTAGTGCAAATCTGTTCATAACATCTTAATTGGTGTCTTTTCCATGCACATGAAATAGTCTTAAAAAAATGTTTTAAAACAAAACTATCATTAATTGTTGAAATTGTCAAAGATATTTTATTCAGATTACTGTGTATGGGTTTTTATTCCCAAAAGAAAAGGAATTTTCAAAGTACAGCCATCTGTTCAGCATTGTTAACTTACTAGGTATTTGTATATTTTCACTCAAAGTAATCTAATATTCTAATTAGAAAGACTGAAAATTACCAGAAACTGTTTCAAACTCAGTTTTTAATCTGTAACAAAAACAGAAAGAAAAGGAACCGAGAAATTGTTATTAAAATATTATGGATAATTATTTTTCATGTTTTGGTTTTTAGAGCAATGATGGAGAAGAACGTTTGGCTGTTGTTCGACTTTTGGCTAAACTCTTTGGCTCCAAAGATTCTGATCTGGCCACACAAAATCGACCTCTTTGGCAGTGCTTTCTTGGGCGGTAAGAGAAATGGGATGGAATTCTGAATTTCTATTCTTTTTGTTCTGAAATTTCTAATAGTGGTGCATTTTTCATTGTTTTTTTAGAGGATGTAACTGTTTATATTTAAACAAGTTACTTTGTTAAGAAAACAGAACTGCATACAGTTATAGTTTAGAATGAAGAAGCCTGAAGGACTGCTGCTATATTGCTGTCAACTATGGCCATATAGGTTAGATAGCACTTTAGATAACAGCAGAAATTACACAATAGCTATGCCAGCATTGTCTGAAATGTCATGCTGTTCAGCTGTATCTGCAGTATATCTGTTTTATTTGGCTTTTACCTTTTTGAGTGAAGAGATACTTCCTTTTCAGTAAATATAGAAGTTTATAATTTTTAAAAAAGTGCATGGTTGCAAGTAGTACGTGTTACATGACAGTTTACATTTCTATAATTTTATGTATACACACAGACGATGGACAGTGTATGGGGAATTGTGTTCAAAAGTCTGGGCAAAAATCCATTGGGCCAACATTTTGTCCACATGTAGCATGTTCATACCTTAATTTTAGTCCTGACTTAATTTCTCAAGAAATAATAAAAATCTGTATGAGGTACATTATGGAGATAAATTCAAAACATTCCTATTCTATTATTTTGCCTTACAGAAGTATTCTAATAGTTAACAGAACATACTATCAATGCATGTTACTACATAGAGAATAATCTTGATTTGCAAGGCTAATTAAAAATTAACATTCATCATCTTCTATCCCTCTAGGTTCAATGATATCCATGTCCCTGTGAGATTAGAGAGTGTGAAATTCGCCAGTCATTGTTTAATGAACCATCCAGACTTAGCAAAAGACCTCACTGGTGAGATGCTCATACAAGGGTTTAGAATAATTTTCAAAATGAGCAAGGAAGTGTAAAATTATTTTTGTACACAGAAGTGTAGTTCTAAAATGTATCAAGGCTGTTGCTTGATGGAAGAGCTAACTGCTGAGTGACAGATTTCTGACGAAGACAAGTGCTAGTTAGTAGAAAGAGAGGAGTGTGTGACTGTGTGGACTTTGTCAGAGTCAGTCTTTAAGAAGCTACCCATTGCAGAGTGAATTTGAAAGTAATTTCAAGTTCTAAAGAAACTTCTGGAAAGTCAAAGCAAATATTGGTGCAACATTTTGCCTTAGTTTCAAAAACAGCCACTGTACTCTCTCCCACTGAGTTCAGAAAATGCTGTTTCGCTGATCTAAACTATGAAGTGCCTTCCTTCACTACAGCATTATTTTACGAGAAGATTTTCAGACTTAACTGAAAATACTTTTTTTGTGACTATTTTTACATTTTGGTGCAAGCTATCCTACAGCAATTGTCAGTGTTTTTCATTTATTATTTACTTTTTTAGCTCTTTCGGAATGAGAGTTTCTTCCTATACTGTTTCTTCTCATTCCCTCACCTCCCTTTATTTTCAGTATGTTCTAATCAGCTTTTATTTCACTTCATTGCTTGGTGCAGGTGAGGTTATCATAAAAGCTATTCACTTCTATATTCTTCTCATATTTAGTTATCTAATTGTTTTATATTTAGCATAGAAAACATTGGAACACGTTTCCTGTGGGTAGCTTTAAGTTTAATAAGTTACATGATTGTGATATATGCCTGACATTTAATTGTTTTAACATTATTAATAAATCAGAATAGATCACGCCTACATAAAAAAGCCAAACTTTTCATTGTTTCTGGTTGCCACAGAATATTTGAAGGTTAGATCACATGACCCAGAAGAAGCCATTCGACATGATGTTATTGTTACAATTATTACTGCGGGCAAGAGAGATCTTTCTTTAGTCAATGACCAGCTGCTTGGCTTTGTAAGGGAAAGAACGCTAGACAAACGGGTAAGTGTTAAAGCTGTATTTTCAGGAATTATCTGCTTCTACTATACTTTGATAAAAGTAAAACCAAAAAACCCAAAGCCACAGAATCAGAGAATCTTAGGAGTTGATTGTTAACAAGAATGCTTTAGGGAAAAAATAATTTTGTTTATGTAGATTTCATATTATGGTGGCACCAGTCAAGTGTTATCAAGCAGATAGAGTCATAGACTTGTGAGAAACACAGTCGTTCTAAGAACATAAGAATTGTCACACATATTCGGGCCAAAGGTCCCTGTAACCCCTTATAATTCTCATAGTGGTCAGTTTTGCCTTTCAACAAGTTGTGATTTAATGATTTCTTAAATCTGCTTGACAGTATTTCATCATAGCTTTCAATGGAACTTTATTCCATGTATTTATCAGGTTCTTTCTTGAACTTACTTGTACTTCATAAGCATCTGTGGTATGCATCAGTAAATTCAAGTTTAATGCAGGTTTGCAAAAAGTAACTTCACTTGTTTGTCTTTAAACTTGCCCGATATTTTCACTAGGTATCTAATAGTTCTTGCAATACATAAAATAATGAATATTCTTTGACCCACTTATGATTAATATATATGTATGCCATATCTAGTTCTTTGCTTTCCAGTCTAAATAATCACCTGATTAACTGTCACACATATTATTATTGCATACTTCAGATCATTCTTGTCCAGATGTTCAGTATCCTGTTGGAACTAAGGTGACTGGACTTGGCAATGGCATTCCTGGCGTGCACCGTGTTGTGTACATACTTTATGATAACTTTTTCTTCCTTACTCTGAAACATGCTTGTTCTTATGCTGTTTCTGAGCACTGAGCTGACAGTTTTAAAAAACATCCATGTTGACTTTCATGTTTTTCCTGAATAATTTTAGGTGATATATTGCCTAATACTGTACATGCAGAGTTAATGCTGGTGGGAAAACCTGGCCTTAATCTGAATTTCTTCTATTTCATATTCTAACAATTCAGCAGCATGACATTTTTCTGCAATTCTTCATTATAATGTTAGTTCTGACTACCTCAGTATATTTTATATGCAATGTTCGGTTCATTTTCTAATTTTTCATATGTTAAGTGTCAGAGATTTCTTTCTGATTCTGTCTGTAGGTTCCTTTTGTTCTCTTCATTGTCAGAATCAGTCATTCATTTCCACCCATTGTCCCCTATGTTTTAGTTAATAATTAATTCACAACAGGATTTTTATTTTAAGATCCTCTGGTGTGAGACTTTGTTGGAAGTTTTTTGGGATCCTAATGCATTCTACTCATGTATTCTGGGTCTGCTAAAAGTTATTTTTCTTAGACAAAACTTCCTATTCTTTAAAGTGCAGTGACTCATTTCCATAACTTATTTTTCAGTAGCGTCAGCTCTTTGTTGTTGTTGTTACTGTTCTGTTTCAACCTGTTTGCCCATTCAAAATCAGATGTTCTGATGAGTGGTACATTGTTCCTCTTGGAACCTTTTGGTTTCTTTCACATTTGCTGTCTTCAGTCTGTTCATTGATAGATTGCAATAACAGAATAATTAGTACTTGGTATATAGTTTCTAAATTCCTGTAAAAGTCATGGCCGGGATACCACCTGGTCTTAGTGATTTTGTTACTGGTCATTTTATTAATTATTTTAAAATGTCTCCTAATGACACTTTAAGAAACCTCTTCAGACCTCTCTCCTGGAATAAGTCTTGCTTGCCTTTCAGTCCTTAAAAAAAAGGGTCTGGAAGTCTTCCTGCTTCTGGAGGCTTTGGTGAAGATGTTTAGTCAGTATGCTTTTAATAATTAGGTTTTGAAACTTTTGCCCATGCTTCATCGAGGATTTACTTTCAATTTGACTGAATTTATACTCTTTCCTGATTACACTTTTTCAGATGGTGGCTCCATGCTCTTTAGAGGGTGATGTTTAATAGCAGACTTCTCTGTGCTGTGTAGCCATGTTGATTCTTTTTTTTTTAACTCACTGTTCCTTTTTGATGGGGGGGGCTCTTTTCTATAGCGTATGTCATTCTAGCTAGTTACTTTAATTTTTTTTAGAAATAATTGTATCTTTTTATTTGTTTCCCTTTTAAAATGAGAATGGTACTGTAATGGTTTTTGAGAAAAGAATGTTGTCTTTGCACAGAGGAATACTGATTTTGAGTATGGTCACTGTTATAAAAGCAGGTCTTCAATTAGTTGACCTTATGTGTTTCTCAGGAGTGATTAAGATCACCTTCCTTCTTTTTCAGCCACTAAACAAACATGCCCAAAAAGTAATTTATGAGATCTAGAAGCTTTTAGTGTAACCACCACTTCCCCCTGGGACTTCTATCTACTGAGAATGGGATGATTGTTACTGTGTCTTCTACATAGTGTCTCTGTTCTCCTTTACCATGTTGCTATCAGTAGGAGGCAGTTGCACAGCTGTAATACTGATTTCCACAGAGCTAGGTCTTTTCAATTCACATAGCTTTAAATCCAGTGTGGTAGTACTTCATGTTCCTAGTATGTTTGACTAAGTCATTTCACACCAGCCATAGGTTTGATGATACACTGGATTTCAAGGTTAGATGCTTTTCCAGGCAATCATCAGTGAAGAATAACTTCAAGTGTACATGTTGTTCCTCTTATAAAAATCTCTGGAGAGAGCTTTAATGGAAATATATCCTGAGGACAAATTAAAATTTAGCACTGACTAGAAATGACTACAACAAATACTTAGCATTTAAAATAGACCTTAACAGTATAGCATGTGTTTGTAAATATTAACCTTTCCTTATTAGCTCTTTAAGTACTCTACTTCCGTTTTAGGCTTAAATTTTCTAAAAGAATCTCATGCAATCCTTTTTCATTGTCTTCTGACAATAGTTTTTCTGTCCTTCCTTTGTCATACAGGGAATTTGCTGAAGCTGTCACTCGCATTGAAAGAGTATATCTGAATGCAGAAAAATATTAATACTTTTCTGAAAATGTTTCTCCTTCAGACCATTATTTTTTTTTCAAATATGCTTTAGATTGCAATGGGTTTAAACAAATTCCTGCAGAGATGTTAAACAGCAACATCTGTTTATAGCTAAAGTTTTTCTCTTTTGTGAAAACTAAGTATTATATACGGACAGTTGTTACTGTCTTGACCTGTTATTTATTTTAACACTTAAGAATTATGCCAACCCTGTCCTGGGGGGCGTCAGGCAAAGCATCGCCAGCCAGTTGAGGGAGGGGATTGTCTCACTCTGCTCTGCACTGGGGAGGCCTCACCTTGAATATTGTGGGCAGTTTTGGGCACTGCAGTGTAAGGAAGATATTGAGCTATTAGAGAGTGTCCAAAGGAGGGCAATGAAGATGGTGAAGGGCCCTGAGGAGAAGCCGTATGAGGAGCAGCTGAGGGCGCTTGGTATTCATCCTGGGGAAGAGGAGACTGAGGAGAGACCACATCACAGTCCAGAACTTCCTTGTGAGGGGAAGAGGAGGGGCAGGCACTGATCCTTTCTCCGTGGTGACCAGTGACAGGACCCAAGCAAATGGTCTGGAGTTGTGTCAGGGAAGGTTTAAGTTGAATATCAGGAAAAGTTTCTTCACCCAGGGGGTGGTTGGGCACTGGAAGAGGCTCCCTGGAGAGGTGGTCACAGCACCAAGCCTGGTGACAGAGTTCAGGAAGTGTTTGGACACTATTCTCAGGCACATGGTGTGACTCCTGGGGCTGGTCCTGTGCCAGGGGGTTGGACTTGATTCTTGCGATCCCTTCCAACTTGGCATATTCTACGATTCTGTGAAAGTACA
Organism: Margarornis squamiger; assembly: GCA_035222235.1. Lineage (NCBI taxonomy): Eukaryota > Metazoa > Chordata > Aves > Passeriformes > Furnariidae > Margarornis > Margarornis squamiger. The sequence continues at coordinate 50,837,260 of JAWWTY010000123.1, forward strand.
AGTTTATTTTTTCCATCTTGATATAACTTACTTCAACAGCTAGTGATGTCTATGGCTCTTGTTGTGACATAAGCCATATTTTCTTCATTGCCCTTCATGAAAAGGAAGTCTTTTAGTAAAACTATGAAGAAATTAAATGTAGAGTATCTCAGTGTTATTGAGACAAACCCTTAGTTTAACAAGATGTAGGAAGTTATGCACAATATGAAGAATAGTATCTACATTTATGCTTTATAGGGTGAAATAATCTGAGCATTGTTAGTCCTTGGAGTTTAACACTAAAAGTGGTACCTAGTGTGTTCTGGTGGAAACTCTCGTTTGATTTGAATTTCATGCATTTCTTTTAAATGGTGTGGGAAAAACAAGTTTCTTTTGAGGCTTTCTGTATAAATCATTCAAAGTGAGGCATTATCTAAATAAATCCTCAGTTTGTTCTGGTATGATTCCTTCCACAAGTCAGCATCAGAGAGCTTATGGGTCTTGTCTGTTAAATTGTTTAATAATGGGATATTTCCTATATTCTTGAGGGGATAAGGTAGTGACCACCAAAAACAAGGATGAGAACCCATGAACTCCTCCTGTGGCTGTTGTGTTCTGTTTTTTTCCTGAATCCCTGGAGTTTTAGAGGGATTGCTTTGAGGCTTCAACTAAATGGGCTTCTCCCACTGTCCTGGAAATTGGCCTAAGAGTTCAAGCCCTAGCAGGTTCAGCTAGGCCTGAGTTCCAGATCTTCTATTTCTAGACAAAGGCGCTATAAGACAGTGTGAGGCAGTGAGAAGAAAGAAATCTGTCACCTCTGATTGGTGCCTGTCTGAATAGATAAGCCTTCCAAATCCTGACTTAAGAAGGCACTTATTCAGGCATACCTCTTAAGCTGTACTTAACTTTTATCTGCTAGCTAGATCCCAGATTTTCTTTGATCAGCATAGAGGAGTACTGGATTCCTCTGTACTGACAATACTTAAATCTGCATAGTACAGGGAAGAAACCCATTTCTCATTTAGAGGCTCTAACCTACATTTTTCAGCTTTTGAAATGTCTAAATATAGGAGACCAGAAAGTGGCTATTTTGTCTTTTACGCTTCTGCATCTTTACTGTATTTTGTGTATGTTCGATATTTATTTACCAAAACCACTTCCCTACCTCCTTTTCATTTCTTCCCCCTCAAGTGGCGAGTAAGAAAAGAAGCTATGATGGGTCTTGCACAGCTATACAAGAAGTACTGTCTTCATGCCGAGGCTGGAAAAGATGCTGCAGAGAAAGTGAGCTGGATAAAGGATAAACTTTTGCACATATATTATCAAAATAGCATTGATGACAAGTGAGTCAACCTAAGCCTTCCTAATTTTAAGTGTATAGTGATAAGAGATGCTCTGAAAATATGTACTAATCGTGTGAAAGCTATTATATCATATTCTGTATTTGTGGGTTTATGTATTATATTTAATTAATGGTCATTAAGATACATACTTATATATTCAGGATGGTTGCATTATCTGTTCATGGATTCGTTTTATTTACTGATGGAACTAGATCTGTGACAGTAGTAGATTTTCATTAACTAGCTGCTGCGTAGAAAAAATTGTCAAATTTGGCATTTACTGTGCCCAGTTCTTGTTTGCCTTACTGCTTTCCAGAGGCCAGCATGTTAAAATCCATGTTCTGTGAGTGTCTTGCAGGTACACTCCACAGTACATGTGCAGACCTCTCCTTTTGGTATGCTGCGTAGAAATGGACCTTTAGGTAGAACAAAAGATGGAGAACTATCAAGGGTGCTTCCACTGTTACCTTGTATTCCCTCTTTTATCATTCAGTCCCTGTAACTTTTGAAATACCATTTTGGTGTTGAAAAAAGTAGTTTGGTTGAGGTTTTGGAAGATAGTTTTCTATGCTCCCCGTTAGCTGTGTCTCATGAGGACAGTCAGATGGTGAGATCACACAAAGGTAGAACTTCAGCCTTGATTTTTGATACGGCAGACTCAGAAAATTCTTTGTAGTCTTAGCACCTTGCTTACACAGTCTGCTACTTCAGTATTTCTTGTTATCTCGGTGACTAGTCTGAATAGGCTAATAGCCTCTGCCAGTTGCCAGTTATGATAGTGAAATTTTAACCACTGTAGTGGTGAAGGCTCTCGCTTTGTACTTCTGGCTGATTGTGAGTGGGCTGGAGTTACGTATTTGATTAATTGCCACCTTTTTTAAATAAAACAAAAAACAACCAAAACCACAAAGATGTGGTTATTAGATTGCACACACAGAAATTACAGTGAAAATCTGCTGAGATAGAAGTATCAAATAATGAAAAATTAGGAAATTTCACATTTATACAAAGCAAATTCAGCACATGTATGTGTATAAAAATAAAATTTGTGTTGAGAGGTTTGTGTTTTTTCTAGCATGTTCATATCTCACTGTCAGTACACAGGTTTGATAGAGAATGAATCAAAGTTGCATAGTGAATAGGGCAGATGTTTTCTATATTCCTGTTCACAGAATATGCAGAACACTGACGGAAATGAGGCAAGGAATTTTAAGGAAACTGTGTGTCACCAAAGCTGAGTTTCTCTCTCTGACATGATTTCTTCTGCAAGTCTGATTAAGCTATTGAAACTAGTCTTTTCATGAGCAGGCATGGATTGTATGCTGTTTGTTTTATGGGTATCCACACTGAAAGAGTGATGGCTTGATTTTCAGTGTTCCTATAGTTCAGTTTGGTACCGAGCATTTAATTCAAATTCTACTAATTTCTAAGGCTGACAATTAAGTTCTTGCTCAGTCACACCATTCGGTTGGTTTCCAGCTATCAGTGGAGGAATAAATGCATTTCTATGTTATTACTGTCAGAACTGTAAAGTTTTAGCACCTGAAGAGCTGCAAAAATGCTATGATCTTTTAAGACAGAGTGTATCCAATTCTTTAAACACATAAGCATAGGTCAAAATTAGCCAACTCATACCTATTTTCCTTTGATAAGGAGCGAAAGAGGGTAAAAAGTTAGCAGTAACAGCTTTCTGAGCCTTGGAGTATTTTCCATTGGGTGCGTGGGATAATACTAGTCCTTTCAAAAGGTGATAGCTCAGTATCAGAGTTCGGACATGAAGTGGGACAGAACAAATTTTGTCCACATTGATAACTCAGTC
>JAWWTY010000123.1:50847205-50899339 GCA_035222235.1 Margarornis squamiger
AACAAAGAAACCAAGCTAAGAGATATCCAAAAATACACAATATACATGCAGCTTTTCATTGTTATCTTCTGTTATCTACCTTATGTTCTCCATATGTTATGTTATGTTATACTTAATCTGGTTTTGCTTTGGGATAACTTCTTGTCTCTTGTCCTGCCTCGACTCTGCATGCTTAGTTTCTTACTTTGTGTTTCATCCTGTTTAACAGCCTATCGTATATTTATTAGCTTTAGATTAAAAGGACAGGAGCCTATGGGTTTTTTTGTAGGTATCGTAACATTCTTGGTTTATTTTCTACTCAGAGACTACAGATTCTGGAGAAATCAAAATTTCAGTTCAGTTAAAAGAAGCATTCTTAAGTAGGTTGGAATATAAACAAATGCTCTTGAATAAGTGCCTTTTTTAAGAAGTATGTTTATGTATTCAAATAATCTTACAAAGTATTTGGAGGAGGGGAGGACCTGAAAGACAAAACATACATGAATTTATTTGAAAATTTATATATTACATTCTCCAAAATACAGTTATTGAATGTAATAATTTCATATGAGCATGTAGCAGCCGTGTATGTTGATGGTAATGCTCATAAACAGCCATCATTTTGGTTTTTTGATGTTTCATTTACTGTGAATAATATACTTTTGGTTTATTGTGTATCTGCAGGTTCTGTCCTTTACACATCCTACCTCGTTCCACTCTGCAGAGACCTATGAGTCTCTGTTGCAGTGCCTCAGGATGGAAGATGATAAGGTAGCTGAGGCAGCCATACAGATTTTCAGAAACACGGGTCACAAAATAGAAACAGACTTGCCACAGATAAGATCGTGAGTATTCCTGCGCATTCTGCTTTTCATATCTGGAATTCTGGCTCTTGGTAGTTTATTCAGGATGTTGTTCCTAAAATTACTTTTTCGTCTTGTAAGTGCAAACAGCTTCTCTTCCATGATTTTATTTTACTTTGGTACCTTTCTGTCTCTTCATTTCTAAATTCCATGTTATCGCAGTTTTTGTATTTATTGACCATGTTAGGTAATTCTTAAAAATCTTATCATAGGCACATTGAAAACAGCGCATAGCAAATTTTCCAGATTACAAAATAAGCAACAGCAAAAATATGATGAAGATCTAATTCCCTGGCATAATTTCTGCTCATATCTCTCCCTCACACAATTTCTCTATATTTGTGTAAGGAAGGCAGATATAATCTCTGATGGTTAACAGCTCTGTTTGTCATGAAGCTAGTTGGGAAACAAGATTTTTTAAAAAGCAGAAGTGAATTTCTAACAAAGAATAATTGACTGTCTGTAAGTTGTCATGGTATGACTGCTAATTAAAGTTACATAATCTACTAGGTATTCACAGACTATTTAAAACTTTTGGGGTAACATCTAAAACCTTAAAATTAGCCTGTTAGTAACTAACATGTCCAGATTATAAATCACAGGTTTGAAGTTCTCATGTATTGAAATAGCATCTCTGATACTGGCATGCTAAAATGCATATCAGTGTACTTAAAAGTTCTCAGTGAGTTAAAGGTGTAACCTCAGCAATTCTTACAAATGTGGATCAGATTTGGGACAAAAGAAAAATATTACAGATTTACATATATACCTTCAAAGGTATTTGCAGGGGTGAAGAGAAGGAAAAGCCCAGCAGTCCCCATTGTCAGTACAATTCCCAGTGTAGTCCAAATTGCCTGTAGTTCCCTACCAGAATTTAATCAAGACTGTGTATTGCTGGGGCTATATCATGTTCTGTCAGAGGAGCTGGTATTGCTGACATTTCTTTTAGCTTCATGCCTTAGCCAGGTATTGATGAAGTACAGTCTGGGAAATCTCAAATAACTTAAAAATACAACTGTCATAGTGGAGGTCTAGCCCTTGGCATGGTTTGCAGGCAATCAGGTTAGTGTTCTGAAGGCCAAAAGCCATGTCAGTGTTTACACCTGACACAAAGAAAAAGAAGTCTGAGGACAAGTAGGTGTTCCAGATTTCACATACTCAGAAATCTTTATTGTAAATGAGAGATTTAATATAATCAGCAAGATAATTTCTTTCACATGACTCTTTGGGTTTTGGGTTTTTTAACTGCTTCTGTGAGCAGACTGCTTGCTGTCCTTGGAAGGAGCGGTCACCAGCAGTAGCCCAAGTCCTTCTTTTTATTGAAAATGAATAGGTTTGTGGACCAGTTCAAAGACTATTGTATGACTCTTGAGTCTGATGGAAACATTGGCCATGCTCAGAGAGAGCCTGTGAACCATGTGTAAACTTCTGGATGTAAACACATAAAAGTGCATGTCAACATGTCAGGTTTCACCTTTTGCAGATGTGTCGGTTGGGGTGTGCTGAGGTGTGATTTAGAACTGCTGCACCCATGCCTGGCAAAGGCCCTCTGATGTACATATACTTACACCATGAAAACTGTAGATTTGGCATTGAAGCTTGTTTTAACTATAGGTTTTACTGAATGCAATTTTGGTTCTTACTTAATCCAGTTTATAGAACCTTAGCGGGTTTGAGAACAGATATTCTCCTACTTCAGGATACTGTTAATATGTTTCTGGGGATCATCTTTGGTTTTGGATTTCGTGTGAGTTTTGAGGAAAGTGTTTGAGATCTGATTCTCTCAACCCTGAAGCTGTTCTCTTGTCTCCTGTTGCCGATTTTGATTATGTTGAATGTGTCAGTGAATACTGGGTACTAAATAATCCATATACTGAATGCTGTATTGTTACAGGCTTTTGAAAAAAGCAAGGAGATTTTTTTAAAATTACTCTTTCTAGTCAATTTTGATTTTTTCATGTCAGTTATGGGGTGAGTTGCATGGTAAACTTCTCCGGTTAGTGTCTCAGCTGATGACCTCTCAGGGAACAGGCCTGCCTTCCAGCACTGTCTGGAGAGTGAAACTGAACGGTCTGACCAGCCTGGACCTGGTCTCTGAAGTGGCTTCTGCCGGCTCATTCCTTCAGTGCCCTCTAGTCAGCAGGTAGATTTCAGGGGATTCAAATTCAAAAGCTCACAAAAAAGCAGTTGTTTACTTGGGCATACATTGTGATTAAAGACCAAAGTTAGAACAGTAAAGGCCTTCTAAACACACTGATGTTTAATGGTTTTTCCTAGCTTTCATAGATTTTATTCAGTCCTGTCACTTCCAGGCTTGGATAACAAGTCCAGAAATTTACCCTAGTTGAACCTGTCAGCTTCCCTCCACCTTATGTTTGACTTCCTAAACAGCTTTATTTTGATCATTATTCTCTTTCATGTTTGTTTTTTTCCTGTGGGCTGTTTTCTTGCTTGTATGTGATCAGTCAGATGTTCAACAAGTGTTGCTAAATACAATTCTGTCCTGCCTTTTACTTACGATTGTGATCTTTCCTGAACAGACTTCAAAGGAATGCTTGATTTATAAGACAGTGAGGATAGATTTGTATATGTGAAGATAGTTATTTTTTTTTGTAGATTGCAAATTGCATTTTGAAGTATTCTGTTTAATGTTCACAGAACACTAATTCCGATTTTGCATCAGAAAGCAAAAAGAGGCACTCCTCATCAGGCAAAACAAGCTGTTCACTGTATACATGCCATATTTTCAAATAAAGAAGTGCAGCTTGCACAGATCTTTGAGGTATGTCTTGGTTTTTTGTTTTTAAGATTTGCTTCTATTCTTAACTGATACTAGTAATTAACATTTCCCCCCTGTTTCTTAACAGTTTATGAGGTCAGGAAACCTACAGGTGTATGGTAGTCAAGATAAGTCATTAATTTTACAATAGCAAGTTATTAATGTTTCTGTCTTAAAGTCACGATTTTGTAATGTCCTGATGTGTGATAAATAAGGTTCCTTTTTGTCTATGTGGGATAAGTTTGAGGTAAATAAGCTAAATGTATTGGAATGATCCACAGCAAATCCCATGGAGGACACATTTAGCAGATTCTAAAACAAGAGATAACATCCTCTGCTTTCCAGCTGTGTTAAATTACTGTGCTTTGCACATACAGCCTTTTCTGCCTGAGGAAGTTAGTGCAAAACGACTGTAAGCTCAGACACCAGCTTACTGCTCACTTACTGGTTGCTTAGACAAGTTGCTAAGCAAAAAGTCTTCTTATACAGAGCAGAGAGGTTATTACTTTTCACTGTAGTCTCTTAAATAATAACATTATTAACCTGCACTTGTAAAATATCTTAGGTTCTTCATCTTGGCTGTCTTTGAGCCTATGCATAATTTAGAAGCGTGGAAAGCTTTGAATCAAGCTTGCAGAGTTTGATCTCTGCTTAGTCTTCTGTGAGCGTCCTTGTTCCCGCCCTAATACCAGAATACAATGCAGTGTTGTGGGGTGATAGAGCAGCATGGAATTGTCCTGGTGGCTGTTACCCAAAAGGGAAATACTGATCACTGATAGAAATGTCCCTCATGGTTTCCAAGGTTTTGGCTGCTGTTTTCTCCCATTGGCAGTTATGATTCAGGTTTTCACAACTCCTGAACAGAACTGAATGAGTTTTTTCTCATGTCTCTCAGGTTTGAATATGTTTCATGGTTAAAACAGAAAGAGAATACAGCATTTGTTTTGCCCTTACCTCATGTGAGATTTTTTGTTACTATGTTGTTTAGGAAATTGTATTCTTTCTCCATTTTGATTTGCTAAATTTATTAATTCATGTAGAAAAACAGTGAAACTGATCAGCAGTCCAGCAGTAAAATAAATTGGTTTTAGACATGCTAGCTTACTTACCTGAAGTTGAATTTTGAATTTTTTTTTTTCTTTTTTCTTTCTCAGCCTCTTAGTAGAAGTTTGAATGCTGATGTACCAGAACAACTTATAACTCCCTTGGTCTCTTTGGGTCATATTTCTATGTTGGCTCCAGACCAGTTTGCTTCTCCAATGAAATCTGTTGTTGCAAATTTCATTGTGAAAGATCTCCTAATGAATGACAGGGTAAGATTTTCTGTTACGTGCTTACTGTGCTTTTTGCCTGTTATTAACTCTGGGGGGAATAGAGCTTTTTTTTTTTTTTAGATGAGTCAATAAAGTAAAATTCCGTGAGTTGCTAATAGAATGATAATTGCATTATAAAAGATATTTTTGTGAAAAAAAGCCTAGTCCATTACTTTTTTCCATTTTTATTTGTGCATTTTTTATGGGTTGAACCAGTTCGTAAACTTAAATGAATGTCTATAGTCAACAGGTGAGAAAAATGGAAAATTGTGGTCTCCAGATGAAGAAGTCTCTCCAGAAGTACTAGCAAAGGTGAGTGATCTGCTGTCAGTAATAGTGCGTTTATCTGCGATTAAAAATACACTTTTTCTGTGTTGTGCAATGGGGAGAATTAGAATAAATCCCTTTGAGTACTCTTTTATTAGTCTCATTAGAATACACATTGTTTTTGTAGACTGTACACAGTTGTAGAACTGATAGAAACTATACATTTTGTTGTTTTCACTTGCTGATATTAGTTATGCTGATTATTGAGAAAATGAGGAGATTCAAAAGTTTGTTTTCTGTACAAGAAAGGTAATTCAACTTTACTGACTTATAAAGAGATTTGAAATAAATGAAGACCCTGATGAATGTGAATCTAATCATGGCCATTTCTGGAAGCGTTTATATAGTTGCTCTTCCTTCTAATCGTGTAGCCAGTATCCTGCATCCTCTAAATGCACTTTTGCAAAGACACTGAACCATAGTTAAAATGTCCTGAGGTCACAAAGGCTGCCTCTTCACTCTGTAAATGTTCACTGCTTCATTCTGTTCCTTTTAAATAAATGTATCAGCTCTCTTAAAGAGGAGTCTATTGAAATTTCAGTTTGGCAGTAGGTTTTAGTTGCCTATCGACTTTGGGAAGTAAGTTGGTTGTTGATTTGTTTGTGGTCGATAGGTGCAAGCAATTAAACTTTTGGTACGCTGGTTGTTGGGCATGAAAAACAACCAGTCGAAATCGGCGAATTCCACACTCCGGTTATTATCAGCTATGCTCGTCAGTGAAGGGGACTTGACAGAACAGAAGCGAATCAGGTCAGATTTTGTTCCTTTCAGGCTTCCATAAATTTTGTTGTAGAATTTCAAAGAATATTGGTTCTTTTAGAGTGCCGTTGGAATGTTAAGGTCAGCACAATGTTGCCTAATGGGATGGTAGGATACAAATCTCATCAGAGTTTCAATGTTAGGAGTGGAATGGCAATATAAAATTATGCTTGATGCTCCCTCTTTCTTGTAATTTACTACTAGGCCAGTTTGGAACTCTGTAGGTATCTTGATAGCAAAAGACATTCTAGAGAGTAAAAGACCTGCAGGAGTATCTTTGAAAACATTTGAGTGATAAGATTTAATGAGCTTGGGAATTGGTGATTTTGGGTGGAGCTTCTTCATTCCAGCTGTCGTGTAACTGCACCTCAACTTCCTTTTGAGGGGGAAGGAAGGAAGGAAGGAAAGAGAAAATCTGTGGCGAAAGTGTTGCTTTCAGTTAGACAGAGGAAAACAAGAAACTTGACTCCTCTCATTTCATTGTTTTACTGGAATCAGGGTCTTTTTTGTGGGGAAAGTAGAGCACCTTCTTTTCACAAGTTTGGTTGGCTTAAGTTAGCTTGAACTGAGTCTATAGAACTGTGACCTCACCTGACAGAGAAAAGCCTCATTGGCCTTGTAAAAGGAAGAAATTGTGTCATGCAGGTATTTTGAGGATAGTTGTGGTGAGTTGTGGTTTGTTTTTTTTTCTCTCTGGTGTTTGTATAGTAAATCGGATATGTCTCGACTGCGATTAGCTGCTGGTAGTGCAATAATGAAACTTGCACAGGAACCCTGTTACCATGAAATAATTACCCCAGAACAGTTCCAGCTCTGTGCACTCGTCATTAACGTAAGTAACTGCATTTGAATTGAAGTGACTCTAATTGAGTTCAGAGTCCTTACATCTGAGCTTTTGTTGCTGCTACACTGAGTGTATTCTATTCCTCACTGCAGCTTTCACAAAAGTTATTGAAGTTTCAGTTTTAAATATTTATTGTGCTGTGCCTCTTGGTATTTTTAAAATGTTTCCTCATAATTCCACCTTGAATGCCTTTTTTTTTCCTTAGGACCAGGATTTTGATGGTTGCACTTTTATGTTTTGTGTTACTGCAGGATGAGTGCTACCAAGTGAGGCAGATATTTGCCCAGAAATTGCATAAGGCACTTGTGAAATTACTGCTCCCTTTGGAATATATGGCAATCTTTGCTTTGTGTGCCAAAGACCCTGTGAAGGAGAGAAGAGCACATGCCAGGCAGTGCTTGCTCAAAAACATCAGTATACGAAGAGAATATATTAAGCAGAATCCTATGGCTAATGGTTAGTATTTCAGTAAAATGGTTAAGAATACAATAGTCAAATACTAAACTGGAAGGAGTAATTATTAAACCTTAAGCAACTGACTTTTTAAAAGAAACACCGGATAAGTTTAATTTGTTTCCTTATCTTTATATTAGACATAGTCAAATTTAACCATAAGATAGTTCTCTGTATGTTGCTGAGAATGATACATGTAAAATACAGTGCTGTTATGGTTGTAGCTGTTTTGTTCAAAAAATGAAAATTTGTTTCCTGATGTTTTTAGGCTTTATGATCTTCCTCAAGCAAGACCAAGTAGCTTCATAGTAGCAAAACCTGTTCATTTATTTTTAATGATGCATTAAAAGTAAAATTTGTAGGAAGAAAATACAAGTAAAAATTTTACATTTTATATTTGAAAAAATGGTACTTTGAAAAAGTTTTCATTATGATGCATGTGTATGTGTGTAATATAGATGCAATTTTTTGTTGTTCTTACTGCAGAAAAACTGCTATCCTTGCTGCCTGAATATGTGGTACCGTATATGATTCACTTACTGGCACATGATCCAGATTTCACAAAACCTCAGGATGTTGATCAGCTTCGTGATGTCAAAGAGTAAGTGTCAAGTGTCAAGTGATTCTAGAATTGTTATGCTGAGAATTTTTTGTGCTTAGAAAAAAGTGATTAGGAAGAGGAAATACCTGTTTTATCAACAGTATCTTGCAAAACAGTAATCTTGGAAGTGTGGAACACTTAAACCAAGGGAAGAAGGCATCTGCTTAGCAGTATTTTCTGAAAGCCCAAATGGTAACCTGTAGGTTGTACTGTAGTATACCAAATTAGTGAGTTGTCTAGGCTTCTTTTAAAGTAAGTAATGATTTTATGGTCTTGTTTTTGTGCCTAGGAATATCTGTAGGATTTCCCAACATGCTTAAAAAGTGTCAAGTAATGTCAGTTCAAATATTTTGGAACTTACAAAATAGAGAGCTTCTCCCAGACTTGAAAACATAATGTTACTGATGCTGGGTCAGAGTCCTGCTTCACTGGAAGTTTTTTCCCCCTTTCCGATGCAAACCTACTAGAACTCATTCTAAGTTTGCTGCTGACATATCATTTGCACTACCCATCAGCAGTGCAGGCTTAGTGCTTCTTAGTGTATTGAGCACAGATTATTGTACACAGTCCTGTCATACAGAAGCTTGTTTTGTGTTGGTTCCAGTTTCAGACCTTCTTGTGTGCCTCAAATAGTATTTCATACCTTAGTTATAACTTCTGTGTTCCTTATGTCTTGTAATGAATTTTAAAGAAATAGTTAAATTTTAACACTTCTAAGAATTGTTAAGGCATGTTGTCTCTCTCCCCCTGCATAGTTTTTGTTTTGGTTTTTTCTTTTATTAATTTTTGGTGGAACTGAGCTGTGTTGTTTCTGAATTAGAAAGGCATGTATAACCACATACCACTATATACATCATCTGAAAAGCAGTTAATTTTTGGCACAAACAGACCAGTTCGCATCTTAAATTCTTTTTGCACCTTCACCTGTGGCAGTCCAAGTCTGATTCTTTCTCTAAATGAAAAACGTTGTTTGTTCTGATTTCTGAGTTACTTGAGTCACACCTGGTCAGACCTGAAGTCAGTGAAGACTTTTTATGTCATCAACAAGTCTACATTTTGTCCCAGGGCTCTGTGTTCCTGGCAACATCTGAAAGCATCCTCCAGCTTGTTCTTTATCTAAAATGCATGGGAACAAGTTCTAATTTGCAGTCTTGAGAAGTGCTTCTTAGTGTGCGGAACTTTTTCGGACACCCCTTCTATAGCTTTCCTTTGTTGTCAAATTTCCTCCCTCAAGTTTGTAACAGATTGGCTGAACTAGCCAGAAAGGACTGCTCCAAACAAAGAAATACTCTGTATGGGAATTTTGGCATGAATACTTCTCTGAAGAGTCTCCTGAGATATATGAGAAGAATATTTTCCATTTAATGTGATACAGTGTTTCTTTCAACAGTTCCGAGAGTCATAGTGTTCACTTTTAAAGTGTTAACATAGGTGCTTGCAAACTTGGAGAAACAGACTTGGCAGTGTGCTTTTTAGGTGTCTCCCTAGTTCATCTTGTTTTACATGGCCTACATACAGTCATGTAAAGTAAATATATGCTTAGCAAGTTCCTTAATCATAATCTGAGATACTTACTGTTACAAAGTTTTTAAAGTTTGTCCAACAGAGGTATGTTTGGATTTGATTTTTTTTTTTTAAAGTCTTGAGACAGTGTCTTTTTCTTCCTAATTCATATTCCAAAATTACTGAAATGGATAGAAAGAATGACTTGGCTTTATATGACTGTGTTCCTCTAGATGCATATTTTTTTCCTACATAAAATCCCACTGTTGTTTTGGACAGGTCTTGTTAGGAGTTGATTATTTATTTTTTTTTTAGTGAGAAAGTCAAGCTATTGAAGTTGACATGAGTTAATTGGAATGACCAGAGTATAATTTGTTCCCAGTAGTAATTTTTGGGTGACACTGGGCTTTGAGAACCTGAGTCAGTGTGGTATGTTACTGGTTCTGTATTCATCCTATTCAAGTTCTTCAGACTAGTGAATAGATGGATGTAAAGCTATCTAACAGATTGATTCACTATAGTCTTTATAGCTCCTGGATGCAAATCAGATACAGACATCTTTGTGTTTTTTGTGAACACCGGGTAATTCTTTAAGTGTTTTGATGGATCACAACCCTGAGTTTTTGATAGAAATGTTCCTTCATTTCCTTCATTACAGTTTTTATCAGTTGAGAAGGTTGAGGGTTTTTTGGGCAGAGAATTCTAATGTTCAGTCATCCTGTTTTTCTAGTTTTTTATTAGCCTCTTTCTACAAGATAATCTCTGTTCCAAAGCTTCAGAATTTAATCAGCTACTGGCAAAGGTTGCATTTCTCAGAACTGCCCATGTGTCTTTCCCAACTAAGTATTATTTTACCATATTGTGACTGTTGTTGACCCTTTAGCCACATGCAGCTGTGGATCTTGATAGCCAATAATAGTGTGGATGGACCAGTTGTGCTTTATATCATAACTGAAACTTTTAAAAAATAAACTTTCAGTCAAAGTATAATGTATTCTCACTATAAATAAATTAAAGAAAGAAATCTGGGAAAGCGAATTTCATTATGTCTGTCTGGAAGAGTTTTCCTCCCATATAGAACAAGAATAGCAAGAATCTGATCTCCGTTTTTGGATCTCCCCTTCTGTTTGAATTGCTGTATTAGACCACCTGATGTGGGTAACTGTCCAGCAGCAGTATGATTTGTATAAGCCTGTTTTGAGTGTAATCATGGTGCACTGTTGATAGGGACATAGACAGTGCCCAAGGCAGTGATTACAGAATTTCATTTGATGGTAGCGCCAGAATTCTTGTTTCTGTTTGTGTATGGAAGGAAAAAAAGTTGGTTGGACAGTTTTTACAGATGTAATAATAAGCACATTAATTTGGTGGCAGGTTTACTCCAAGGAGTATGATTAAGACTGTGTGTTAAAAGTCTATACTCTGTTTATATCTTCAAATTGATTGTGGTTTCTTAAGAAAAAGTTAGTACAGATGACAAAATTTGTTAAGACTTCACTATATGTAGGACCTGCACTATAAAAGCTGGAATGTAATTGCTTGTGATTTTATGACTTTTTAGGTGCCTGTGGTTCATGCTTGAAGTTTTAATGACGAAGAATGAAAACAATAGCCATGCCTTCATGAAAAAGATGTCAGAAAACATTAAGCTTACCCGAGATGCTCAGTCTCCTGATGAGCCAAAGGCCAATGAAGTAAGAAATGCAATTCAGATTAGTGCTGGGTGATGAGCTGGGGGTTTCACAAGCAGTTGATGAGCAGGATTTGCAGGAAATGTGAAAGCACTAGCTCAGACATTTTTATGGTCTTTTAGAGAGAGCGTTAATTGCGACCATTGTCTCTGTGTTTTCAGTCTCATTCTTTCAGGACCTTGCTGACCTTATCCAGTACATAATGCATAATAAAGTTAATAAACAATTTTTAAAAATTATTCCTGTTACTGCTTGCCTTATTTTAATTCCTACGTCTAATTCCCTGACATAAGTATCTTCTGCTGTTGGGGGAGGAAATACTGTATTATACAGCTACTGTTAAACCCTGTTAGTTTCTAGAAGAGTTGAGAAACCACTTATGGGGATTCAGTTGAGCAAGAGCTTCTATTGTAGAGCATAGGCGTGTAAAGTATTACTAGTTTTTATAAACAGTATCATAAGAAATGTGTTTGAAGAGGCAATAGTATGATTAATGATGTGATTACAAAATACGTCCTTAGTGGTGGTTACTTAAACACTTAGTTTAAACTTTTTAAAGAACTACATTCTCTGTACTCCATAAAAACAGTAATTCCTAAAGCATGTTTTTACTGTTTTTTCTGCAGAAACTTTACACAGTATGTGATGTAGCACTATGTGTAATCAACAGCAAAAGTGCTTTGTGCAATGCAGATTCACCGAAGGACCCTGTATTGCCAACCAAATTTTTTACACAGCCTGAAAAGGTAAATTTATTAGTTTAATTTCCAAAGTAATAAGGGGAAATACATTGATTTTTATAATTGAGCTGGTTATCTCTATAACATACTGAGTGGTAAAATTAATCTTTTACCTTCAGCAGTTAATTTTTTAATATCAGCTGTATGTTATGCTGTCAGTGTATTAAGAAGGTGAATGTTTGTAACCAACTGAGAGCTAATTGAAATAGATATCGATATGTTACCATGTATTCCTGGATCATTTCATTAATGTGTTTTACAAATGCATCTGAATATATGAGGATATGTTTATATTCTCACTGTATATCTGAATTGGAATGCAAGTCAGACAAAAATGGAACTTTTTTGTGTTATTGGTGGTGTGTTTCTGTCTGTCAGTAGCTGTTTTGCTATTTTGCTTGCTGTACAAGTCAGTTCTTGTGTTGCCTAGTAATAGTCTTGGCGAGTGCAGCTCTGCTGTCAGCAGTGGCACTACTGCTCTCCAGGATGCATAGTTCTGAAAAGTCTAAGTGGAACCCAGGTAGTTCTCTGGACCAGACATGATGTTTTGGTTGTCCAGGACAATATACTTGCTGACATATTTCCGTGCCTTAGACTCTTTAACAGCCTTCCCAGAGTCTGTTTAAGCTAAATTTGCTTGCCTATTTAAGTGTGAAATGGCAGATGCCATGTAACAGTGAGCTGGTGTCTGTGCTAGCTGCTTTCACTCAGATTCAGGGTTCCCTTCTGTGTAAACTGTAGTAAGAGTGACAAAGGTAACAACTTTCAACTTGGTTAGAGAAACTAACCTCAGGTGTGACATACTGTCATTCAGTAATGCTCACTACAAATCTCCAAAGTACTAGTTTGACCTATCTTTATTAGAGTGATTCATTTGTTAGCAGGTTGCATGGTGTGAAGTATCTGTAACACTTGACAGTAGCATCTAATTTAAGGAGTCAATTGGGTATATATAAAAAACCAACATCAAGATTGAGACATCAAATATGAACTAATTTTTACTTTTTTACAGGATTTCTGCAATGACAGGAATTACATTTCAGAAGAGACAAGGGTTCTTCTTTTGACAGGAAAGGTACTGTATTTTGACGAGTTACATGTCTTTGAGTATTGCTTGTGATTTCTAAAATGTTCTGGACTGCTGTAGTTAAAAAATTATATTAAGAGTTTGTGTACAATAATTTGTGATTCTTATAGTTGATGACATAATTAATGCCTTGAACATACTACCTGGTGAGTACACAACACCAGGATTGTTAACTGTGCACTGAGGCATTGGTTCTTGATTAGAGTTTTTTCCATTATTGAAATAAGCATGGCATAAAGTTATGATGCATATACAGAATTGTGATATCACTAGCATTAGAGATGTTTTCAGTCATAGTATTTTTAATGTAGCTGTTATAGCTGTTAAATTCAGCTGCAACTGTCTGTGCTCTTTAGAACATCCCAATTTATTTCAGGGAGTCCCTTCCAACTGGAGATATTCTATGATTCTAACATCCTGTATTTGCAAAGCACCTCTGGGAGAGGCTTTCTAAAACATAATGCAGAATTAGTTTCAGTACACCAGTAGGAAATATCACAGAATCATAGAATCATTAAGTTGGGAAAAGACCTCCAAGATCATTGAGTCCAGCCTTTGACCAAGCACCACCATATCAACTAAACCATAGCACTAAGTATTTCTTGAATATTTCAGTGATGATGACTGTACCACGTCCCTGGGCAGTGTCTTCCAGTGTTTGGCAACTCCTGATGTCCAGCCTGAACCTTCCCTAGTGCAGCTTGAGGCCATTTTGTCTTGTCCTGTTGCTCGTTGCCTGAGAGAAGAGATAGACCTGCTCCTTTTGGGCAGTTGTACAGAGCCTCCTTTTTCTCCTGGCTAAATGAGCCCAGCTTTCTCGGCTGCTCATCATAAGACTTGTGCACCAGACCTTTTACCAGCCTTGTTGCCCTTCTCTGGACATGTTCCAGCACCTCAGTGTCTTTCTTGCAGTGACGGACCCAGAACTGGACAGAGCACTTGAGGTGTGATCTCACCAGTGCTGAGTACAGAGTGACAATGACTTCTCTATTCCTGCTGGCCACACTATTTCTGATAGAGGCCATTGGCCTTCTTGGCCATCTGGGCACACGCTGGC
Organism: Margarornis squamiger; assembly: GCA_035222235.1. Lineage (NCBI taxonomy): Eukaryota > Metazoa > Chordata > Aves > Passeriformes > Furnariidae > Margarornis > Margarornis squamiger. Next base: position 50,861,202 of record JAWWTY010000123.1, read on the forward strand.
CCATGTTCGACAGCTGTCAACCAGCACCCACAGGTCCTTTTCTGCTGGGCCACTTTTCAGCCACTCTTTCCCAAGCCTGTCCCAGTATTTGGTGTTGTTGAAGATTGTGCCGTTGGCTTTACCCCATTGATCCAGCCTGTCCAGATCCCTCTGCAGAGCCTTCCTACCCTCCGGCAGATCAACACTTTCACCCAAACTCGTGTCATCTCCAAACTTACTGAGGGGGTATTTGATCCCCTTATCCAGATCAGTAGAGATATTAAATAGGACTGGCCTCAAAGAGGGTCCTGGAGAATGCCACTAGTGACCAGTTGCTGCTGGATTGTCACACCATTCACCACCACTCTCTGGGCCTGGCCATTCAGCCAGTTCTTAATCCAGTGAAGAGTGCACCTGTCCAAGCCATGGGCTGCCAGCTTCTCCAGAAGAATGCTTTGGGACATTTGGGATATTTGAGACAAATATTAAAGGCTTTACTGATGTCCAGGTAGACAACATCCACAGCCTTTCCCTAATCTGCTAGGCAGGTCACCTGGTCATAAAAGGAGATTGGGTTGGTCAAACAGGACCTGCCTTTCTTAAAACTGTGCTGGCTGAGCCTGATACCGTGGTTGTCCTGTACGTGCCTTGTCATTGCGCTCGAGATAATCCGTCCCATAAGCTTCCTGGCCACCAAGGTCAGGCTGACAGCCCTGTAGTTCTCCCAGATCCTTCTTCCAATCTTTCCTGTAGGTTGGTGTCAAGCTGGCTAACCTCCAGTCATCTAGGTCCTCCCCTGTTAACAGGAATGATGATAAATAATGGAGAGTGGCTTGGCAAGCTTTTCCACCAGCACCCTCAGTACCCTCAGGTGAATCCCATCCAGCCCCATAAGCTTGTGAGTGTCTGAGTGGCACACCAGGTCACTAACTACATCCTCCTGGATTGTAGGGGGTTTATCCTGCCCTTTGTCCTTGTTTACCAGCTCAGGGTCCAGGGTAGCCTGAGTATAACTGATCTTTCTGTTGAGGACTGAGACAAAGAAGGCATGAAGTACCCTCAGCCTTTTCCTCATCCTTAGTGAGAATGTTCCCTTCTGTGCCAAATAAAGCATGGAGGTTTTCCTTGCCCCTCCTTTTGTTGTTAATGTATTTGTAAAGACACTTTTTATTATCTTTCATGGCAGTGGCCAGATTGAGTTCTAACCTAGCTATAGTATATTTGTGATGTATTTATACAGTTATAATCAGAAAGCTCATGTAGAAGTAAGCACTCTCTCTTCAGGGTTCTCTGATAGAGGATTGTGTTTTAGATCTTGCTGTGGCTGGTGAACTGACCAATGTGCTGAGGAGGCAGCAGTAAGTTTTTTATTTTGTCTCTGGAGAGGAGTCAAGGAAATCTTCATAACTGGCATGTCACATTCTTCATGTAATTTTACATTTCCTTAGAGGCTCAAGTTAATAAATTAAGACATTCCCACAAGAAAAAGTGTGTGGAAGTTATGATGCATCAGGCAGGAGAAAGATATTACAGATGCTGGAAAACATTTGACTAGCACAAAAAGCAACAATCTCTGTAGAAATGGCCTGTTACTGGGCACAAGTTCAGTAGCTGCATCATTATAGTGCTGATTCTTCACAGCATTTACTTAAACGTATTATTCTTATAATATGGTAATCTATTTGCTCAATTTACTGAGTATCTCAGTTTACTGCATGTCCAAAGAAGAACAAGAAGATGAGTGAAGGATCTAGAGCACAAGTCTTATGAGGAACAACTGAGGGAACTGGGGTTGTTTATCATTCCCCTCAGACACAGTCTTCTAACACAGCACTCTGGGGGTCCCAAAGCCCATCATCAGTGTTGAAGACAGAGGCAAAGATGGTGTTAAATGTTTCTGCTTAGTCACCTCCTATTTGTGAGGTGACCAGCTTCAAGTAATGGCCCAGTGTTATCTCTGATCCTCCCTTTGCTGTTATCATACTCTGAAAAGCCCTTTTTGTGTCCTTCACAGTGCTGGCCAATTTGAACTCTAATCAGCTTTGGCCGCATGAATTTCCTCCCTACAGTGGTGAACAGTGTCTCTGTAGTGCCCCTATGTTGTCTGTCCTTGCTTCCAAAGACACTTTCTTTTTCTGCCTAAGTTCCCGAAGATGATCCCTGCTCAGCCAGGCTGGCCTTCTGCCTTACTTGATTGACTTCTTGCTCTTCAGAATTGCCTGCTCATGCACTTCTAAGAGATGGTTTTTAAAAGGCAGCCAACATTCATGGATCACATTACCTTCAAAAACAGATTCTCAGAAGACCTCACAGCAGCCCAAAGTCTGCTGTCCCCATATACAGCGCTAACGGCAGTTGATCCTGAAAGATTCTGTAATTCCTTGGAGAATTATTCAGTGGTGGTGGTGTCCTGGCTGGGTGGTTGATAGTAGACTCCCACAACAATATTCTCTTTATTTGCTTTACCCTTCATCCTTACCCAGAAGCTCTCAATTCTAATATTACCTAACGTTTTGGTTTTTGTTGAGACTTTTCCAACTGCTGTCCCTTCAAAGCATGAGAGAGAGCAAGGCAGTTGATAAAGTGCTGTTAAATTACAAAAAACAAAAGTAGGGTAGATAGTGGCTTTTAAATAAGGATGACATCTGTAGCTTTAAACTGATGCATTGTGATCAAAACTGTTAATCCAGAAAAAGTATTTTAAAATACTCAAAATATTTAGAAATTAAATATGTATCTGAAGTTTACATTTTTTAAGATCTAAACATTTTCTTCCAGCCAAAACCAACTGGTGTATTAGGTACAGTAAACAAACCATTATCTGCAACTGGAAGGAGACCATATATTAGAACTACAGGATCAGAGACTGGAAGCAGTGTAAACTCTGAGCTGAGCTCTTCTGCAGGAAACAGATCAAGGTACAGGAGTTTGAAATTTCTTTCATCAGCTGTTTACTTCGCGTTCCACTGTGCTTGCAAGTTTTAGGACAGGAGAATATTTGGTTTTAAAAAATGTAGTTCTCAATAGGTAAATTCTCCATATTAGCTTTCTGGTTCCCCTATGGGGTTGAGGTTTTTGTGTTTGGGGTTTTTTTCTAGAAGACAGAAATTCCATATCATGTTTAGCTGTGTCTTTCCTATAATTGCATGTAATACCACAGAGGAGCCACTATACTGCCTGAAATGGTTAATTCTCATTTTTACATCAGAAAATGTATTATTGAAGAGACCAGCCATAATTAATACTAAACAGATTTTGCAACTCACATATTTCTGATGTATAAATTAGGATTAATCCAGATGGGTAACAAGAAACTTTTCTGATGTAAACTTTGTAGATGTAATATTCAGACCTATTTAAGACTAAGGATGGTTAAAAAGAGCTTGCCAAAGCAGACCAGGATCTCAGAGGAAAGATGCAACATGTGGTTGCAATATTCAGTGTTTCTTTTATCAAGCATTATTTTTATGTGGATCCAGAGGTTTAAAATTTGTCGTAAATCTGGAGAAATAGTTTACACTTTCAGATTTTAAGGTTGTTGGGTTTGGAATTGGTTACCTGGCTAAGATAAAGGATTAAAGAAAACAGAGGAAGTCAGTTCATAAGGCCAGAGGGAAGTATAACTCCATTCAGAATTTGTTCTGTAAGCGTACATGATATATGTTGTAATAGTCTTATTTATTTTTTTAACTATTTTGATTTTAAAACTGTTACATGTTTGTGTAAATTAACATAAAAGATTTAGCATTGTTGGTGTTTATACTTCTTCACTACCTTTTCCGGTATTGTCTTTTTCTGTCTGGAAAAAGAACACAGCCTCTTTTAGAGCTCTGGTCTTGAGTTTGCAAAAAGCATTATATGGTGGTGTGTCTATAATAAGGGATTTGGCTCACTGACTAGTCAGTTCCTTTCAGACCTTTCCTAGTTCTGGGAAAGAAAATGTAAGTGTAGACTCTGGCAAAGTCAGTTCTTTTAAAACTAATGGAACCAGTTTGCATTAATTCCCCCTCTTACCCCCCCTCCCTTAACCCCCTCTTTTTTTTTAAAATAATTCCAAACATTTTTTCTTATTTTCTGTATATTTTGATTTTATTTTGTATTCAATTATGCTACCAGGGAACAAAGTTCAGATATATCAGAAACTGGGGTCAGTGAAAATGAGGAAAATCCTGTGAGGATTATTTCAGTCACACCAGCAAAGACAGAACCTGTGAAAAACAAGGTATGTCTGGGGATTTTATAGACTGTATGTCTATAACAAGCTTGGCATTGGGGGTTTATTCAGTATACATCACTGCAGGTGGTCTCTGAGGAGCTGGTAATGTCCAGTTTCATTTCATGTAATTCTATCAGTTTCCTAGCCTAATAGAAGACCCCTTCATTTTAAAACCGCTGTTTATTTTATCCACAGTAATTAATAGAGCTCATCTAAATGGGCTTTATTCTTGTTTTCTAAAATTCCAAAATATTCCCACCTTTATTCTGCATTTTCCAGTATGAGTAAGGCTGGGATTCAGAGTGAAGGTTCACACCTCTAGTAGCTTTAACTGAAGATACTGCCAGGAAAATGTAAGGTGGTCCTATGGCATGAAAAAAAAATTGACTTTTGGATTGTGTTGCAACTGTTACTTAAACTTTTAAAAATACTTACTATGCTTCTCCTCCCTTTCATTAGAGAGGGAACAATGTATGTAAATCATGATTTTTTAACTTACAAAACATTCAGTAGCATAAAGTTGAACAAAGTTGAGTCCTGCACCTGGGATAGATTAAACTCAAGCAGCTGTTCAGCATGCTGGATCTGCCTGCCTGAAGAGTAGGTTGGCTGGGAAGGACCTGGGGGACCATCTCCAGTGGACAACCAACCTGTGAGCCAGCAGTGTGCCTTGGCAGCAGCGAGGGCAAGCTGGGTCCTGGGCTGCGTCAGCAGGAGCACAGCCAGCCCAGTGAGGAATACAGTTATTCCACCCTGTTGGCAGTCATTAGCCCATACCTGGAATGTTGTGTCTGGAATACTGTGTCCTCCCCGGTTTGACACAGATATTGAAAAACTGGAGAGAGCTTTGCAGAGGGCCACCAAGGTGATAAAGGCTTGGAGTTGTTGTGTGAAGAAAGGTTGAAAGTGTTGGGTTTGTTCTGCGTAGAAAAGAGAAGCCTTGGAGAGGATCAATCAGCCTTTCAATATCTAAAAGGTACTGATGGAAAAGATGCAAGTATTCTTCTCAAAGCTGCATGCTGGCAGGACAAAAGGCTACAGGCAGAAGGTGCTTCAGGGGAAATTCTATCTGGATGCAAGTGAAAAAAAAAACATTAAACCCCCCTCATTGTGACACTGGTATAGGCTGCCCAGAAAAGTGGTGGAATGTTGCTGTTCACAGCTTGACTTGTCAAGGGCCCTGGATAACCCCTGAGGCCCTGCTTTCAACAGCAGATTTGACAAGATGATTTCCAAAGATCACTTCCAACCTAGATTAAGTCAGTGATTCAAAATAGATTTCTGTAATAATGTAGGGATACGTAGATGGTTTCTGCTGTATGCATTTTAAGACATAAATATCTGCTCAGTCTCTTCTGGTTAGATGAAATGAGAGTAATAAGCAGGTATTTTGGATTTATATCATCACATAGAAAAGTTAGGCAAAGCATATATAAAGTAAACCTTCAAAAATGCATTCTAGGTTCTTGAAATTTCAAAGAGTGAAGTTCTTATGAATAGCAGTTGTAAATGTCTGCTGTGAAGCTGCTAGAACAGTAATAAAGATTACAGAGACTGCCTGACTCATTTGAACACTTAAGAAATAATGGTAGAATATTTAACAAAAAGTCCATGGTTCATGCACAGCACTTAGAATAGCAAGCGATGTTAAGTGGTTTGTTTGAAATTGCTAAGTCATCCCAGCTGTACTTCTTCGGTACCTTTTTTGTCTAACCCTTCTCCTAACTTCTGGAAGTCAGTTTTCAAATGAAGGCTTAGCATCCAGTTCCTTCCTGTTTATTTCCATATGAATACTGCTCTGTATAGAGATGTACATTGCCACCACCCTTTCTGTTTTACATGTACAGACATGACTTCATGGTATTTAATCACTTTCATTACCTTGTTCAGCATATTGAGAAAAACACGTATGTAGGCCATACCTATTGAGGTATGAGAAAGAATTAGAGACAAGAAGTTTCATTTATGGCTTGGTCTTACTTCGTTTATTCCCTGCAAGCCCTGCAGGTTTTTTTACCAGCATTTTGGACTTTGGTAATCTGCACCATTACTAAATGTTGGTCTCAAAATTTTCACATATTGAAGTAAATATAATTTGCTGTATTAGAATCACTACTTTTGCTCCTCAGTTTTTCTCCTGCCTTTTGATAGAGAGACAGTAAAAGAAGCTTGTCCAGAAGGACCATGATGGGAGGAGCTGAGATGATTAGTTTTACTGTAATCTCTCTCTCAAGCAACTAAAAGGTTCATTGGGTGCAGATATTAACATTACAATGTAGAAAAATTTTCTTTTTCAAGAATAATGTCCAAGATCCCATCTAGTAAAAAACTTTTTACTCAGTCTAAGACCACATGATGTGTTTTTATAAGGACACTTAAAAAACTTAAAAAATTGTTTTTCTGTTGGGGGAGGTCACAATTTGAGTTTGCCCTTGGGAATCTTTTTTTCTTCACATTCATGACTTTTATTTTCTAGGAGATTAATTCTGATCAGGCTACACAAGGAAACAGCACTGAACGTGGGAAAAAAAGAACGGCAACAGCATCTGGAACTGAGAATATTCATCAAAAACCAGAAGAAAAAAATGTAGATGAAACAGGCCCATCCCTCGCAGCAAAAACCAGAAGAGGGCGACCAACCAAACCGGAACCTCAGGGTACCACTGCAAAAAACGAGGAAACAAACAAACCACCTGTCAGGGGAAGGAAGAGGGCAGCAGCCAATCAAGAAAGTCCAGGGAGTTTAGAGGCAGGTAATGCCAAAGCACCAAAACAGCAAGACACAGCAAAAAAGCCAGCAGCAGCACAGAGACAAATTGATCTACAGAGGTAAAAATAAATAAATAATTGAATACGTGGGTGGGGTGGGCCTTCCTTGTCTCAAGAGAAACCCTGAATTTACAATTATAACACATCTAGCAGAGCCAAGGGCACAAATAAACTACACTGGACACTATGGTCCACTGTATGTTGTGCTGAGTTCTAATTTTCATAGAAAGTAGGGGAGGGCAGCTGGAATTGGAGAAATGAATTTGTTTGGTCAGAAGAGGTCAAAACTTACATGTTTTCTCCAAATTTGGGTTTTTGTCAGTTGCATCCTGGTTCCCCTTACTAGCATTGCTATGTAAAAGAACTAAGAGTTGAGGGTGTTAGTGCATTCCTTAGTGCCTGGTACACAGGCATTCAGGTACTCTGCTCTGCTTCACTTCATTGATAGCAAAGGCTTGAAAACTGACTATCTTTAATGAACTGAAAAAAATTGTATTTCTCACTGTAACTGGTATTTTGGGTCTGTGGTTCTTTAATATTAACTGGATTTTAGTATCTATTTTAAGTAAAGCAGAATCAACATTTGGAACTGCATAAACTACAAAACAGCTCTTGGATGATAATTTATTTCTTTATATTCTAGTGTTTAAATGTGTTGATTTGGTTTCCCGTATAAGCAAATCATGAATATGCATAAACACTGAGAAGTTTGTTTTGCTGGATCTGATACATTAGTAACTTCAATGTAAAAGTGTCCAAAGTGGTCGAGCAATAAGGCCAGCAACCAGTGTGCTGTAAAAAAATCACAAATTAATCTAAAGGAAAAAACCCAATCGGAATAGTTTCTTTCTAGAGATTTTGTAAGTTCAAGATCTTGAAAAGAACCTTGATCAAAAATGATTACCTTTTCTTCTCAGAGCAAGGTTTACACACTAGGAAAATGTTGTCTGCCAAGAGTGTAATGTTTGTGTAGTGCTTTGCAATATTTGTTTTATACATCAAATTTCTGTAAGTCTTCAGAACAAATTGCACTATCCATAGCCTTTAATAACCCACCTGTATCAGATAGCATCTTTAAGATATGTAATGTCTCAGTGTTTCTTGGATAAAATACCAAAACATTGTTAACATTTTTCAGAAGCCAGGTGCTTGGAAGTGATGGAGATTCACTGTTGGAGATAGACTCAAGTCCAGAATATTCCCAAAATGCAATGGATCTTTTTAAGGCCTGTGGGAGCAGCCAGGAAGATACTGAGGATACAGAGATAGCAGAGGGAGGCTTCCTTAAGGTGTAGCAGGCATCTTATATAGGACAATTCTCTGGTTTTTTTATTATAGCTTATACAGTAAGGAATCAAAGAAATTTGTCTGTCTTCTAGAAAAAAATGCGTGTAAAAATAGCTGTGTCTGATAGATTTTTTTGCTTTTAAGTAGACATGTACTAGTTACTGTAAATACTTGGAAAACATTTGAAGTAGTACTTGTTCGGAAGTAAGGCTGTTTTTATAAACCTGGGTAATTACAGCTAATTAGAACAAGTTACTGTTCTTATTCTCTTATTCCAGTGAAAGCAATGGACAAATATATTTCTCTTTATGCTGAAAAAAACCCACCCTACTGAGTTATTTAATTATGAAATGCACAATTCCGCTTGTGTATTTCCAAATTTATCAGGAAGTTGTGCTATACAATACAGAAATTCAGCTGTATTCAATTAATTGTGTAATTGTTGAGAAGATACAAGATGGAGTTGGAAGAATCACAGTATAAAGAGTGTCAAAGCTAAAATGTAAACAATATTTGGTAGGATTTTGATTCAGGAATTGATTGTTATTTCCATGTCCTTACAATTAACTTCCATTTCCTTTTCTCCCCCCATAAAGGTAAAAAGAAAACTTGCTCGAAAAGGGAGGAAATGAAGGCCAAATAAAGGCATGCTCCAAGCTTCTGCAAAAACTAGGATTCAGAAATTTCCTGTACAGGAACTGAAATTACTTCAAAACACACAGCTTTCAGCTCTGAAACCAGAAGGAAAACTATGCTTCCCTTTCACATGAAATTAATCCTTCTCAATGGAAATGTAAAGCAGAAACTCTTGAGAAAGAGGCTAAAAGCATCTGTACTTATTTCCCCAGAGACTTTTTTTATGAAAAGTCAATAATTAAGCAAATTGCTTAACACTTGGTTCCAGTTCCTGCATTCTGGAGTTTAAAAGTGTATTTACACCATTAATTTTCATGCTGCATTTTTTTTTAAAGAAAGTCAGAGAAAGTCCTTACACTGACATTGAAAATTCATGATCCTAGAGCCAGGTATTCCCATGTTTCACAGAAAAGGTAGAAGTCTACTGAATGGATTTTAAACAAGATTCGAGGGAAAAAAAAAATCACAAAAATGGTTTTTTTTTGCTTTACTTTTGGACACTGTTTTATGTATAATTCTTTCTGCCTGCCTACTTTTCTGCAAAAATAAGATGTACAGATTTCAGTTCCCTGCTATGAAAAGTCATGTGGTGGCAATTTTATAAATGTTGCTTTCTGATTTTTATCAGAGTGGGAAAGTAATCACTTAAAATTATTATTAATTCGCAAGTAGACATTTCATTTTTTAATTTCCCCCTCCATTTTAGTTTAATATAATTTGCAATAAATGTACATATTGATGTTTGTTTTATAAAAACATATATCACTTTTAAGTGTTTTTACTCCAGCGGTTCTGTTGGAATATTCTAAATTTTAAAGGAGTAAAGACAGTCCAGCATTTGATTTTATAATGTTTGTCACCAGATTTTTATTATTGATGTAAAGGAAAAAAAAAAAAATCAATTTTTAAAAATAGTTGGACTTTGGCAGCTTTGTAAGGAAAGTTGGAAATGTTTAGGATTGCTCTCAATTTTAAGCATTGTGCTGATTGGAAGTAAGTCTGTTTTGCATTTTGTCTTCCTGTCCAGGCTCATTTTTTAATGTTTATTTTAGAAGATTGTTGCATCAATATTATGTTTCCTGGCATTGTTCAGCATAGATACAGTGTACACTTTTATGTACACATGATCATATTTAAGTTTGTTGCATAAAATAAACGCTTCTAGGTGTCACGTGGCAGTCTTTTTTTAACTTTTTCTTTTCTTTCACAGAGAACTAATTGCTGTATCTGTGCATGGGCTTGGACATTCACAGAAACATTGCACGGAGCCAGAAGTTGTAATGCAGACAGTTACGTAGCTTAAAAGACAAGCTTTTTTAGGTAAAGTTACAGTGCTTTGTCTTTTAAAGGGGGTTGGTCTGCAGAGTGAGGGTGAAGAGTTTGCTTTGTTTCCCAGTGCCTCAGTTCCCCATTTCTCTTCTGCAAATTGCTTTGAAATCCCTTGATTCATTATGGAAGAGCTGGGTACTGGTGGCATTAGTTAAGGATTACTTGTCCTCCTGAAAATGGGTTGTGTGCTCTTAAACAATGACTGAGTCTTTCATCGAGTGTACAGTGGGTGTTACTTTTCCTCCCTAACAGAAAATCAGGCTCAGTGCATTAAGGGCCGCGTGCAGCTCTCCTCCTAAAGCAAGAGATTTTAAAAGCATTTAATTTTGCATCCATCAGGGGTTTGATTTCTAAAACTGAAATAATTTCACAACAGGGTTTTACTGATCATAATGCAATTTCTTTTTAGTATTCTGGTCAAATACTTCCCTCTCACAAAAGTTACAGCATTTTGTTTTAAACCAATCTTAAAATGTTTTAGTTTGAAGTTTTAAGGTGCTACCTTAAAAAGAAACTTGCTTTTAGAAATGAGTTCTGGTACCTAGTGAAGTGCCTCTAAGAGTGATTTGAAATCTGGACTTGACAAATCTTGTAAATACTGAGATTTGTTTCCAAAAGCTTTGATTTTTTGAACTGGAGAATTGTTGGGGCTTTTTTTCCTTTTTTTTCCAGTTAATAATCAGTTCAAATGTCAAGTTACTCAAGGAATCATCATAGAATAATTCAGGTATGAAGAGGTTTTAGGAGGTTCAGTGCCATGCTCAGAGCAGAGGTTTCAGTTGTCTTTCTCCAAATGGAGTTACATAGAGTTTCTTTTGTGTTTTTTAAATGGACATTTGAGTTACTTCCATATGTTGTGATTATCAGTAGAGTCGGTACATTCATGAAGCAAGTCATGCTGGGCATAATTGGTTGAGCCAGAATGCAGCATACAGAAAAGTATAGGAGAAGTCTAATGATGCTCCACTGGTTTCTCTTCAGAACTTGCCCCAGACAATGTTACATACAGAATCGCTCTGCCTGCCCCCCACTATTCCCTCACCAAAGTGCTGAGAGCAGCTGCGGTGCTGTTCAGAGTTGCCTCAGCAATTTCTGTCAGAGCAATGTCCCCTAAGGCCACGGGACACTGAGCAGTCACAGCACATTCACAGAATCCCACAATATGTTGAATCAGAGGGGACCCACAGGGATCGTCAGGTCCAACCCTCAGCCCTGTACAGGACCATGCCCAAGAGTCACACCACGTGCCTGAGAGTATCATCCAAATGCTTCTTGAACTTTGTTAGCCTTGGTGCTGTGAACACTTCCCTGGGGAGCCTCTTCCAGTGTCCAGCCACCCTCTGGGGGAAGAACCTCTTTCTAATACCCAACCTAAACCTGCCCTGACACAACTCCATTGGACCATTCCCTTGGCTCCTCTCACTGGTCACCACTGAGAAGAGATCAGTGCCTGCCCCTCCTCTTCCCCTCACAAGGAAGTTGTAACTGCAGTGAGGTCTCCCCTCAGTCTCCTCTTCTCCATGCTGAACACACCACTTGCCCTCAGCTGCTCCTCATACGGCTTCCCCTCAGGGCCCTTCATCACCTTCACTGCCCTCCTTTGGACACTCTCTAACAGCTTAATATCTTTCTTATATTGCAGTGCCCAAAACTGCACACAATATTCGAGGTGAGGCCACACCAGTGCAGAGCAGAGCGGGACAATCCCCTCTCTTGACCAGCCCAGCCTGTATAACCAACACAGAAAGCACAGATGTCATTTTTATGCCTACATAATTTATGTGTCTGGGGCTTTAAAAATAAAATCTATTGAAGAGTAATCAGTATAAAACAGAGGAATGGAAGGCAAATTATTCCAAAAAAGGTGGGAGAGGTTGTCCTTGACCATATATGAGTTTTCAAATATTTTACACTGGATTGGGGATTCTCTCGTTTTAATAAGGGAATTGATGCTCAGAGTTCTTCACTTGTTAATCTGCGATAAGAAGTAAGAGGAAGCCTGATAAAACCCAGTCTTTATGGCTCTTATCCAGGGTAGGATTTAAAGGTTTCATGTTCAGTTCATAGTTGGAGCTAAGGTCTCATCATCTTTAAGTTCCCATCTTCATAGAAGTGTGGCTGTGTTTCTTACCGGACATACATTTATTTCTGTTTCTTTGTGTCCTCTGGTGCCTGGGCTGCATGCCTTTCATCACAGTAAGACAGGAAGGCTGTTCTGAGAACATACTTTGTAACATACTAAATTAAACTTCTACCACTCAACAAAATCTGAATAGTTGTTTGGGATAAAATAGTAATAATGTTGTCTAGAGCAATCTTAAACAGGAAAAATAATATGCATTACAAACCTTTTCTGCACATGCTGACAAGCCCTGTATGTTTTAGAACTGATAAATAACAAAACCTTATCTAAAATGTGCTTCCAGCTGTTAGGTACTGAGCTCACATTGTTGGACCAAGTTCAGCATCAGACTGGCTCTTGAGTGTCAAGTTAACTAGTGGGGCTGTCACAGCTGAGCTGTTTCCTCTGCAGATAGAGAAAGATTTGGAATCACCAAACATTTGCAATACCTAGGAAACTTCCTTCTTACAGAAGTCATCCACGTGGATCCTAGTTCTCTTGCCTGTGTGCTCCATTATGGTATTTATCAGCAGGAATAGTTCTGTTTGTGCTGGGAAATCAAGTCCCAAATCGGTCCTCAAGGAAATAGCTGAAACTCAAGCTGGACTATAAAGTCTACTTGCCAGCCAGGCTGCAGGTGTGCATAGCTGATAACCAAGCATTAGTCACAGAGTAAGCGGTCTCAGCCCAAGGTCGCAGTGCAGGAACAGGTTTGCACAGGGAATAGCAAGGTTTAAAAGGCAGTTAGCAAAGTCCTGTACAGCAGCACTTGGTGTGTCTCTTAAAGCCTTCCCCTGCTTAAATTACTGACAAGGAGGGAATCGTCCTGCTGATGAGTATCTCAGATATTCAGAGGACTAGAAGGAAGCTCTCACAATAAGATAAAATACTCTTAAACCTTAAAGGCCAACAGAAGCTTCCATTTCTTAAGAGTTTTTAATCCAGACATTCCCTGCATCAATTTGCCTCTGTTTCTGGAAGGTAACAAACATGACCAGACTTCCTCAGGAGCAGAACTTAGAAGTCTGTGTACACAAGCAGAGATGGTTGCTGACAGCCTCTCCCTTCCCTCCTGCACAGCCTGAGTCAGGAGAGTGGATCCGAACTTCCCTGTAGTTCGCTACATGACAGAGCAAAGGGGGTGAGTGACCCTTCAATCTCACACTCAGAAGATCACAAAAGGTGGCCAGTCCCACAGCTCCCACCAGAAATTCTTTAGCACCAAGTCAGTGTGGTAACCCACAGGGTGACTACTTTTACAAATTGGCTCCCTGGAAAATTCAGAGGAGGAACATCTCTCACTCCAGGAAAGTTCTCAGCCTTATTTTTTTTGCAGTCTGAAATGAGCACGTTTTTGGCATGTGCACTTGCTTGTAAAGAAGTGAGGGGGACCACAGTCAAAACCTCGTTGCAGTTCAGGTGGCCTTCTGCTTGCTTGGGCTGCAAAGGCCAAAGGCACAGCCACACTTTCTCCAGTAGTTGGTAGGAGTGACATCACACCTGAACTCAGACAGCATTACACATGCCAAAAGGTGCTGTGAGTGTGTTCCTTGGTGCCTTGGTGTCACATCAGGCAGTGTGCAGTCATAGCATTGCCCTGGAAGAAGTCCTCTTGTTAACCTGAGGGAAAGACTTTGTGACCTGCAACAGAGCATGGTCTCTCTGCCTAGTGAAAGTCATGACAAACTTATCAAGGGACTGTCGGACTGCAGTGGCAGGTGTTGTGAGCCAACAGGAGGAAGTCAGGCTCATGGTGACCCCTTCAGCTTTGGTCAGAAATGATGCTAAGAAGCTGTTCAGCCTGGTGGATTCATCACCGACTGCGCAGCCACATCTGTGTTCAGCAGAGCTGAGACATCCATGGGCAGCACAAATGGGCAGCGTAGCTGAGTCTTGTGTTACTTGGGGAGGAGGGACAGCCAGCAGGAGACATGTCTGCTTTTCAGTGCGAGCAAAGAGGTTATCCAAGCTAATTTGTAACTTGCTGAGGTCGTGCTGGCAGCAGTGTCTCAGCAGTGTGCCAGCTCAGGCAGGAAGCGTGACCAAATGGCTTTGGTACAGGGAGTGTTCTCCTGCCACCCTACCAGCCACAGGAGCTCACATGTGTGTTCATAATGCTGCAAGACAGGTGTGCTCCACAACAAGAAATACATGTTTTGCTTTTTGAGTGCAAGCATTTAATTCTTCCCTCCTTGCCCTGGGAGCAGACATTGATGTGCATTGACTATGATGCACCAAAGCTGCTGAAGCAAGAGGTGGTGGGTGATTATAGCCAAGTTTCTTTGGCATTGGGTCCAATGGCTGTAAAGCACGTGTGGAGTCACTGTGTGCTCTAGAAACTTCATAGGCGATCATTTGATTTCTTACCTTGGCATGGCATAGTTGCACCAGGCAGCATCTGGCTGGGCAGCAGGCACATAGTCCTGTACCCTACCCCAAGGGAAGCTGTGACACTTGGAATATTTTGTCCTGTGGTAAGAGTGAAAACTCAGAATAGCATTTACTTTGGTATATATTCAGGTGCCTCTGCATCATTCATCTCAGTACTGCCCCCACACCAGAAACAAGCTGGGTTTGTGCTGGTGGCCAGGTCTGGGCCATAGATCTCTCAGGAGGTTTGCCTGCAGCATGCCCTGCACTGCTTCCTGCTGCCCACGGATAAGCTCTTCACTTCTGTGAAATTAGGAGAGGCTGTCACTGCTCATCACCTGCTTCTATCCCTGAGTGCTCCCAGGGAAGCAGAGAGCAATCCGTAGTCTGGATAAATACCTCTGGATGGTGGTAGCAGCAACCACTGTTCACCCTTCCTTGAACTGTTACACCAGGACAGGATTCAGGCTGGGATGTGGACAAAGAAGCTGCTGTGCACACCCTTGGTGTGGGCATGACCACAGTAGCTCTGTACCTTTCCTCAGGGCCCTTTCCAGCCCCCTTTTCTCAACTTTCCAGTCAGAGTACATTGCTTCCCGGCTGTTCCTGTATCCATCTGTGCCTGCACATTGATCTGCATTGCCTTCTCGCTTTTGTCTACGTGAGCTTAGCTTGGAGCATAAAAGGATGTGGGGAGAAAGCAAACTGTGCTGTGATTTATTTCTGATGCTTGTGGGGGGTCTGCACTTCACAGTTTATCAGGCTCTGCTTCAGTAACAAGGTTTTAAACTCTGCTTTTTCCACAAGGACCCCGCTTTCAGAGCAGGTGCCTTCCCTGGTCCTGCTATTACTCCCCTTCTCGGGTGGGGTGTTTCTCACAGTGCACCTGCCACACAGGCTCCTTGTAACCTCTGTGTTGTTATGGTGCTGTCACCCAGACTGAGCCACACAGTCACCTCAGGAGCTGCCTCAGCCTGTCAGCATGCATTGAATAGCCAAATTTCCAGGTGCTTTAAGGAAGTTTTCTGGTCATCTGGACTATTAACAAGCTATCCCAGGAGATCCAGCATCCCCTGTCCCAGAAGTAGGGTGTATTTCCAATCTTTTCTGGTTCCCACACCAAACCCCCACAGACTGTACACTGAAGATCACAGTAGCATTTATAGTCCTGTGGCTTTCCAAGTTTCAAAACCATCTTTCTGGTGAGATCTTCCATCAGAGTGTATCAATGTGTATCAATATCTAAACAGGAACGTGTAAACAAATGGAGCCAGGGGTACATGCCTAGAGAAATGGATGGGAACAGCAAAATTTTCCTCTTTTCAGGCCAAACTTACTCCCAACCAATTAACACCAACCTGAGATCTTGTCCCTGTGACCTGGGCACAGCTGAATGCCCATTGCTGCATCCTCCCCCTTGACTCACCATCCCCTCGGGCTGTGTGTAACCTGCTGTTCCCTGAGGCTGTTTTGTGCCTGTGGAGAGGGATGGGCGACACCCGTGCTGTGGCACCACTTCCTCCCCACTGCCACACCCCGTCTCCTGCACGCTTTCTCCAAGCATGTCATGTCTGACAGCACAGAACTTTCCCCTGTAACCATCAGGTATTAGGTACGGTTTGGCCATTTTTGAGGGCACCTCCACCCCCAGAGCTACAAGCACAGGTGTAGGGGCCTTCCTGTTAAATTTAGTAAGACAGGCTTGCCATCTTCAGATCTCAGGAGCTCGAGTCTGTTTTTAATTTGGTCACTCTTCAGCCTTGAAATGGTAATGTGCTCCTTCTCCGACAGACCACTTACCAGAGTGCCCAAGCCCCTTCCCCCTGTCTCATGGGAACTGCACCACATACCATGGATACTCACTATCTTTTCCAGGGGAGCAGGGCAGGGTTCCTGCTCTAAGCATTTTCCTCGTACAAATTGTTTCTTGAGGATGGTTTTGGAAGCTGCCCAAAGCAGTTGGCCAAGATGATATCAGAATTTCATTTGATTCTGCATCATGCAACTGCTTTCTTTCCAAAACATAACTTTAGACCAAAAATGCAGGTTGTTTTTTTGATGTTTTTTGTTGGGGGTTTTTTTAACCTTTTTGCTATTAAGAGAGCTTTGTCACTTCACATCTCTAGGGTGTGGCCCTTTTGTGTCTATTTGCTGCTTTTGCAGCAACACTGAACAGACACAGACCTGACCCCCCCCCAGTCCGCAGGTGGTTGTGTGGACAGCCGGGCGCCTCCAGCCCAGCCCCTCGGAGCAGGACCTGGCACTCCCACTCTGCGTGGCCTCACCAGGGCTGTGAGAGGGGCAGGATCACCTTCGACACTTGCTTTAATGCAGCCCAGGACAGTGTGCTGCCTTTCCCACAAGCACAGGTTGGTGGCTCATGTTCAGCTTGGTCCAGATCCCAAATCCCCAGGTCCTTCTCCACAGAGCCGCTTACCAGTTGCCCCAGCCTGTACTGGTGCCTGGGATTGTTCCTCCCCAGGTGCCCTGAAACAGTAATGTGGCTCAGCTGCAGGGAACTTCCCAAACCTCTCAGGATAGCAGGAACTCTGACTACTCACCGTCTATCATGTTCATAAACTGCCAGCTGTGAGAAGAGGTTTTGGGAAAGTTGAAGGGGAGAGACCAGGACAGGGAAAGCAAGGCACTGTCCCTTTTCCCACCCACTGTAGGTGCCCTGGGCCAGACTTGCAAGCAAAGGCATGGAAGACTTGGGTTACTAAAGGGTTTAGTGGCTCACGTAACTCCAGCACAGAACAGCTTCTCTCCCACCTTCCCCTCCAGGAACACCACACTTGTATTTTCCTCACCATCCCTGCTGATTGCCCTTTATTTTATATGAGACTGTCACAAACCCACCTAAAGCCTTCATGTATTTCAACACAAAGCAGCCACTAAGTGAAGCAATGTAATTTATTTGACATTATACCAGACACGGGTGCTCCAGATCCAGACTTGACCTTAAAAACAATTTAAAATCCTGGATTTGCTGTATTGGAGGTATCAGTTACCCGCCTGAGAGCCAAATGTGTCAGTATTACAGCCACTGAAACAGAAAAGTAAGTACAGGACGAGTCAAGCTAGCAAGCACCATCAGTCCATTTCAGCTGTGAACTCACTTCCAGTTTTGGGGTGCTGGAAGAAATGACAAGGCTGTTGGACAACTTCACAAGTATTTCAGTATAAAGCAGCTCTCAGTTACTCATGTCAGTGTCTAACTACAGGAATCAGGAAATATGGTATTTTTTTTTTCATTTCTTTGAATTAATGTCAGGCTAAGAGAAGCCCCCACCCCAAGAGAGGGGCTGAGGAGTTGCTCCCTCTCCCTCACCCCTCTTTAAGAATGAGGTACCACAACACGACACAGCTCCCAATGACAGTAAAGTTAAACAAAACCAACATCTTACAGCATAAAACCGTGCAGCATTATCCCAGCTGGCAGAGCCTGCCCGGAAACCTGCAAAACCTGCTCTGGGACAAACACACACCTGAAGATGGGACGTAGATCTGAAATGGAATTACAACCAGCTCCACAGTCAACTTGCTGCTCGTCGCTTCAGCTGTGCAGCCACTGTCTTCAAACTGCTTTACTCCATTTAACAAATGTTGACAAATGCCAAAAAAGTGAACAGTTTTTACTGGTAGCAAATCCACAGCCGTGATCTCTACTAGGATCTTCCACAGCTGCACCCCAGGGCAGTGTTGTTACCCAACAGGCTGTCACCTCCCCGTGCAACAACCAACTGCAATTTATATGAGGTACATAGAAAAAAATGCACAAGGATGACATGAACATGAGTAGTGCTGGAAAATCCAAAGAGAACCTTTTCCTCTGTGAGTTACTGGCTTTGTTCCCTCAGACGCAGCCTTTGAAAGGAGACACAAGGTGTTGCAGCTGTACATATATTTCCTAGGCCATCACATGAGGCAGTCCTTGCTGAAATAACACACCCTTCCATTACACAACTTATGTTTACACAATTTTCTTCTTCCAAGATTTTTAATGTGCACCATGAAAATGATCATCCCTTTCTCTCTCATTACTGACATGGAGGCAGTAGACCCTGTAATCTCAGAACAATCTGAATTGCCAGAAATAAAATGAAAACTGTTTTCAGGGAAACATGCATTTATTGTTAAGCATTCCCAGTGAAAATCAACATCTTTTAAAATGTGTGTTTATTTTAAAAATCATTTGTGTACAAAAGTGTTTGTGTAGTATTTTCAAGACAAAAAACACTGATGCTGCATTCCAGCCCCCCCGCCCCGCTTCTCCTCTACAGGAAGTCTGATGCTTAAGAATCAACTTCCTGCAGTATTTATAGGTAAATATATATTTACTAGAAAAGTCAGAATTTAGGATGGAAAAGGTAAGTGAAAAGCAGGGTTCTTCAGCAGTTGGCATCAGCATTCCTATGATGGCAGCCTCCTTCAGACACTGCACAGAGCACCAGCAGTTGCTGCAAATCGCTAACCAGACAAGTACAGCATTTTCACAGTACATTTCCTCGTCTGTCGAGTCATGGACCTGAACTTACATTATGGATGAAGGGCTCAGCACCATGAGCAATCCTGTAGTTATTTTTACGCCTACAAAGCAGGTAACAGCAGAGAGGGAACAGCACGGCACAGTACAGGGCAAATGGTTTGCAAGGGTTTGCCCAGTGAGAACAAACCTGAAGCCAAGCTGCTGCCAGCAGAGCACTGCCGCTGGAATAACCAAGCCAGAAGCCAAACACGTTGACGGCAGCTGGTCTTGTGAGTCTGATGATGAATCAGCTGATGACACTAACACAAGTGGGAAGAGCAAGCTACACCAGTCACTGATAGGTCTGGAACAGATCAGAAAACTAGCAAGGAAGAACTGACTGCCCCTTTGCCTAACCTAGGAGAAAGCTGTGCCTGGAAAATGAGGATGGTAACACCTTGAAAACATCTTTATGGTCTTCCTTAGGCTTCCAACAAGCATCTTGACTTTCATGCTTTAGCTCTGTGGTGCAACAGACGATGATGAAACGCACTTTTGCTATCTCTTGTTGAGCCAACTGCTGATCAAAACCATACAAAACTAAGCACTGATCACAAATCAGTGGCCACACTCATCAACTCCATCAACAAACCAGAGCAGGAGAGGATACCTCATCTTGTTGCCTCTGCTCATCGGCAGACACTTAAGTAAAACCAACTTTCTCTGCTAAATTATTTAACATTTCCCCCTTTGGGCAAGTCTCCAAGTCTAAGTCAGCTTTTGTTGGTGTTTCGGAAGGAAACGGGCCATGCACAGTTAGGTTTCCCCCTTGCACTAAAACCAGAACACTTCCTCATCATGCTGCATGACCAATGCAGTAAACAAGAACTCTTGCTTGAACATGTGTTTTGATTTCCCCCTGCTGCCCTTCTCCCTTCTCCGATGCCATAAGCAATCCATGTACTCTGAAGTGCCTGCTCTGAGTCACAGCAGTTAAGCTTAAATTTGCATAGTTTAAATGTTTCTGTTACCCACACCATCTAATGCAGATCTGGTGTTACAAGGTAAGATTCTTTCTGGCTATTTAATTCCTCCTTTTAGACAACAACAAAAACAATTCCTGTATTCCTTATGTCAGTGTTCCAATACTAATTTACATGGAAAACTGTTGGATACAGTGATAACTGAAAAAAACCCCAAACCTAAGACATGTTCATACAGTGGTAGTACCTAATTGCTCAGATAAATACTACCACACCAATTATAGTCAAGGCCCCATGTACTCTGTGGCAAGCTTTAAACAAAACAAAAGTCTGGAGTATGTAGAATGAATAGCACTGACACATCTTTCCAGAAGGATATGTTCCTAAGTTTTTTGTCTCCAAAATCCAACAGTGTGTCATACTGAGAACACAGCTTGCTCACAGAAGCAAGGGGAGGAAGCTGTGAATTTGGCAAGGGGGTGGGATACAGTCAGGGGGTTTGGTACTCATGGGAAAACCGAGGCTTTTGGCAACAGGAAAGGACATTTCTCTACCTCTGAAAAGAGCTGTGCTTTGCTCTTGGAGGAACTGGGTGAGATAGAATAAACCACTTTGCTGATGCACGTTAAAACGTTCAGCAGTGAAATCCAATGGATGCTCCAGCAGTCCATAAGCATCATTACCAATACCTTGTTTAGAAAAATGGGGCCATTCAGACTTCAAAATGACTGTTTCAAGTCATCTTCTGGCACAACAGAGGAAGACAATGCAGGATTTATTTGTACTTAGAAAGCAACTGTACTGATGTTTGTGTTCTTGCTGTAAGGAAGCGGTAAATGTGCAGCCCGAGTCCACAGCTGGGGTGGACTGCATGGCAATTCCACGTCTGTGGCACACAGGGCCCTGAACATAGCAACGTTCAGTGGTACAGAAAACAGAACTGCCATTTGTATGTACAAACTCACAATGATAAACTGAACACTAAAAGCAAAATTCCTAGGGCTCAGCCCCAGCTGCAGTTAAACTAACCTCATACAACATTATCCCTATATTCAACTCTGATAATTACCAAGAATAGAAAAACATTCCTTATAAAGGAGTCACGTGTCAAAATTCAGAGGGACTTCAGACCACAGGTGTCTCCTTAATGCTGGGTCACGTTTCCTTCCCAGCTCACTTCTCAAGAAGCTTCCTGCCAGCACCTGAGCTAGCATTAACTACTGAGCACATGGATGGAGGGCAAAACCCAGAATCCAACATTTATACATAAGGGGGAAGGGGAAGACAAGTATTTTGCAGTAGAGAAGAAAATGAGGTAACTCTGTGAGAGAAGTAAAACTTAACAGGGCATTCTTTCAGAGGTGACCATGCTCACCTAAGAACCATTTCCTCTTTTCTCCCTCTCCCCCTTTTCCTGGCTTCCTTCATCCCTTTACATACTGTTGGAAAAACCTGCTGTTCTTAGGAGACTAGTCTTATCAAAAGACATGTTCAGAAGCCCATAACTGAGAATTTTTATGTCCCCGACAGTGATTTCCAAGTTCTTTCTTTTGATAAATAGCAGCGAAGAACAAAGGAAAGTAGTCAGCGATTCCTATTTACCACCAGGGTAAAAAAAAAGGTGTTGATGTAATCAAGAAATTCTTAGCCTGTATAACAGAAAGACAGCAACTTGAGATTAACACAAGTGGCATTTTGCCAGTTTCCTACCATCCCTGGTTTTCACCTAGCAAACCAGCTGGACAGTAGCAGCTTTTTGTTAAAAAAAAATAAATAAATATAAGGAAAGTCAAAACAACTCATTTCCTTTGGCATCATTGCAAATGATTTACACTAACTCAAAAAAATCCAAGAAAACTGGTCACTGACTACACCTTAAAAAGCAGTAAATATAAAGACTAAGCAAATGCATTTATTTAGTATTGCACTGATATGAGTTCAAAATATTTACTGTCTGTGCCCTATTTTAAGTTTGGACACATCAGGCAGAGCAGTACAGGGAACATCCCTGAACTAGCCAGGTCTCTACAGCTCCTTTTTGTGGTTCTGTTCCCTTACCACTATGCTCCACGTATTTAAGAGATACCATAATGTTCCTGATTTCCTCTAGTATGAGTTATAAACAGACTATGAAGTGTGAAACTATTTCAACTTGAACTTCATAGCTCTAGAAAAACCCCAAGGGGGCATATATTTTCCCACCCCATTAGTCCACAGTTTAGGAGAAAAAGAAAAAAAAACCAATTACAAAACAAAACAATAGTATAACAGATGACTTATACAGTGCTCCATTATCCACAAACCCCACTCTCTAGTCTCAGGATTTCTCTGAATTTTCTTGTCAGATATATTCTCAAAAGTTACCGTCATATTCATAAAGACATTACAGCTCTCTTTAAATAGATGTACTAGTGTTTGAAGTTGCAAAACTAATAATTTTCAAGCTTTTGCACTCAGGATGAAATGTCATTTTAATACAAATAAAAAGACTGACTGTATGTACAAGCCAAGGTACGATTTCAGTTCTCGTTTATCAGAAACATCAATCCAAAAGAAAGCTAAATTGAGAACACACTTCTACTTCTATGTGCATTTGAAGTATGTACAGTAAAAACACCACCACAGCCTCCATGTGTTAACCAGAGAAAAATGCAAGCAAGGATGAATTTTAAAGTACCTGGTAAGCAATCCTAAATTGAAGCCCAAAATAAAGCTAGAAAACTGCTGTAAAAAACAGCTGATTGCATCATATCAAGTACTCAAAAATTTTTTTCTCATTCTCAGTATGCTGGAGAATCAGCTTTGTCCTCCTTCAAACACCGTGAAATCATATTACCCAGAATGTACTGAAGAACACTTTACAGCTTTTTAAGACAAGAAAAAAAGGAAATGAAACCAGCTCCGTCTTTCTGTGCTGTATCGAGGCAGACTCCTTACATGATTGTGTAGAAAACATGATGGATGAGAATCATTACTGATAATTCAAAAAATATATTTTTAAAGGGGAGCCTAGACTACTGTAATGGCACACAATACCCATAATGATGAAACATAATCAACAGTATGATGTAAGGGAGAGGAGAATCAGGTTTCCCAATTAATAAGCTAGAAAGAAAATGGTTCTGAATAGGTCACCATTTGGAACTTTGGGTAAGTCTTGAAAGTCTGTCAGGAAAAAAGTTACAAAAGCAAACGAGTTATTTCCAGGGTGCTCTCTTCAGCGACCCTACCTAATATGTCTATTAAGTACAAGCATGCAAATATAGGTCAATCCACAGGCACATAGGATTCATGTTAAAAACAGTAAGATAACTGTGATGAGTGGCACCAACAATTTTGATGACTAACACTCAAAAATGTTGCTTTCTGAATTACTAAATCAAAATCCTGAAGCAAGTTCCTGCTAGTCTTCGTCACACTGCTAAACACTAAAGTAGGCATGTTTTTCCCCTTATCTTAGCTGAGCTCAAAGAATTTTTACAATATTTAGTAAGAAAAAAAATTAAAGTATTTCCCCTTTTTAAATTTACACAGACGTTTAATTAGCTTTATTTACAGAGCGCTTTTTTCAGTCTCCAATAGTGCCTAGATAGCATCATCAGGCAAGAGTGCCAGTTTTGAAAGAGAATCTATATAGAATCCTAGGAATAACAGATGGTGATGCTCCTCCAGAAGGGGCAAGCTGGACTACAGAAGCAGCTCTCTCTATATGGCTCAGTTACTCAGGAGTAATTCTGTTGCAGTCTCTACATCCCATGATTTTGAAGACAAGGCCACTATTACTGCATTCTGCAATGAGAAAACAAAAGCAGTAATATTTTCAATGTGCGAACCTGCAGCTCTGAGAAGTGGAATGAAAAGTTCACAGATTAATCAGAACATGTTAGTTTACCATTTGTTAAATCCCAACTCATAATTTATAGAAAAATTGTTTCAGGAGTAGCTCACAAGATTTATCAGTAGCACAGTATTTTACTCCAATTCTTAAAAAATAAGTAGCAAAACAGAATGATTAGACCTACAAAAGGTCATGAAAGTAGTGAATCTACTTTAGTATACTGACTCCCTGTATTCATACACATATACTTGCCCTGCCCCTAATGAAAAATATTTAAGTTATATATACTTACCCTATCAAAGCCCATAGCACAAAGGTTTTCTATTTTTTTGGTGTATTCTGGACTAGAAACTGGTGCTCCAGCATACACATGTGCCCAAAGTCGAGCTGTCTGTTTAAACATTTCTGGATTTTGTTTGTACTACACAAAAGAGAGAGGGGGGAGAAGGGGAAAGTTAAATCAACTCAGCAATCCAACCGAACAGCAAGATGATACGGCAGATTGCAATCCATCAGTCTTCCTACAATATCTTCAACAGTGTTTCACACTGATCATGCTGCTATTTTTGAAATAAATTTAGAGGTGAGGATTACACAAAGAGTAAACCTATCCATGCATTTGATATAATGAGTTTGCCTTCAGGTTAAATTATGCACTATGGGTATTTCACATGTACAACCAGGTACTGCTCTCGACTGCAGTGATCAAAAGTAGTTATATTTAGCACAGCTACCGAAAATTTATATTCAGTGTGGCAGAGCACAAATGATCCCTGTGTTAACATCTCCTGAACACGGGGACTTGTGTGCTACCCTAATGCATTTCTCTAATCACTTAAAAATATATCTGGCTTTATGCACTGCAAGTAGGTCTGCACTTTTTCAGTCAGGGCTAGCATTCTACTGCCATTCCTCCTGAGAATAAGGCTATTGATGGCACAGGTGACAAAAGAAGGGCTGAAAAACAGGTGAGCAAAAGGCTAGGGAGTTGCAACTCTTCATGAAAGCTATTATTTACCAGAAAAAAAAAAATCATGCCAGTATGTAAGTATATTATTTTGCACCAATCTTGTCACTAACAAGTTTTCTAATAAACCATACCACAGAGAATTTTTACCATGTGCCAAGAACTCAAAAGCCAAGAAAGTGGGCCATCTGTCATAAATTGTACTCAGAAAAGTTAAAGGAGTTTCCCATTTTAGCAGCTTTTGTATGCAACATCAAGTTCTTTGTCTTAAAAAAACTCTTCCCTTAAATCATCACTTTTAAAAAAGTAGGTATCCCAATCTTTAGATATTTAATAAATTTTAGCACTAAATAATAAGAAAAGATAATAGGAAATATATTCTTCAAATATTTAGATACATTTGAAGGACAGAAACATGGCTGACTATAATTCTTATGCATTTCATTCATACATGAAAAAAAATCATTAAATCTATAAAACACCGTGAAATGCTGTGCTTTTCATTTTGCCTCTCCTATAAAAACACCAACTACATCACTTTTTGTGCCTTTCACACCGCCCTCTAGTTCTGGTCCGTGATATAATCTGTGTATCTACTATCTGGTTATTAATGGCATTAAAACAAACACGGGAGGCAATCTGTTGTTGAAAATAACTGTTATAAATACTGTGGTCTGTAATAAATTTGTTTTGTTGTAATGACTAGAAAAGAGGAAGGATTAAGTGTCAGAAGCATCCTGAAATACTATATTCTGCTCTTAAGGGATCTTCCCCCCAATTAATTTTTTTAAAAATATTATTGAGAACACTGCCAAGCCTAGAAAGCAACCAGCTGAAGTGCAAAGGATTAGTCATAGCTGCATTTTATTCAGAACTAGCTTTCAGTGTTCTATTAATAGAATTCCTTTACTTAGGTATCCATAAATAATCTAGATTCTTACTGAATTGAGAAAAGCCTAAAGGCAAGTTTTGCTGATGTCTCTGTATCAGGAATCTGAGGCAGTTAATGTTGCTGTACTGAAAAAACCCAGCAGCTAGTTGAGGTAGTTTTGACATCAGGCAGCTGGTGTCCAAAAATGCTGCTGTTATTCACACAGTTCTCAGCTGAATTGAGCATTCAGTTCAATTTACCTGTACAACATATAGTTTAGTAAATTAACTTAAGGAGTGTACAGGATAATTAATTCCTTTTGAATTTTTGTTTTGGAAAAAGCAATCAACTTCAAAGTAAGAGACCCCAACACCAAATGAAACACATGTACCACCACACTTCTCAAAACCATTATAATCACTTTCTACTTACATACACATGGCTCTAACTCAAGGCCAAACCCTAGCATAGTTTTCATGCAGATCTTTGGAGGAAACAGGATAAACTGCATCCTCCCCACATCCGTCATGCCACAGTCCCACTGGACACATCCCCAGAATCACCTGAGGGGCAGCCCGGAAAATTGCTCTTTGGAATCTATGAAGTTTCAGCAAGTGTTTTGCCTGAGAAAAAACTCCAGCTGAAGTACTTCTACAAGGCTGTTATGATTCCCACACAAAATTCTACCATCAGGGCCAGAACAGGAAATGCTACTTTTGTTCTTCGCAAGAACAGAAAAAGTGGTTTTGTTTAATGAAGAGAGAGTGTGACAGCAAGGGCATACACCCGGCAAGAAAAATCAGTGCAGGGACACGCCTGCTGGCCTTGCTGGTCTTGGCAACACTTCTCCCTGGGCAGAGCAATTCACTCTGACAGAACTATTCCGGGACATTTGTTGAGAGCGGCCTTGCTGCAGGATCCCACCAGTAACCCTGCTGTACTTACTGAGTACAGTGCTAGCAAACAGCTCTCCTCCACCCAGCAGTGCAGTGAGCTGACCTCTGACCTCCATGTTTCCCTCCAAATCCCAACAGATTTGAAAAACTTCTTATCTATCATACTGCACGTTTTTTTTCAAGGAAGGAATGCACGCTTTGTCGCCCTATCCTGGAGGGTCCTGACTTACAGAAGATATAAGGGACATAGAAGGTTCTCCCAGCATCACCTTCCTTTGTTCCTCTGTTCCTAAAATACACCCTTAGTGCCAGGGAAAGTGGCAGGCTGCCTCTCCCTACCCAGAATAAAAAGGAAATCACACACATACTTGGGACTTTGTTGAGCATTGTCAGACTATGAATTTATGGAATGACTTTCTAACTTTCATCAACACTTTAAATAGAATCGTGTGTCAGTCCTTGTATGGCACAATATCCAACTGACATTTTATTTATTGGTATTGCAAGTTATCACTACTGTATGAAAAGTAACAAATCTTGTTGATTATAGAATTTTACTGATACCAATCCAAGTAGTGATTAAAATCGTTATCCCCAGTTACCCTAAGTCACTATTCATAAAATGTTAACATTAAACATACAATGCTCAACAATATTCATATTAATCTGGAAGTGGAGCTACATACCAAGCCAAATCCAATGAACACCAGCAAGTTAAAAACTCATTTTAAGCCAATAGAATATTGCTTTCCTTATACTGTAAGTGTTAGATTTTAACATGCAAGTTATCCTGGAATTCATTTTACTGTTCTGTAATCTCCTGATATTTCTCACAAGGTGATATAAATAAGGAACAAAACTAGCAAAATAGACCCCCTGATGCTGTAAAATAACTGCTACTTACTCTGGAATCTAAACACTAAAGAGCACAAAACACTGTAGCAATTCACACTTACTATATGGCAATTTTCCAGTTAATTGTTTAAAATGTTTATCTCCCATAAGGTTTGGGACCTAACCTGAGTCAGCAAAGGTTATAGAAGTGTCACAAAATTACACTCAACTGATTATCTTACCTGGTTTGCCACTACTGCGTCTTGTGGATCATCTGGTTCTGCAGCTGCCAACAATGCTTGCAGTGATAACAACACTGTTCTTAGAGTCATTGCTGCCGCCCTAAAATTGAAAATTTAAAAAATATTTTACCAAATCCCATGGCTGTACTCACCTTTGTGGCTGTACTAGTATCAAAGAAGACAGGAGTTCATGTACAGCTTGTAAATCCAAGAATCATAATTTTAAACTGCTGCAGCTTATACTTATTCAACTACCATTCTATATATATATATTTAAATATGTTTTTAAATGTGGACTTTCCTACTGACAATGCTTTTTTTAGTTTTTGGAAAGCACAGTCCTTGACCTACACATTTTGTCATGCCCACTTAACGCAATTAATTTCATCTGAAAAGATCCCCAGCACCAGAGCAGCCCATGCCAAGCTCCCTCACGGCGCGGTGCGGGGCTGCGCCGGCAGCCCAGGATGCTCCCCCTGCTGGCACTCTTCGTGCAGGAGCAGTGACCTACATTTTAAATGCTTCCAACAAGTAAGGAATTCTATGCATGAGATCTCTTTTGCACTGCACCGATTTTAATGACATTTTCTCAATGAAATTTAACAATTTACATAGTTAATTACTGCTATAATAAAAGGGTTAGGCTATTACGGAACGTGCAATTCAAGATACTCCCTTGGCTTCCTCTCGTTACAACCTGACATGACTGTTGGAAGCAGGAAAACATCCTGTAGTCATGACGGCGCTGTAAAGTCACTCTTTGACCCTGTGAAAGAACCCTGTTGGGGTAGCATAGTTCTTCAGTCTAAGGTTTTAGGTTCTCATCATTTATCTTGATCTCAAAGTGTATTTAGAATAGGAAACTTCAGTAATTTAGTAAGGGAAAACCAAGTATAACCACAGAAGTCAACAAACCCTCAAAAGTAATTGTATGAAATTATTGCGCACTGTAAGTCTGGAAAGTTTTAACATTTATACAGTTTAATTAGATTTTGATCATGACTACCATCTCTGATTCACCATTTCAGCTGGCATACACTGGAAACCAAGTAAGGACTCCAGAAACGTGAAACTGTATTTCAGCTGATTTGAACAGTTAACTAGACTCTTAATGTGGCAAAGGCACACAGAGATATCCAAACCAATAGACAAAACTGCTTACTCTGCTTAAGAACTAGTAGCAAGGTGGAAAATGCAACATCTTAGATTTGAGCAAAGTGGTTATGGCCTGTGAATGCCAGAGAAAAGTTGTAAAACACAGGCATCCAACTTCTTACAGGCAAATTTTTGATCAACAGAAAACAGCTTCTTCATTTCAGAAGACAAAGTAAATGTACAGAATCTGATAGAGTAGGTGGGGGGCAGTTTGACCCGATGGTCGAGAAAGTAAGGAAAACAGTGTGCAAGTCTATTTCCAGGCTCAGATATTTATGTATTTGCCAGTATTGAGTCACTGTGTTAAGGTACTCCAGCAGCACATCCCATGTGCAGAGCAGAGATGCTGGTAACATGTCAGAGATATATTTGTGACACCCAAATACGTTCCTAGATGCTTACATTCACAGCCTTCTTGCTATGCCACTAACCATTCAAACACGGCTTTCTTCCCTAATTGTTTCTAATTCTGTAAGATTTTTCCCAGTAACTTATTTTTTAACTTGGTAATTATCACTGAGCTTTCAGAGTGCAATGTTCTACATCAAAACACAAGTGAGAAACATCCCAAATGATAGATATTTTAATTAGCACATATTGTCTCATTCCAACTGCCGTATCAGTTTGAAGTCCCTCAAGCTGAATTTTGTAGACTTAAATCTTAAAAAGACCCTCATGCTTTTAGATCTAAATTCTGACAAATCACAAAACTTTCACCACATATAATTCTCCTTTTCCAAATCTATTCCTTAATAACTGAACTCTCCCCCCCCGCCCAGAATTTCAGATTCTCTTCTAGTTAAATTTAAGTATTTCAGGTTCGAAGATGAGTGATTCCTCCAAGCCAAAGAATGTTTCTTTAAATCAGAAAGAAAGCTGGGAATTAACTGGTAAGATTCTATTTACTCAGATAAAGAACACCAAGTTACTGAAAGATGTCCTCAGTTGCTTTTTGCTTTACATGTACCTATGCTATTTTGCTCTTGTAATTTCCTGGGGTTTGTGATCTCTACTAGTTTATACTGTCTTGAAATTAATCTATTTAATGTATGCATTGACAACAGAATTCACAGTCTCATTTGGTTGTATTAATGTAAGGCAACATGTTTACTATTCTGGCATTCAAGTGTCCCAGAATACTGCCTTCGAGGCCTTATTATGCTCAAATGGATTTAACAATTTTTATTTTTATGCAGTGAATTCCAGGAACTATCACATCCACCAAACATGCTATAAAACCTCAAGCCTTTTTTCCCAGGTAAGTAATTTTATTATGCTATTTAGTGTAGTTTTAAAGACAGACTTAACAAGAAATATCTATCAACCATAACTAATACTGTAGTTACTTTCTCTAAATAAAAGCTGTTCAGCACTTTCCTTTGCAGAAATCCTTCTACTTTAGAGACAGCTGAAAACGTAGAGAAAATCACATAAAAGGGGTCGCAGCCTCTTGTGCCACTTTTACATGCAATTTACTTCCATTTACACTGTACTTTCCAGTAGAGTAAAATATACTTCGGGGAGCAGCTGGCATCACTAAAAACCAAAGGTGCCATGGACACCTAGAACACAAGTTCTGTGCTGGCTCCAGCTATCTCTGGCTTGTAAGACTGCCTGTCATCTGTTATGTTTGTAGATTTTTATACAAATCATACAGGGACTTGAACTTCTGTTCTGACATTCCAATTTCAAAATAAGCAATAAAAATAAATAACTCATCCATTTGGATATACAGATGGCTATATGCTCAGAGAACTCAAACTTTAATAAGTTTCAGACAAGACTGGTTTAGCTACATATGTAAAAAGGTTTAAAAATGTAGCTTACAACTTATTTTCAAGCCTCCTGTCTCAAAACAGCTTTCACATCTCATGCGTAGTAAGACAGTCCTCACTGGATACAAACGTTGAAAGAAGAATCTTTAAATCATACAAGAAAACCTGTTACAGCTTCAGTTGCTGTTCGTATTAAACGAAAAAAAAGAAATTAAAGCTTGTGATTAATGGTAAAGAAAAACTGACATATTTTGTGTAACTATTGTATAACCATTTAAAATCTTCTACCTTCAGGACACCAATTAACTTTTCTGATCAAAGAAAGTAAAAAAGACTTGTTATTTTCTACATAGCTTAGTCTTAATTTTTCAGACATAAATTAAGATTCCCAGAAGAAACTGAAGGGACGGCTAAAAATAGATTCTCATTTCCCACGTACTTAAAAAGCTCTTCTTCCTTCCCGTTCCCTTCTTTGGGGGGAATACAGTGAATGGAGATGACTGCCCAGAACTATACATACAGACACTAGTAAGGCAGGACCTGTTTCTAATTATCAAATAGCAAAACCAATTTCTATCACCAATTCTAAAGGAAAATCTATGCTGATAGTGGCACAAAACTAAAAAATCCAATACACACACAATGCCCATATAACATCTTCACAAGCTACAGAAGACTGTTCGGGGGGAAAAAAAGCTGTATTTTCCCTTAAAATAAACTTCCAGTGGAAAGATACAGGTCTTCTGAGTTTTCCAATGCACCTCAAACGTTTATTTATCCAGCACAGAACCCTGAAAAAAATGAGGTATTTCCAACTCTCCTTACATCTGAAGTTCACTTCTAAGTGTGGATTTATGTGCAACATCTCACACAGTTCAGGGAACTCTCTTTGGTAACAAGCTAACTGCATGCTTGGGTTTTAGGTTTTTTCTCTCCTCCTTGCCAAAGGCAAGGTTTTGTATTGCTCCTGACAGACTTCTGTCTGATCTGTTCTTAACTAGAGCCTCACAAGTTTCTTGGAAAAATCTATTTCAGTGCTTCACCGTGCTTGATATCCTGCACACTGAGCCGGCTTTCCAATCTTTCACTGTACGCTGTATTTGCTTAGAACATACTTCTTGTTACTCAGTATTTTCCCTTTGGTTCCCATATTCCTTGTACTACAACTCTCACAATTGGGTAACAGTACTTTAATGGAAGTCTGACCAACTATCAATAACAAGCAGCCAGCTTGTATCATGAGTTTTACAGGTAAAACTTCCTATTTACCTTGCACATGACATTACACTGCTTTTGTCCCATGACATTACTGGCTCCTGTTTTCTCCTAAAGCTTACAATAAATAACCCCTGACTCCCACTCCCATCCCAAAATGTTGCTTAGCTATTATGTGAGCTTGCAGATTTGCACCTACAAAATCAGAGGAAAGGCCAGTATCACCCACCAGTGAGATGCAGAGAGCTCACTACAGAGGAGCACTGTCCCTCAGCGAACTTCAAACTAAAAGCCTCAACTCTGGACATCCAAATCAAAAGCCAGGCTTTCTATTGGCATTGCATTTGCTAAACTGCAAGGGAAACCTGAAATGAATCAGAACAAAGAAAGCTGATATCTATCTTATTCACTTACACTTTTTTCCTCTTTTTTAAGGTAGTATGTTAGGGAATTTCCGTTAAAAAAGAGCACCTGTAGTTTGAGTGACTACAGTGATAACATTAAGAGACACAGCATGCCAGCTGTGCCCAACATGCCCGAGGAAAGAAATCTCTTACCTTTCCATGAGCTGAGAGAGTCCTAAGAGGATTATGAAATACTAGGAGGTTTTATTTTTCTAAGGCTAAGTAATATTCCATTTAGAAAGTTTTTACTTATGTTCTTTACATTCCCCTCCGGAAACAATCTCTCTCATCACTCTGAGAGGTAATCCAGCAGAACAACAGGAACAGCTGCAGCCAGCAGATTCCTGCACCAGTTTGTCAACCAAACATGGCTACAGGGAACAATTTTTTTCTAAATAATCTGCAATATTAATTCCATTTGTGAAATAACTAAACTTGTCAATCCAGGAGAAAATCTCTGGGACCTTGTACCAAAGGCTTATGGAATCTGGAAGGAAATAAATAAGGCCCTTGAGTGGAAGCCCATTGCATAGTCACTACTTACAGGACAAATACAAGACTAGGCACCCATTGGAGAAAACAAAAAAGAGAATAATAGAATAGCTTTGACATAGCACAGAGGAGAAAGCTTGCTTGCTGAAGAGTTCCCTCAAACAACATTAATGTTCTCTGCATTCCTCTCAAATTTTAAGGAGGTTCAGTGTTCTCAAACACCCTGAACAAAACCTAGCAGGTTTAGATGCCCAGGAAGATAATTACAAGCTGGCTGCTGTTTATTTATCTGGTAAAAGTGTATTACCTCTTAAAATGATTTCTGCACCTTAACTAAAACTGAAACCCGAATCCTCTAGTAGAGTGATTATGAAAAAAACCCTCTTATTGTTCATTTTTGACTGTCAAAACCACAAAAGCCAAGAGTTTTTTTGTAGCCATACATGCAGCCACAACACATTCACTTAATAATCACTGCTCAGGGAATTTATGCAGAACAGCTTTCAAGTAATTTAGTTCTCAGTTTTCAATGAACAGTATTAGATACGTTGTACATTTAAGAATTTTGAGAGAGAGTACTAGCCTGAAAGATAAATATAGATGACAGTAAGTGACTCCACATAACAAAAATTACACCAGATAAGCATAAACAGTATTTCTTTTACAAAATCATAACCCTATTTTAATTCTACCAGCAAACAGTAGCTGCTTTGCAAACAAACTGGGCTAACAGGTACTTTAAAAATCTAACCATGATTAAACTCCACAGCTGCAAAGAATTTCAGCATCAAGCATACGATGTGGAGAGAAA
Organism: Margarornis squamiger; assembly: GCA_035222235.1. Lineage (NCBI taxonomy): Eukaryota > Metazoa > Chordata > Aves > Passeriformes > Furnariidae > Margarornis > Margarornis squamiger. Next base: position 50,894,861 of record JAWWTY010000123.1, read on the forward strand.
AAATTTCATTAAAGTCATTAGAAATTATTTAAAGACATTACTTTGTAAACTGATAAAACCTCCTGCTAATATAGAGAATATCATCTCAGCTGTGCTCACCAGAATAAAAAATCATTATCATGGAATGGGTGAGTAGGGAAGAGACTTTTTTTAAACTATACAAACCCATCAAAGTCTTTGTATTTGTATTCACCATCTGTGAGTATTTTATCAGCTTATTAACTCTTTCAGAAGTTTGGCACATAGGCCAAGATCCTCCAGTCCTTTAACACCCACTGACCTCACTGAAAAACACAGATATGCACTGGAATCTCAGACTTAACATTTCAACACAGCACCAAGAGAAGCATTATTCAGTTAAGAGTATTACAAGTCAATGAAAAGTCAATTCAGAAACAGATCCTGCTGCTAAAGTTTTCACAAGTGAGATTGTGGAACTAAATATATTTTCTAGAACACAGCCACTATAATATTTCAGAACTGCATTTGTCCCATTCACCTTTGAACACCTTGTGAAATCCATTAAATATTAAATTATTAAGACTGGGGAGGTGGGGCTGTTGCTTAGATTTTTTGGTGGTTTGCTTTCTAATGAAGCTATTTTATTCAAACCATTTTTCAACCTAGACATTCAGAAAACCTAAATATGGTGAAATGTGGTGGTGCATCCTCCCCCCCTTCCCTCCTCGGGCCAACTGTGGTCTCAGGAACACTCATTATGCCTTGGCCTGGATAACAGCACCAGGGCAGTTAGCTCCCCTTGAGCTTATCAGAAACACTGTCTGCTCCCAGAACTTCTGCTGTCTAATGAGCTCCTGTTTTCTAACAAACAGACTTGAGACCTCCTTTTTCTGTCTGAACAAGAGATCGAGAAGAATATTTTTGTTATTGGACTTTCTGAGGAATATTCCAGTAACTACTAACTTGTATTGCATCCAGGATGGAAATTTACTGAGAACTTAAATCAATCACCTTATGACCCAATCTATGAAGTGGTACTGAAACCCCTGCAGCCCTCCTGGACTGCAGTGGGCTGTAACCAGCATCTCCTTCTGAGACGGGCGATTCTCAGAGCCAGCAAACTCTCAAGTTTGCAAGACTCTGAGGACTGCCATGGAAAGCTGACAAAGCCTGGACTAATACCCCCACCACCCCTCGAGGCTTAATCCTTCACTCACTGAGAAGATGCAAAGGCATCTGATGCAAGTATTTCACTGAGCTAGAGGAAAATTTTTCTTAAGTACAACCTTCATAGATACTTCTTTGTGTCAACATTCATACATACTTCTTTATGTCTTTGTGCATGCATATTATGTTGCCACTCCAGATGTCAAATTAAGGTAAACTTATGGTTAAGTTAGATTTATGGTTAAGTTACTATTAGAAAGTTACTTATAGAAAATCTTAATGAATCATTTTGCAAGTGTTAAATTAATCAATTAAGTACAAGTATTGTGGTGATGAGGTATTGTTATGATGAAGTGTTTCTAAATTGTTTAGACCTAAACTGTTGGTCCAGTCTGAGCAAGGTGCCAAATTTTGTTGCACTTTTTGCTGATACCTTGCCAGTGATACTTCAAGTGACAGAAAACACTCATTCATGAAATCATTGTCTCTAAACTGAACAGACGGATTTGATGGATGGACAGACCACTGGGTGGAGGAGTTGGCTGGATGGCTGCACTCAACAAGCTGCAGTCAACAGCTCTATCTCCAAGTGAAGAGCAGTGACAAGAGGCATTTCTCAGGGTCAGGAGTGGGACTGTCACTGTTTAACATCTTCATTGGTGACATGGACAGTGGCATCGAGTGCCCCCTTGGCAAGTTCACTAACGACACCAGCAGTGGTGCAGTCGACAGGCTGGAGGGAAGGGATGCCATCCAGAGGGACTTTGATAGGCTTGAGAGGTGGTCCTGTACAAACAGGCCAAGTGTAAGGTCCTGCACCTGGGTCAGGGCAATCCCAAGGAAAAATACAGGCTGGGCAGAGAATGGACTGATAGCAGCTCTGGGGAGAAGGACCTGGGGATGCTGGTGGACAAGGAGCTGGACAAGTCTCAGCAATGTGCACCTGCAGCCTGGAAAGCCAACCGTGTCCTGGGCTGCAACAAGTGACCAGTAGGTAGAGGGAGGTGATTCTCCCCCTCTACTCAACTCTTATGAGATCTCATCTTGAATACTGCATCCGGTTCTGGGGCCTCTAAGACAAGAAAGACATGGACCTATGGGAATGATATGGCCAGAGGAAGGCCATAAAGACCATCAGAGGGATGGAGCACCTCTCCTGCAAAGACAGGCGAAGAGAGTTGGGGCTGTTCAGCCTGGAAAAGGGTCCAAGGAGAGACCTTACACCTTTAAGTACTTCAAGGGGCACATAAGAAGGTCAGAGAAGGACTTTTCACAAGGGCATGTAGTGAGCCCAGGGTGAATGGCTTCAAACTGAAGGAGGATAGGCTTAGACTAAATATTAGGAAGAAGTTCATTACTGCAAGAGTGGTGAGGCACTGCAACAGGTTACCCAGAGAAGTTGAAGATGTCTCCTCCTTGGAAATTTTAAAGACCAGGCTTATTTAAACAATATTAACGATTCATATGGCTTAGAAAGTTTTAGGAAGCTATTCAGGTAAAAAGTCTTATCACAATATTGAAATGCTTCAAACAATAAACAATGGAGGTCACTACAAGTTTGTTCATATCAAAGGATCAGAGGCTTTGACAAGCCCTTCAACAATGCTCAACTGATTTTCATTCCCCATTCTATGATTTGAAAAGAAACAAAACTTACAAACAGCATTACTCGAAAATGAAGGCATCACAACATTAAGAATAATTTGCAACTAATAATTTGATTATAGTACATAGGAAGCCTTACCCCATCACCGCCAAGTTCAATGAAATTCTTTCTTTAATGCTTCCAAATGAAGAGAGTGTTTCAAATGAAGAGTTTAACAGTACATAACTGGCGTAATACTGGTGCTCCTTGTGCCAGCCAATTTAAATACACAAAGACAAGTTCTTGCTCTAATACTGCTATTTTGTATACATTTTGGTGAAGGATGATATTAATGTTTTTCACTAGGCAGAAATAAGACACAGATTAAGTTATCTGTATAGATGCAACTGTTAAAGATTACAGGAATACAGGTCAAATCTCTACTGTACTTCCTTTTTAAATCTCAATGGTTTTGATTAGAAAAACCAAAGTAGATAAATTAAGTTGAAGCTCATGATTTCTTTAGCTCTTTGTTGCCTTTCAATATTTACAGCCAACCTCATGCCCATTCACTAATCCGGTTTAGAGTACCAGCTCTCAGAAAACTGTACTTGCACAGCTGAAGTCATTAATCTCCAGTAAAATTCTAGGGTGGTATGAATAATTAGATGCAGGTACAAAAGTGCACTGGCTTTACTGATAAGAAAAATTATACCATGTACCATGGCATGTATGTTGAAAGATTCTGTTGCCTGAAAGAACATCAAGTGCTCCACAATTGTAAGAAAAAATATGCTCTTCTAGAAATGAAAAAGACAACACCTTATGATTATTAGGAATTCATTTCAGTAATTTATACTATCATGTGCCAGATGATTTGCACACTGGATGTGTCACCTGCAAGACCTCAACTCAAGCATTCTGCTCTAAACTTTTCTGTTTCAAATCCAAATGTTATCTGCTTGGCCAACAGAAGTCTTGATGAAGTTACTGACTTCACAAGCACTTGAAGTTTGTATGGGTTAGATACTGATGTAATCCGGGGAATTACAGCCCTATTCTTCTAGGGCAGACACAGAACAAAATAACCAAGATAATTTTATTTATATTAGGTATCATGTTTATCACCCAACTGGCGCATAGGATCTTCAAACCACAGGAAATGTATTACTTTGAAAAAGAAATGAACAATGGGTGCAGCTGTTAGTTTGCAGACTTACAAGTCTATTCCACAGACTCTGGCTATTAAAACTTTTTCAGTAACATTAAGTAATCAAAAGTCAGCAACTGACCAGAAACTAAAAGGCAAATGCTTTACAGAAGTGTAAATATTCAATATTATCAGTGATAACTCTGAGACAGAACCAGTACAGTCAGCCTCTTCTCCCTTTCCTACTGCTGACCTGTTACCATTTATACTACCAGACTCACCTCATACCTTATTTTAATTCTATCAGAACTATTTTTTATTTGGCAACAGAAGTCAAGAATCAGAATGAGGATATGAATTTGGTGTTTTTCTGCCTACACCTCAAGAGGCTGAAAGGACAAAATTCAAGAGGCAATAGGTAGGATTTGTTAACGGAAAAGAACTAAATAAATAAAAAAATTAACTCCTACAAAAAACACTCAAGACATCAACAATGAAATGTTCATCCCAGTGCAAACATTTTTTGAAGAGCTCTCTGTGTATATACTATCTACCCAGTGCTTTCCAAAATTATCACAATCATTTCATTTGCATATCTGCACATCAGAATACTATA
>JAWWTY010000123.1:50899439-50939565 GCA_035222235.1 Margarornis squamiger
TATACTGAAACACTGTATGCTTTAGGGACATCTCAAATTATAAACACAAAGTGAAAAGCAGCATGAACTGTTGCCTCCTATCCAGGACACCAGTATAACTTGCTTTTGCACATTTAAATCCATGTGAAATCTTACCATTGATCTTTCAGAATATCCAAACAAATGGCCCCAGTGACTGAGCTAATATTAGGATGCCATATTTTGGTGATAAACCGCACCTAAAAACAAGACAATTTTTAAAAACAAAAATGGTTATTAAATGTAGTATACTAAATAAACATTTTAAATCCACCATTTAAAATAATGTTAGAAAGAAATACTAATTTAGAAGATGTAAAGATAAAAAACAGAACTAAGACATGTGACACTGCTTATTTCAGGAGGCTTCAAGTTTGTCAGGCTGTTTCTTAGAGTCTTGCTTTACTCAAAACAGACTACTGTCCATTCCAGCACACCAGACTCATCCCTAACAGCTTTCCCACACACTCTCATGTGTTCACATCCCTGCATCACACAAAGCCATTTAGAAATATCCTCCAGCAGTACCAGTGTTTTGACATAAGCAGATGGCCAAATATGGACTTAAAACTTCCAACATTATTAAAAGTGTGCTTTCTAGATTTCACAAAGCGAAACAACTCCCTGAATTGCTAACACAGGAATTGGATCTCATTGTTCAACTAAATTGTTGGTAGCTACAGAGGTATTACAAAAATTTCCTTGGTAGATGTTACTACTTCCACAACCATCCAGTCCCTTTACCTATATGTAGAAAGCTGTTCACCAACCCAAAACTGAACTAGATTCTTCTTAACTAGAAATATTTTTCTTTGCTGTTGAAAAGATCTAGTCCCAGCATTCATTCATTGATCATGTCCATACTTTACACCAAACTGTATTCATGCTCACAAAGCATGAATAAAATCAGGTTTTGGTTGGTTGATTAGTTTGCTTTTAAGACAGTGAAAAAGGTAAAAGCAGCATTTTCTCTTAAAGACCTTGGAACCCAAAGCTATCCTCTGAAGAGGTATACATGCCTTTGGAAATTCCCCTTTCACGTTCTTCAAACCCCTGATTTCAGGTGCACTTTAACTGCCTTCTAGTGACTTTGACCTCTCTGTTTCTCATCTCTATGTCCTCACTCCAAATTCCTGACAAATGTTTTATGTATGTAGCTCAGATCTTTCAACTTTTTGCCCCTGACCTGCAAGCAAATCAATGAAGAGAACATGTTATCTGTCAGGCACAACAGCAAAAGACTGTACATACAGAGCTATAATAAAATCAGCACAATCCTGGTGCATAAATAGGCAAGACCATAACAGTTCTGCTTTCCAGGACAGAAATAAGCAATCATGTCAGCTGAGCCACTTATTAACTATGTCAACTCTCTAAATCACTTGCAAAATGTAAAAGCAATGTAAATACTAGATAATTTCTCACTGTGAATGAGAGCTAACAATGGCTGTCACAGCACATACTGAACAAGCTAAAGAAATCTTTCCGATGAAAGGCAGGGCCAGACACAAGCAAATAGGCCTCCAATTCAAGACTACATACTCCAGAATAAGCAGTACTACAACTGCCTATGAACTCCAGAAACGGAGACCACCAAGCCCTAGAGCAACAATTAAATCATGGTCCATAGACTCATCTTTCAGTGACTGCGACCTGTTTCATCTCTCCTTATTTTACGTCCCACCAGAATACATACAGATGAAAGAACTGAGACCAAGAGACATTTCATTAAGACTTTTTGTGTCTTTTATCCCAGCCTCAAGGAAGTAATTCAAAGGACCTATGAGCTACTAGCACCTCTTTTCCTCCTCTTCCTAAGTTCCTTCCCAGTACGTAACAGGGTGAAAATAATCAGGATCTAGGACATGTTCTTAGTTCAGACAAACAGAAAACCTATCAAGAAGCTGAGTCAGACAACTTAGGAGTCTACTGATTAATAAGAAGCCACTGAAGAGAGGACTAAATCAGGGCACAGGAATGTACAGCTGCACATGGCTGGGGAGAACATTATTCAGAGCAGAATCATACATTTGAAGTTCTAGAAAGGTTAGTAAAGTTAAGAGGCCAATAAGTTGTGAAAAATGTACAACTAAATTTACCACAGCCATTTCTCATCTCTGATTCATGTGCACATTTTATCCATTCCTTCAGTAAGACCATTATATTTCTCTGTTGGTTCTTCAAGACACACAACTGTACACACCTCACTATTTAATTATTACTAAAAACTTGGTAGGTTAGATTCATGACTCTTAACTCTAACTTATGGAGCCCAAGAAATTAAAAGAATCAGTAACTGCCCATTACAGCATTTCTCCAACAATGCTGAAGGGAAGGGAAGACAAGACAGCTGTACTCTCTATATCATGTAAAAACTATCTGAAAACTGTATTTATCTTGCAAAAAAGGTACTACATTAGGTCAATAACAAGGCACATACTTTTCCCTAGAATTTTGCCAGTTTGTACTTTTAGGAATAATCAGATTGTACTTCTGATTTGATACAGCTATGCCTCCTGTTTAGTTCTGCCTAAAGGCAACAGATCCAATGCCTGTCTAAAGGAAAATAAAAATAAAAAATAGTAATTAAAAAAAAAAGGCAAGAGACTACACAAGAAAGCAAGGAAATAAGAATACTCAACCCCCAAATTCTTAGCCAAATTATATTATCAAAAAATGTGTTTTCAGTACCTTAGGGGGATTAAACGGATATGTTTCTGGAATTTTTATCTCTAGCTGATACCTTCCACCTGCAATAGACAGGAACAAGTTAGAAATTAAATCAAAAGGGCATTTCTCAAGCTTAGTCTTTCATGACAGTAAAGCTTACGCTTCTAAATGGACAGGTTTTCGTGCAATTCAAATTTACTGAAAAGTATTAGTTAGGAGATACATTTTATTCACATCTTTCATAAATAAATACACATAGTCAATCTAATAAAATTGTATTTGCTTATGCAAATCCAAATCTCCATTTCTTAGTATATATAATGTGTACATTCTCATTTCCAATCTTGTTATTTGAAGGTTTTAATTTAATAAAGTATACCAAAATATGAATCAAACATCCCCCAAATGGATAAAACAAAGGGCCACAGGAACATTTAGGCAGACCATGGGATATTACATTATCTTCACTCTTTCCTGATACCTCATGCCAATAAATTTTCTTCAAATTTCACAACTGAAATTAACTGTATGTAATTTTAAACTTTCTGGAACTCAAGTACATTCAAATAAGTCTTTTAAGAAAAGCTCTCACACCTTGGTGAAAAAATAATAAAAGAGGCACCAATGTAACTTCTATTACATTCTACCTTACTGCCTGAAGTAGTTACTTCTATTCCAATTCTGCAAACACTTTCACACACTGGTACTACTAATATACTTTGCAGGACTACAGCACGCAATAAATGAGCTTGGCAGACAGAACCCCCTCCTAGTGCCCAGTTTTAAACATTTCAGTTTTCTCTCCCTGTTACCTATGGCTATTTCAATTATAGTTCTGTTGACATTCAAGTTCACCATCAATACTTGTGTCTTCTGGAGCAATTTGAAATTATCTCTGCCTGCCCAGTGAAGGCCATTTGCCCCGCAGGAGTTCAGCGACAAAAAGAACAGGGTATAAGAAAACACAACACCAATCTGAGTATTTAGTTTTTTAAAAAACTTAAAGCATTTCTCATTTGCAACACTTTCCTCATTCTGTTGCTGTTCTTTCTGAAAGAAACCTTTTCTCTCCCTCAGTATACTTTGTTACAATTTATAAATTCACCTGAATTAAAGCTGAAGTATCTGCAATCTATTTTCTTTGAGATTTCAAGAGTGATTTACTCTGCAAATCACTCTATACAAAACCAGCTCTCAAGTAGTCACAGTACAGGCAGCAAGGTACATGCACAGGGAAAAAAAACCCTCAGAGCAATACTCCAAACAGTTATAATCTATGGCATTGTTTTATCTGTGCCAAAATGCGCATGAGCAGAGCTACCAACACCTCTCACTTTTAGAGGCCAATACATTCAAAATTATAATGGTCAATGTCCTACTTGATAGCTTGTCAGCTTACAGGACAGCACAGGCAAAACAGATTTGAAGACACATCAACAACAGACCTTAGGTAAGTTTGTTTTTCCTTTTCTCTGAACTGAGGCATAATTCAGCAGCAAATTTTTTTCTAAGAAACCAAACAATTACACGGTGCCTGGCTTACAGAAATTCATCAATCCACCTATGATTTTACTGCCACACCATTTTGTAAGGTAACATTAAATCTATCCTAAGGTATTACTGTTTCTTCTGCTTACCACAGACTATGACACTAACCGGCTATTCAGCCACCAATATTGTTCACCTGGAATGCACCAAGTCCTAAAGACTTTAAAACTGCTGGACTAATGAGCTGGTAGTATTAGTTATACAGTATTGTTGTGCACTGAAGTTTGCAGTTAAAAACAGGCTTGAAGACTTAAACTAAACAAATCTGGACATTAATTTCCTTTATACTACATTTAAAATGCAAGTGACTAATATACTAACTTCTGCATGCCAGTACTCCTGCAATTTTTTTAAAGGCATTTGCACATGTATGGCCTTTTTTGAAGCTATTTAATGCCTGAGATTGAATTAAACAGTAATGGCAGAATATTCCTTCTGCAGTCCTACTGGAACAGCTCTCAAAATAGAGCATTTCTTAACTACTTTCCTTAAATAAGTACCCTATTATAAATTTTGCAGTTACTGTGGCTCACATGCAAGGTTGGCTTGAAATTAATACCATTGTTACATAGGCTTTAAAAAATAAAACAAACAAAAAACCCAAACAAAAATACAAAAAAACAAACCCCAACCTATCTTCTGAAAAGCCCTTGAATCAAGTAAAACCCAGCAGCCATTAATCTAGTCTTTCAAAGGTCCTCTCTCCAAGCATATGTTTTAACATGGGATGTTAACGTGTTCCAGTGAAAGTTACGTCTTGCCGTATTCCCATAACTGATCAATGAGTTGACACTGCTAACAGGAAAATAAATAAAAGCTGTAAAATTTGCCAACAATAGATGGCATTCTTCCTCTCAGTCATTCTTAACTAATGTCCCCACACCACCTATAACAGAATTTTGCAACAGCAGTTTGTTTTCAGATACCTGACCAACTATGGTCAACAACAAGCACTATTGTTCTCTCACTTCACAGTGGTTCTAGAAATCCCTCCTGTATCACAGGACTGCCTGACCTGAACTACTGCACTAATTAGTTCTTCTTCATAAAGCACTTCTTGCTGTGTCACTGTTCAGACTATAGCTGACAAGAGATCAGTCTGTAATTATGCAGCATGCATTACTGCATTAGTCATAAAATGCAGACTACACACACAGGCATGCCTTTCATAATTACATAAGGGAATAAATGCATACAACTATACTACAGAAATACTAACATTCCAAAGCGAATTACTCAAGTGTCAGGAAACACCAGAAATTGGGCTGGCAGTAACTTTCATTTTGCTCCTTGATATGCCTTCTAGATTAAAATAAGCACACAATCACATTATGTTTCCATGAGATCCCTGCCATAATCAGAATACAAAATAAGTTTATCTCCCCAAAAGGGACATTTACTATATCCTCGTAATTAAATGTACTCAAAAGTAAGTAATTTTGCCTACATCAACAAAGTATGCACTAGACACATCCTGCTGATTTTCATTAGAAGGATATGCTGAGTGTGTGAATACACAGTGCTCAGCTTTTGAAATTCTGGTCTACCTGAATCATCCAGCATCACACAGAACCCAGTTCTGCAGACAGGCATTTAAAGCTTTTTTTAGCCTCTTCATGAACTGCTACCCAGCTTTTAACCTCAGTGACACATGAATGCATCTTTCATTTCAAGTAACTCTCAATACATTCTCCAAAAAAGGCCCATTTTATAAGCCAAGGTAATACTGACCTAGGGGAAGAAAAAAAAAAAAGGCAAGCCTTGACAAACCAGCTCAGTAGAGGATTAATTCTGTCTGAATGGAAAACAAAGACCAAAATCCCCCAAAACAACACTCTTCTACCACCATTCAGATGTTTCCTACTATCCATTTATTTAATTTTGCAATAGATTAACATCTGTATATAAGACTTTGTTTTACAAGACAAACCATATTGCTGCAACAGTCATTACACTAAATCCTAAAGAGAATGATTCACTTCCAAATAGGTCACCAGCAACGACTGTATTTTAGGTGAACAGCATAGTTCTTGTTTTAAATTGAAGATCCACATTACAACCAGAAGAAACTGTCTTCTTTCCAGACATTATCTTCTGTCAACTATACATCAGCAGTTGATGAGAGGAAGACAGAGGTTGGTGGGGAAGCAAGGGAGAGGGGACAACCACTGTTATCTGCCAGACTGTTAAGGAACTCTGGGAACCAATTTCTGCAGGGCACCACCCCTACCACTACAGGTGCTTATCCTTTTCTACTCTCTCCCTTCCAGGCTCATTTCCCTTCACCTCAGCTTCTGACATCTTCCACCCCTGCCCAGTATTCTTCCATGGCACCTTCTGCTAGGCTGTCTCCTCATTCTTTATCTGTCCTGGGCCCCAAAGGCAGAGGAGGGGTGGCTGGCACTGGGAAGACTCTCCCTGCTCTTAAGCCCAATGCTGCTGCACCAGCTGCTAGCCCAGAGAAACAATCACAAAGGATGTCCTCCTTGGGGAAGATGTAACAACCAGATTTTCATTAGTCACTAATGCCTTCAGGTGCATTTACACCTATATCTACAAAAAAATTTTCAGGTATTGATGAGAATTTATTTTTCAAAGTAACAACAAACAGCACATTTCTGGTCTTAGGAGAATACTAATGTCCCACTCTTAGCTCAAAGGCACAGAGCAACTAGAGCAACTGAAAAACGTGGAAAATGGATTAAATTCCAACAAAACAACTTATTTGCCTGTAACATTCCTTAATATTCTTTTTGTTGAAAGTTCAAATTCAAATCAAAGAAGATACCTGGCATGGAAAATTGTGTAAAACAGCACCCAAAAGCTTAAAAAAACCCTTAAAAACTCTTACTTATCATCAAGGAACTTTAAATAGAAGATGTGTCAGAGCCAGCTCCATATATCCTATACACAAAGTTTACAACTACCAGCATTATTGAGTAATTTTGTATCTCTGAAGAAGCATGCCTCTGCTAAAGCTTCTTTAGGGAAGTTACTTTGGTTTTCCCAGGCTGTAAGAGATGTACAATTAATGATATGAGCTTTAATAAATCAGAAAGTCAATTAGGTGTCATTTTTGAAGACGGATAAAGAGATGAAGTTCTACTATAGAGTCCCCCCTCCAGCATAAATTAAGTATTGGGACACATGGATGCCCAAGATTAATCCCGAATTTAACTTGCAATGGCATCTCTGCTTGAGACAGAAAAAATGCAATTTCTATGAATGATCAGCACTTTACATCACAGAAATACATGTACAGTCTGAAGCTCAGTTGCTGGATGCTCGATGTTTAAGCAGCTTAAACTGTCAAGACAGTAAACAAACAACTAAAAGACAGACTTATAACATTTACACTGCACAGCTTATACTTGTAAATTAACCTTTGATACGAATAGTCTATCCTACTGCACAACAGATCTCTCTTCAGGCAAAACAGAAGCTGAACTATTTTTTAAGCTTAAAATCCATATTTTAAAAAAGAAATTAATCAGACTATTTTAAAGCATGTATCTCTGTATTTTATGCTGTAAATTAATTTTACAAACAAACCATCTCAAGACACATGATTTGAAGTGTACAATGATTGCATACACAAAAACATTACTTGCCTTCATATGGTGTGTCCGGAGGTCCTGCTATTTCTCCTCTTAATTCTGTAAAATTTTCATCTACAAGATCTACTTTAATTTGATTTTTGCTGGTCTTAAAAATAAACAGAGAAACAAAGAATCATAAGTAAGCATGTGACATACAGATTTCCTCCAAAATGCGCTATTTTAAATTTTTAGAATAATAGTTTAAAATAAGTAAACATTTAAAAATACAGTAACCTAAAGTTAATAACTATCTTCCAGTTGAAATTTTACTCCATTAAAAAGACTACTTGTGAAGCATTACAAATATCAATATTATAATTTATACTATCACTAGAATATGAAAATCAGTCCAGCAATATCTCAAATTACATTTTTAAGTTGACTACATTTTAAAAAGACCATGATCTTTCAAATCAGCTACTAGTTCTAAATGTCTTAAACTATAAAATTAAATTGACCAAATTACACATTAGTTTTTTTCTTGTTTAGACAAATTTAATTAGTAAGAGATGGGTTTGTCACTTTCAATGGAATATGGAAATACTTTCCCAAATGGGGTGGCATTTTTAACAATACAATGATCTAAACAGAATAGTGTAGTCTTGTTTAAAATCATATTTATTTTTAATATTTAGGCATAAGGTACAATTTATTTATACACTTGAATTTCATTGTCACCTCCTCAACATTTTCACACCCCATATTAACTTGCCTACAAAACAAAAACACTATACTTCAATATTGCCGAAAACATATGTTTTCCAGAAACAGATTCTCATAAGTGTTCAGTCAGAGCTACTCATTCCACTGAATTTGCTTTCTAGATACAGAGAGCAGTGCTAACAAAATTCATACAAATCTTCCAGACAGTAACTTTTTTCTGGGGGGGTTGCAAAGCAAAATCTCCTTTTAGAAAGATGTACCATGAAGTTTAGAGGCCAGCAATTACAGGTTTTTCCATTCTGCTACTTCTGTATACTGTGCTCACTGACTGCAATACAGATTTCCTGGATCCTGTGTTACTTTTTCAAGACTCCTAGCATCTTACCAGATCTTTTAAAATTGTTCCCACTTGTTCTACATCAAAAAGCCCTGCACAGCTGTGCTTCTCTTCACCCTCAGAGTAAACCTGGTTGCTGACAACTATTACAGAAGAGTTAAATCAGAGAAAGCTGATGGTTGCCATCAATTGATTCCTGGATGTACCACTGATATGAACTATTAAGGATGCAGAATTAACTGGATAGCAGTTGGAAAATTACCTCTGTTTCCTTCCTGCCAGTGTGCTACACATTCAGTTCCCCACCCCAAACAAAGAGAGCGCTCTTCTGACCAGAGACGCTCACAGATATAAGGAAAAATCAAAGATTAGGTAAAAATTTCACCATGTGAAAAACCCTACTTAAAGGTTTCACTGAATTAATCCAGTGGTGAATTGGAAGCTTTTAACATCTCTATTTACATACATTTGTCTTTAGAACTTGGGTAAAACCCCTTCAACGCACACAAATGAGGCAGCACCTGCAGTCCTCTCCAACAGTCAGGCACTGTAACAAATCCACTCTCTGAATCCAAACTCAGTCTTACACAACATATGTTTCCCTCAAGCTTTTCAACATACCTTTTAATTTTTTTGCTCTCACTGTTCTAAGTGGCAGCTCATTCCACCACCTCACAATTTTTAAAAACTTTCTAAAATACCATTAGGTAAAGTTACAATCTATTTACACCCACTTGTGATTGCAATGTTTCCCAGCTTCAACCAGTTTCTTTATATTTCTACTATTTATCCCCCTTGCAAAATGTATGTTATTTATACTGATTTTTCAGCCTTAATTTTGCTCTAAACAAACTGAAATTTTAATCTCACCAGACCGATTTTTTTTTTTTAAATTTCTCCACTCTACGTTCCATAGTCACTTAACCAGCCCTGCATAAACTAATTTAGATTAAGTCTCAGAATCTGTGCCATAAGCACTCTGTTGCACTCACTGAAAATACATCACAATCAGCATAACCTAAGAAAGACTGAATCTGCCTTTTTTTCATGGCAGTATGCCACAAGGCTCAGATCAAGTGACAAGTCCCAGCAAGGATTTCTGCAGAGGTTTTAGTCCTCTTCAGTGGCTGCATGGTGCTTTCTCAGAGGTACCGCCCCTGTGCATGATCTCTTCATTCACAAAGCAGCACACTGGTGTAAATAACCAAAACAGGTAACAAGTCACCAAAACTACCTGTGTGGGTACTGCAGTCACTCTATCATCAACAGAGGTTCTCCTCCTCTCCCTCTGCCAACTAATAAGCTGCCAACAACACCTGGCAAGCTCCATGTTGACAGCAAGAGTTCTTGTTCTCTGCAAATAACTTTCCATTTCCAGGACTGCAGCAATAGCAAATGGGAAAAATGTCAATGATACAATCTATGGTTAATCTATGGTGCAGCTTGCTCCATTTTCTACTGTAATTCTACTTTTCTTCAATGCCCTGCACACTGTAGTAACAGCCTAGATATCCACCTTCATATTCAGTTTCAATTTCTACCACACTAGCTGTTTTTCACAACAAATCCTTCCCGACTCAGTAATTTGTTAAAAAGCAATCAAACACACCCGCTATTGCTAAGTGCAATTTCTTACAAGAGTCAGTGATACTGGTTCCCCTCTTTGAGATGACTGCTTTTATTACTACAGCTGCAGCTGTCTCCATACCTTTATTTCCTTTTCACAGAACTTTAAGGAAAAACAGCAGGCTATATTACACTGTTTCAGTGCAAGGAGTAATTTAATTTTGTGTTCATGGTTAAATGCTACCATACCCTCCATATAACACATTCATTTTTTATTTATGTAGCCGAAGATCCTTTTCTCACACTGTTCTGGTACTTTTCAAGGTCCAGCTCAGCTTGACCTTGACAGCTACTGCTTTATCCTTCATCCCTGGAGAAACAGCACCAAAGTGATTATTAATCAAATCAAATCTGGAGTGTTTTCCTACAATATTTCCCTTTATTGAGGATCATGTAGGATAAAATAATTTTAGCAGTTCTAATAGAATAAATCCCTGGCCTCCACATCCATCAACAGCAGAGTTCTTCAAAAGTCCTCAGACACCAATCATCTTAGGACAGAATTTATGAATCGACTTGTGATTTCAAATCCCAAGTTGATTTTCCAGAAGCAGTTCTACAAAGACCTCATTACACTTCCACACCAAGTCTAATGTAGTATCACCTCCTGTTGGTTCAGTAACAATTTAGTGACTAAATCACTGGGCTAGCAATTCCTGAAATATGAGCCATACCATTACTAGCAGCATTTATGTCCACCATTTCAAAGTTAAATTCTGTAACAATAAAATGCCCAAAAATCTAGCAGCAAAATCCTTTTCTAGAAAACTGTAAGTTCAACACTAGTAGAACTTCTCACCACCACACACGAAAATTATTTTGATCAAGACTGACAGAAAAACCTAAACAAAACCCCCTCAAACAAAACAAAGAAAAAAACCCCCAACACAGTAAGAGAAAGGAGCATTGATGCCACATACTACACAATGCATGATGCCATTCCCTCATTTTTTTCTTCATATTCTAGATGGATTACGCATAGCCTTTTTTCTTTTTAAACGCATCCCCTACTTCACACTAGGGTTCTAGACAAAAGATTTGTCATCTTTTAGACCAACCCAACTGCTGAGATTCTTTCTGCACTGCTATAGGTAGTCATATTTAACTAATTTTATTCTGCCTTGTGGAAACTAAACCCAAGCACAAAGATTAAAATAAAAGAATGATGCAGACAAGTTGGGGAAGATTCCTATTACACACTTTCATCCATTACAAAACCCTATTCCCTAAAAAGAAACCCAAAGGAATTGATCCTTCATGAAGCGCCGTTCTGTGAGCATCTTCAATTGGCACTCAATCACATTTATCACAGTAGTCATCGATCAACAATATTCTGACTTGTCTTCATCTGCCTCCTCTTTAAAAAAAAATCCAGAATTACACTGTCTCGTTTTATATTTCAGTAACTTCCTTGTATAGAACACACAACCCACTCCAGGAGAAGCTTTGAAGAGTAAGTTCCACCACTGTAAAGGCTTTATCACACACCACTTCTACTAAAATCCTTCTAGAGAGCAGCTCTGCAACTTGTACTATTACTCTCAGCAGACAACAAGCTCTTCTGTTCTCTTTAATTCATCATAGTCTGCAGGCCTGAACAAGGAGTCCCCCATCTGAGAGCCTGCCTTCTTTCTGCAGTTAATCCAACTGTTTTCCTGAGCTTTCCATACCATCTCCTTCTCTTTTCTCCAACCTGCCTTTAAGAAACTCTTTCATTTATCTGTTATACATGACCTATTATCCTCTTTACTTGTCCAGTACCTCCACTCTTAAAAATACAGAGTTTTCCTTCATATAGGATAAAAGACAAAACCATTACATATCAACACCACAGGAGCAAGCACCACATTAAGGCAAGATATTAAAAACTGCATTGTTCTAAACTTTATTTCCCACACACAAAATACTACTTACTATATTTATTAAAAGCAAAAGAAAATGATATATTCAAAGTTTGATCTTGAGATAAGTCTTGAAGACTGAAGGTAGACGAAATGATGTTTTTTAGAAGTAGGAACTACAAGGGCATCACAATTTTTTATGTGTTTTAACAAAGCCTCCAAATTCTTCCGTTATTTTGATAAGCAGACTACCAGAGAGTTAATCTCAAGTAATCAGCATAAAAATGCCTATTATCAGAGCCAGCAATGTACAGATAGGTTGAACTGAAAATGGAGGAATAAGAAATTTTTAATTATTTTTTTTAATTACATGACCAGCAGTTTTGACATTTATGTTGAATCCTCTTGAGTAGAAAAGAAAAAAAAAAAAACAAACCCAAACTCCAAATAAATCCCTCACATTTCCATGTCAGCCACAGCTACCAAACATTATAAACTTAATACTAGATGACAATGAACACACAAAATAGTTTTGAGTGAGGTTGCCCTAGAACCAACCAGCTCTACTTACTCCATGATAATATCTTAACATTTGACCTTTAATACCTGTATAATAAAACTACTCTAAAAAACTGTAAATGCATCCCTTAGCAAACATATTATGTTTTCAACGATTGGGGTCAGAACAAAAAAAAATAAAATACATTATATTTATAAGCAATTTTAGTAACTTCAGCTCAGCACATTACTTTAAAAATAATAAAGTAGTGTCAAACTGAATTATTATTTCCATGTTCTGAGTGTCTCACCTTACATATTTAGACAACATGCGCAAAATTCGTATCAAATGTCTTTGTATTATATAAACGCCAAGATGGTAAATAAGGAGTTACAGAAACAAAAAACAACATACACACACATACACAACCACCTTAAACAGAATTATATGTGGAATTTAAAATCCAGTGCTTACTTCTGAATTACTCTGCGTGCAAAAAAATCTCCTAAAAGACCCAAACACAAAATCACAAACCCCTGCTATTCCATACAGCAGTCTGTGACTTTTCTGGTCCTATAACATGATTTTCCTCCATCTTAAGGGGAACATACTCTATACGGGATCAAGTACTACTATTTTCTGTTAATTTACTTTGTTTTTATAGAAAAGAACTCATAGAAAACTCTAGGAACATATGCATGTATGTATATATATGACTAAACCAAAAGAAAATCAAACTAGAAAAAACCTAACCTGAAAAATAAGTGATAAATTATGTGAACAGATAAACACGTGGTTGCAGTAAAAGCAGCTAAGTATTAAAACACTCTAGTCATTTGGGGTTTTAAGATCAGCAGCTTACACATTAAGGAAGAGTTTTAAGAAAGTAACAAAAATGTTAAAGAAGGCACATACCAAAATTTCAGAAAGGATTAAGGAAAAAATTTGAAAAATTTCTCTGGAATTTTCTCAACCAAGGACAAAGTCCACTTGCTTGTGAAGGAGGGCACACATTTAAAACAAAAAACATCTTCCATCACCGATTGTTTCCCCAGTCACAGCAACAAAACAGAATTACTTCTTTATCTTTCAGAGAGGATTTAAAAATGATTGCTTGATTCCTCTACAAGGTAAATTGGCAATAACCACTTTTTAACCTACCTAAAATCTGATAAAAATTTAGTTATTTCTTTAATACAAACACATCTTACAAAAATGAAGTAAGTACTTTTGAACATCCAAGCATTTTATACTGACATTATAAGGTTCAATATTTAATAAGCCAAATTAAGTAAGAAATCCTTCACCCTACGCTGAAGCCATGCTAGCAATATTAACCTATGGTAATTACATATATAGTAACTATAAATTACTAGCGTTTTACAAACTTCTTCTTATCCTCTTCCCTATTTTATATTCTGCCACAACAGTCTTACTCTACACCAAAATCTGGCATGAACATATCCCAACAGACTTACAGAAAAAGATCACCCAACTGACTATCACAATGAAATTCATAATGCTACTTTTGCAAAAGCCTGTAAGTACTCTGACTCAGTATGTGCCGAGCAAAACACTCCAATCTTTCAGTAGCCATTTATTCCATTAAACAATTATCTAAATAAGTAACTTAAAAAACAAAACGAAGTTCATTCTATATCCTATTCCCAACTCTTTGCAAATCTGTGAATACTCAGAGGAATTTTGCTTTGCAATATTTGCCCCGTTATTTTCTTATGTTCTTTTGCTAATGTACAGTGATCTTTCTCAACTCAGTCCAAATGATTCACCTCTCCCCCCTTCACTGATATGCCAGACAGAAAGATTTGTAACAAAAGCTCACCTCTTAAACTGCCCTCTAAGAAGTCAACTATGAGCCACTCATCTCCTCGGGCATCCCTTCTTTTCAAACCAACACTCTCCCTTCTTAACCCCTTTGCTACCGCAGAGTAGCCCAGAGTAAGTACATTGCATCTGCTTTGGTCACTCTTTTGCATGAAATGGGAAAACACCAAAAAAGGCAGGAGGGATCACTCCACTAAGGAAGCAAAGTGCAGCACATTGTCCTACAGCAAAATGGCAAATTTAATTAAAAAAAAAGAAGTTTTATATTCCAGCCACTGCCCTCCTCAAAGAGCTACCAAAGCAGGAGGGAATAGGTCAATACTTCCCAAGTGTTCCTTCACATTTGCTCCAGCTTAAAAGCCAGAATCAAGTGCATTTCCAGAGCCTGAGCTTGTTATTATTAAAATAGATGCAAAAATGTCACATAATTACCACAGGGTTATGAAGTGTAGGAGCTGCACTATCAGCTGAGATCAGCAGATCACATCTGCATTCTCAGAGAGGGCTCCTGCTGACCTTCAAAGAACAGAGCAATGCTATAGTGAAACAATCCAATGTTTGGGGCAGATCGAGGAGAAGAGAGAAAACACTTCTGTTGAAAGCCCATTAAAGAGCAATTTTCCTAGATAAGAAAAGGTCAATACTAGAAATGCATTTCCTTATAATGCTCTTACATTCTTTGAACATACTAACAGTTTCAGTCCTGAAGTTCTTCCACACTGCATACTCTATTTCATCCCACTGTATTGACATATTTTCTAGCGTTATGTCTGTTTCAGTAAAAGCATTTGACATTATTTTTGCATACTATTATTTGTCATTTACTGATCAAAATACTGTTACTAATAACTAACTCGTATTTCAATGTATCTAAGGAGCTACAAGTATGAATACTGCATGAGTTCTGCATTACTAGTCTGGAATTTTCACATTCATCACAATTTTACTTATTAAATCCATCTTGTTAAAATATTACATTAAAGAATCTCATCAAGACATTATATCTGTACCAACCTTAAAAAAATTTCTATTATTACACATTTACATACAAGAACAATACTGAGGAATATTCTTTTCCTGTCAGAAATACATCTCAAATATTCACCTTAAATATTAAAATCTCAAATATTAAAAAAATCTTCATTTTTCAAGAGCATCACAAAGTTCTCGTAAAACTGGTTTTTTATTTAAGGTAGCTAAATACTTATTCTTGCTAATGTTCAGCTGTTAAAACATCACACTACCAAAAAAACTTAACAGACTGTACTTCCACAGCACCCTAAACCAGTCTGACAGTGGCCAAGATCCCACTTTCCTTCTAGTCCTGGCAGAACTAATGTAAAGAGGGGCTAAGATTTTGTGTAACCATTCATACACCTGCACAGCAAAAATCTGAAGTAAAACTATATTAGCAAGACAGTTCTTTCATTTTAAACACCCCTGATTTGATTCACCATGAACAATGCAAGTAAGAGAAGGAGCACAAAAGCAGGAAGAGGAGATGAGGCTGCAAGAGGAACGTGACACTGCTTCTTGGCACTGCCTTAGGACAACTGAAAAGAATTTTGAAACTTCAGCTGTAGTGTCTTTCTAAACTATTTCTGACAAAATCATTGTGTCAGTCACAGACACACAGAGGTGTAACTGACACGCTATCCTGGCATATCCCTAAGTGCAGTTATACAACCATTGCTTGTACCACTAAGGAATACCGTGGTTACATTGGTGAAGCTGCGCCATGGAAGCAGTGTACCTAACTGCACAATTATGCTCCTGTGCTGGTGTAAGTGCTCCTGCACAGGCTTTGCCCAGCTATACAAGATATTTACAGGACCTCAGAGCACGGATGGTGGGCAGGAGTTGTCCAAACCTGATCCAAGTGCCACTGAGATAGCTGACATCAGAGCAGGCACAGTACAAAGGACTGCTATTCTGAGTAACCCCCTTCAGGAAGGCCTAAATGAACAAGCAATTTTGCAGGAATGCAAGACGGATTTTCCTTATCTTTTTATGCATGATTCTGTTTTTGATGCAGAACTGAAAAGCCCTGCAGATAAAGGTGCTTTAATAATAATTTTGAGCCATACTTTGAATTAGTCATTTTATAAACATACAAAGCCATTTGATGCAGACTCTGAAGTCAATTCTGTATGTCTACCCTACTTAAGTTGTTAGCAATTCTACATATAAAGGAATCACAGGATTCAGCTCATCTTAAATTGATTATGCTAATTCACTCACAGTCCCAGAGCTTGAAGACTTGTGAAAATAGCTCAGAATAGTTTTTCTGTACTAGCTTTCCACAGGGACACCCTTATTCCAAAGTGGAAGAGCTTACCTAAGCACCATGAAGGCTCTAAGAGGCTTCCAGAAAGGAGGCAAATACAACACAGCTACCATGATTTCCATTCATATGTGCTATCTTGTTTCATAATAGCCTCCTGTACTTTAACACATCCTAACACAGCAAAGTCTTAAAAATACTTTCTCACAGTTTACTTTCAGCTAAAAATAATAAGTGATAAATATTCAGCTTGAACTAAACTACCTGTTTAAGTAAAATATGGACTAATTTATTTGTGGGTTTGGGTTTTTTCTTCCCTTCATAAAACACTCTATAGACTTATTCTAGAATCTGAAGGCACATCACCTTAAACCTGCCTTTTTTACAGTAACTACACAATCATTAGTCTTTCTCAATGAGCTGTTGATCTTACTGGCTATTAATGAATACAAATTATGAAATAATGAACTGCAATTAGTTTCCTACGTGTTTTGTGACAACAGACAAAGGTAGACAGGACAGCCCCTATTAGCATTCCAACAGAAGAATGATACACAGTATGAGCCCAGCTCTCTCAGACATCAGCACAGCCAAATTGGAGTCACACTGTAGGACTTTTATGGTGTCCAATAAAGCATAAGCAGTGAATGACGCTTCTTCTATAGCCAGGGATTTTCAGATCTCCCTCCTGTGCAGACACTTTGAAGACCAGACTGGAGCAATCCAGGGCCTTAGCACAATTTTGTTACAATATACTAGACTAACAGATACAGATCTTGTCCTCAAACAAGGTGCTTTATTTATTATACAGATACTATTTTATGAAGTGTTCATGGCAAGCATATTCAAGTGCTCCCAATTCAAATATTACAAGTATTAACAATGATATAATTTGAAGGGGAAATGCTGGATGAGTCAAGAGTGCAAAAGTGGACTACAATCAACTCAGAATATTCTGTGATTCTGTGAAACATCCCTAAAATGCCATATAAAGTACTGTTTGCCAACATTCCTATTCTTTGACATAAAAGAACCAAATGGCTTACTTTTCTTACCAAAAGTGCAGCAAGGTTTTACTTAGTTTGCCAAAGACAAAAAAGATAGCCTGCATATTAACGATAAAGTTTAACAAAAAGCATCTTCTCAATTTAATACCAGCAGCAATTATTAGTGTAAAAGTGATGAAGTATAGTAATGACAACAGTCCTTATTAGGATTATGAAACAACCTGGAATCATTTAACAGGTGAATAATTTAAGAACTACACTAAGTACCTGCACAAGCTTAATGGAAGAGGAAGATCACTGGACAACTCAGGATTGATCTGCTAACCAGAACTTTCTTGCAGTTTATACTTACACAAATTTACTACAATAAAAAGTTAACTTTTATTAAATTTCATACTAAGTAAAGTGAACTAACCTTAGGACTCGTACACTTCTTTTCTATTAAAGCCAAACTCCTGGAAACAAGCACAGAAGAATGAATGGAAGACTGGAATTGTTAAAGGACTGCCTAATTCCTAGCATCCTTTTAGGTCCACAGAGTTGTGGTCAGAGGGTACCATCATCAGCTGCAGTCTAACCCCTAATCCTAAATTGACTAACCCACTCTGTAAGTAGTGACTGCTTTCTTTCCTCAATTGGTTAAGAAATTACCAAGACAACCAAATGAGCCTGATTCCAACAGAGACCAAGGGGTTTTTTTCTGTTTTGCACTTTCCCCAAATCTTTAGCATTTTGCCAGCTGGCATGGAGGCCGCTCACTAGAGATACATTAGCATGTAAAAATGCCACTGAACAGAGGAATAAGCAATAGAACTTGCCTTCCCTGCACAAATATTCCCATTACCAATGCTTAGCCAACTCATAGGTCTGGTCAAATGATCACTAACATTGTATATTAAGTATTCTGAATCACAGTTTTAAGTAATATTCATAATACTAGCATTGATTAGTATCTACATAATACTGATCCTAAGAGTGCAATGGTATTGTATTCATAGAACTTGAAAAACAGCTACATGGTTCGGGTAAAGAGATGCAAAACTACAAATAAACTAATTAAGAAAGACCACCTTAGAAGCAAGATTAATATGCAGTTTTCTTAACATTTCCTAGTAAATGCATTTTGGTTTGAGCCAACTATTCTTCAATTACCAAAAAAGTGACTTACAGATAAACTCTTTCGATGACAAAGAACTACAGATTCATTCTCCAGTACAAACTGGAAGATATAACCAAACCCATCATAGACAGAATTAAGAAAACCAAAGATACACAATAATGGCATCTTACCATCCTTTATATGTAATTAGAGGACACAGGTCTAAACCTTGTCTTGCCAAAATCATAGGCATGGCTTGAAAAACACAGCAGACAAAATTATTTTCGGCAATGTACAAAAGATTTCACAAACAACTACTTTAAAGTTAAGATGATCTTCACATTTCAGAGAAATAAAGTTTAAAGAAGCAGTACAGATCTCATAATTGCTCTAACATTAGGGGTCCAAAACAGAATTTGTTCAACATAAAATCCCTGACAGCTTTGCATCTACCAAGCCTTTGATTTGAAAAAGAAGATTCATTATTGCCTTACAATAATGAAAACTTCTGAACTAAAAAGAAACAGTCTACTTTAAAATTCCCCAATTTATTTCCAGGGGAAAGTTATACCAGATGCAGTGACAGAGTTGGAACATCTGTCTATTATCTTTCACAAACAGAAAAAACTCCAGTAATTAAAAAACAAATATATACTAGAAATACAGAATAATGTAGGAAGAGACACCTGGGTGGCCTCTAGCCCCTACCTCCTGTTCAAAACAGGTCCAGTGACAGCATGTTGCTCAAGAACTTGTGAGTTCTGAACATCTCCAAGGATAGAGATTCTGCAATTTTGTTGGCAAATCTGTTTAAATGTTTGGCTACTAAAACTGTAATTTTTTCCCCAGTGTCTAGTCAGAATTTCCCTGCTTGTGTCTGTTACCTCTCATCATATCCCTGTGTACTTCTGAGATAAGTCTGGCTCTTCTCAAGAATCTCTCATTAGGTATTTATGAATAATAGGAAGATGTCCCTTTCAATAGTTCTCAACTCTTGCACCCTTTTCTCACACATTTTGTGCTTCACACCTTTAACCACCTTGATGCAATTCTGCTGGGCTCACTCCAGTATGTATCAGCATCCTACACTGGAAAGCCCAAAACCAGGCACAGTACACCACACATAACCTCATAAGCACAGAACAGAGGTGAAAAACCACTTCTCACAACCCACTGACTACAATCTTGCTAATGTAACCCCATATGTGGTTGGGCTTCTTTGCCAAAAGAGCACTGCTGAATCATGTTCAACTTGATCTCCAGTAGATTTTTTTTTTCCTGCTTTGTTTCCAGTCAATCTCCACACTGTATGTACTGATGCACCGAGTTACTTCCAGTTGCAGGACTTGGTACCTCCCTCAGTTGAACTTCAAAAGGTTCTGGTCAGCACATTCATTTCTCCAGCCTACTAAGATCCATTTACATAGCAGTCTCATGCTCCAATGTGCTCGCACCCCCCTTACATATATCTTTTTGATCATATGCAATCCTTCTGAGAGACTGGAGACTGGTATCAACATAATAATGACAGTTTAAAAGTTCTTATCTTTGCACCTTTTTTTACCTGTATGCCTTTCAATTAACTAAGAACACTCTAGCTTTATTCACACCAACAGCTGTCCTGGTTTTGGCTGGGATAGAGCTAATTTTCTTCCAAGTAACTGGTACAGGGCCATGTTTTGGATTTAGCAAGAGAATAATGTCGGTAACACGCTGATGTTTTAGTTGTTGCTGGGTAGTGCTTACTCTAAGTCAAGGACTTTACAGCTTCCCATTGCTCTGCAAGTGAGGAGGTGCAGAAGAAGCTTGGAGGGAGCATGGCCAGGACAGCTGATGCAAACTGGCCAAAGGGATATTCCATAACATAGAATGTCACAGTTTATAGACTGGGGATGTCGGCTGCAAGACTGGTTGATCACTTGCTCAGGGTTGGGCACGGGCATTGGTGAGCAAGTGGCGAGCAATTACACTGTGCATCCCCTGTCTTTATTCCTCTCTCTCTTTGTAATCTCCCTTTTCATTACTATTACAGAAGCATTTTACTTTATTTCAATCATTAACTGTTCTTATCTCAACACATGGGCTTCACCTTTTTCCCATTTTCCTTCCCATCTCATCCTGGGGAGTATCCGATCAGCAGCTGCATGGTATTTAGTTGCCCACTGCAATTAAACCAGGACAACAATTCCACTGCACTCACTAAACTTCTAATGACTTTTAGGTGACTATTCTTACACACCAAAAGTTAAGCACCCATATAAGCATAAAATGGATACTGTTTAAAACAATATGTTGCTGACTCAGGAGCCAGAAGACATCTCATTCTTACATATCTGCATTGATTCTACATGATAAAGAGGAAGAAAACCAAGCATCCTTCTATAAACACTAAAGCACAACTACTACTAAAAGTTTCCATCTTAGTGTATTCAATATCCAGCACCGAAGGCTACCCAAATATAAACACAAATTAATGTAAATTAAATATCTATGGCTTTTCCAAACAGCAAGCAAAATTTAAAGATGTCACTTACTATCTTACTATAAACTGACATAAATCACAAGACTGCTCCAGGCAATGATAAAAGCCAACACCAGAGCTACTCACTAGGTCTTTAAAAGTCTAAAAAGGGATACAGTATTGCAGACTACTGTTACTTTCCCCTTCTCCTGTTAGTCACTAAAACACATAGCAGACTTCAAAACAAATATCCACTTCCTTCTTGGAAATTAAGTACTTCAAATTTTTGTTATTAACCTACTGTCTCTGCTTGAATGATATTTTGGATTCAACCAAGTTAAAAATTTAAACTGCTACTTCAACTATCTCTTTACACAGATATTCATATTCCATAACTGCAGCTGAGTTTTATTTATTCTAAGCTCTACCTGCGTTTACCTCCCATAAATGTCTGCCTCTTCAGATTTGTAAGAGAAGAACACTTTATGGTAGATATACCAGCAATTCCCTTCCTGCTAGGAGGAAGCTATGTTTCCCAATGTGTTACCTTTGGTATCAGAGTAGAAGTTTTACTGTAAAAGGTATCAACTAGCCTCTGACCTACAGATGGAGAGAAAACACCTTATGCTTCCGAATGATAAAAGAAAGTGGATGGCCACTTAAATGTTGAATCCTTCAATGCTAGCACAGTATAACTTTTTTTCAGGCGTAACACTGATGCTCTATTAAAATATGAAAACAAGTCATGCATGTTTAACATACCTGATCAACTACAACATGTCTCAGCATCAGTCTTTAAGTGACCACAAGATTTTTCAACATGTCTGGCATTTAATAATGAACAGAAACAAGTTCTCCCTCTCATAAAACAGCTGTTTACAAAGAGAGAGCAGGTAAGGATTTGGCTACCCACTGCAGCATGCCAGTAACTTTATGTTAAAATAATACCACCTAACCTTCATCAAAACATTTTCCTGCTTACTAAAAGTGGGATACTATTCTTCCACCTATTTACTGGTTTCTCCATCATGCTGCAGCTCCATACTTGTGTTCAAAATACATTTTGTGGCTTTAGAATTTCAGCCCATAAAATCAACAAGGTAACAGATTAATGAAACAATAGAACAAGAAAAGAGATACAGCTGAACAACTAAACCCTTGCTTAGACTAGGACTTGGGAGTATGATATGATTTAATGTACTCTCTACTCGTTTTAGAATTTTAATACAATCACAGTACAGTATACTACACATATCTAACCGGTCAAGTTACTTCCTAGACTAACTTAACAGCTTCATCTTTGTTAAAGATGCACAGTACCTCATCTACCTTAGAATTCTAATGCTTTCTGCCCGCACAAAAGTAAAAAGCGTTATTTAAATCATACCTTGGAGAGCACTCCTGACAAAGAAACTGTTGCTAGTTTCATTTATTTCATTCAAATATTTAAGAGACACAAAGTTACAAGGATCTCTCTTAAATACACAATACTCATTCACTTAATGTGTACGGTTTACAATTAATCTAGAAATAGTAAGGCCAGCAGAGCAAAAACACTCTTCTTGCTCAGGTGTGAAAAAGCTTTAAATACTTTTACAAAACACTGAAGAAGCCCCAGACTCAAAAAAAATAAAGTATCCTTCATCTCTTAGCCATAAACCAAAGTATGACAATATTTCACATTTTAGTGATTTCCCAGGAATGACATTTAAGTCAAGGAAACAGAATGTGCTAAGTAATACAAAAAGTATATTCAGTCCTATGAGTAGTGAGGATTCATAGATTCTTATCTATAGCAAGGATGAACATACTTTTCAGAATTCTTTCTTCTCTGATAATTAGTCTTCCAAGTTATTGCTTCCAATACATACTTAAAATGCAGAAGGAATTAACTGCTATCCAGCTGCTCCTTTTTAAAAACATTTCTGGTTCCACCACTCTATTTCAGATTAAAGGCAGAATACCAGAAGACAGAGAACAAACTTCCTATGTACTTTTTCCTACTGTCCCCTGACCCAGGTATTTGTGCTCCTACTGCTCCTGACAAGGCAGCTGGGGGGCTGCTCTTCATGTTCAAGTGTAGCTCAAAGCATTAAGTCAAGAATAATTTAAGTACAGGTAATGTGAGCCACTTTGCCTTCAGAGAGGGACTTACAAACTTCTAAATAACAAATTTAGCATCACCATTCATGAAAACATTTTCTTTTTCTTTTTTAAAGAAACAAGGGTTAATAATAATTTTAGTAGATAGAAAGAAGACCACTTTTTGTTCCTTTGTGATTTGTAGTATTTAGTTGGATTTTCATTCACTATCTGACCACGTATTTTCACACTCAGTGGAAAGTGATACTGACACCATAGTTTGACTGATTCAGAATGTACAAATGTTCACAAAAAGACCCTTGCTTGCAACTTTGATAACCATTGAGTAATGCTGATATTTTGTATTCAGGACAGGGGAGCTAGTATAGGCAGTAAACAGCCATTTAATACATATTGCTATATCAGTGTAACACTCATGTGAAACTTGCTAATTAATGGCAGAAAAACAAAAATCAGTCTTCTGTACTGTAATTTTAAAATTCCCTAAGTAGAGTTTCATAAAAATTACGGTCTTATTTCTGGGAAGCTTTAGGCACCTTAAAGGCTATTTCATAACAGTATTCATTTCCAAAATTCAGTACTGGGTCTTTCAATGCACGGACTAAACAAACAGGAATAATGAAAAATGCACACATCAGATCCAACCTCTACAGTAAGAAAATTTACTATGGACATTCCTCAAAACCTATTTCAGTTAAGGCTTCTTTTTTTTCCTACATAAAGCAAAGAAAAAGGGTCTTGCCTTTACACAGCACTTCCAGATGCAGACTTCTTTGTTTCCACAGTATCAGCTGGTTATATGGGGTATGAGGTCTAGATTTTTTAGCTTCGGTATAAAGGTATCCACCTAGAAATTTCCCTTAGTCTACATGCAATTCTGTATTTGCTGTGCAATAGCTTGGCAAAATCAGCCTGGGCTCTGAAGGCAGCTGTAGAACAAGGCCCTTACATTTTTCTAGGCGCTAGTTCAAGCTGCATAGCAACAATGCTGTTAGCACACAATTTAAAAGCACATCAACTACTGCTACCCTAAATACATTTTCCTTAAGCCTTAAGTACCTTTCCAAAATTATCCTCTCAATTTTTCATCTGTGAATATGTCCAGATTCCTAAAATACCATCTTTAAGAGTTACATATTCACATTAATATTTCACAAGCATCTAACCTGCAACATCATCCCAAGTAGGACGACAATGACGACACAACTATTAAAACCTATCTGGCTGATGTTCACCAACTCATACCCAGACACACCAATAGCTGTATTGATGTAACCCTGCTAACACTGCTGTATATTGCCTCAGACTGATCAGAACTTCTTTACCGTCGTCCTGAACCCTTTCTTCCTGACCACCAAATACCTCCCAACACACTATTCAGGAAACGAGGCAACATGACTGAAATGAGTGAGGCTTTAAAAGCATCCACCTGAAAGTGAATAACCCTGGAGTGGGATAAAGGTAGTTCTCTGTACAGGCAAGCTAAATAAATGGGGCTTTGATGGCAACCGTTCAGAAGACCCCCAAACATTAAACCCGCCTCCTGCAGCCCCCAGCGGACCGGAGGGGTGGGCTGCAGGGGACGGGCAGGGGATGTGCAGGATCACGCCCCACTCCGGCTCCCCCCCCTCTCCCGGCGGCGTGTGCCGGGGGTCCCCGCGGGGCCCGGCCCTGCCCCGCCCCGTGGCCTCGGGCCTGGCGGCGCTCCCGGGCCCGGCGCCGGCAGCCCCGCCGAGGNNNCGCCGAGGGCCCGCCCGCCCGCCCGGCCTCCGCGGGCCGCGCCGCGCCGCCCCCCCACAACGGCCGGCGGGCCCGGCTCCCGGCAATGGCCGCGGCCTCCCCGCGGCCGTGGGACGGGCCCACCCCGGCGCAGGGAGCGGGGCCGGGGGCGGAGGGCAGGGCAGGGCAGGGGAGCGGAGCGGGGCCCCCCGCGCAGGCCGGCGGGGCGCCCGCACCGTGCCCCGCTGCCCACGCTCACACCGGGGAGGGTGGCGGCGGGAGGGGGGAGAGGCTCTGACCTCTTCGCTCTTCAGCACCTCCTTGAACTCCCGCTTGATCCTCTGCACCGCGATGTTGGCCATCTCCGCAGCGGGCACCCCCTCGCCGCCCCTCCGCGCCGGGCCCAGCGAGCTCCGCCGCCGCTCCGCTGGAGAACTCCCGGCCCCACCAAAATGGCGCCCGCGCCGAGCATGCGCCGTGCGGCCGCCGCCGCTGCCGCTGCTGCTCAGGAGGGGCCGCGGGAGCGCGGCCGGAGCGGCGGGGACCGGGACGGGGACGGGGACGGGGACAGGGGGGACGGGAACGGCGGGGCGGCTGCGGCGTGTGCGGCCTCTGCCGCCTGCTGCCCCGGGAAGGAAGGGTGCGCTGCCCACCTGGCGCCGCGCAGGGAGCGCCCGCCCCGGCCCGCTGTGCGCCCCTCCCGGCACGGGCCCGGCGGCGCCGCGAGCGGGAACGGCCCGGCGGGCCCGGCTGCCCTGGCACCGCCCGGGCCCTCCGGAGCCACCCGGGACAGGCCGGAGGTGCCCCCCAGGAGACACCGGCTCCAGAAGTCGCTGGCGTGTTTGCGGGTGGAGCCCCCAAGCCGAAAGAGCCAGGGGTGCCTTGAGAACCTGACCCGCCTGGCCCATACAGCGGTGCCCATTCCCCCACCCCTTATACTCAGTGGGAGAAATTATGTTCTTTGCACATCTCCGTCCCACCGTGGCCCTCCCCGCGGAGAGCTGGTGTCTCCTCACAGCAGAGCGGAGACTTGCAGGCCGAGGAACAGGGAGCTCCGAGGGCAGCGTGAGGAACTCACCCTCCTTACCGATTCTGCTGCAGGATTTTAAAAGCGGAGCAAAAGGCGCACGTCTGTCCGGCCTAATGGATTGTTACGTTTTATTGCAGGAGCAAACATGAGGACCCAGAGATGTTGCTTCTGCTCTGAAATAGGGTAACAGTAACCATCACTGCTAGCCTGGGGTGTGTAAAATAAGGCATGCTATGGAAGAGAGTAGATGGATTTTCACAGGGGAACATGAGATTGCATTTAGAAGTGTTGTTTATTCAGGAACGAGAGGCTTTCAAGACATTAAGGGTTATAGAAACAATTTATAGGGCCCCCTTTTAACTGTGCAGTGCAGGACAATGTACAAAATAGACATTTGTCTCAACAGATGTCTCCTTCTGGGACAGCTGTCATCTGCAAGTGCTGTTTATTGAACTCCATTAGTATACACAGCATTTTGGCTTCTATATACACAGGAAAGAAAATATAGGCCCAGCCAATTAAAAAAAAAATAAATCTGGCAACTATATACAGATGCATACAGTCCTTTTTCTGTGTCTGTATTCTTCCCAGTGGTTTGACTGGAAAAAGTCAATTTTTCTGCAAAAGTGTTATGGCATGGGCATCTGCTCATCAAATTAGGTCTTCTCCAGACCTAAATTTGTTTTAAATATATTATACAATGCAGTTTTGCAGTTGAGATTTTTAGTACCTTTTAAGAAGAATATTTTTTGCAGTAGTTCTGATTTTAATGACTTACAACATAATCTTGACTCTTCAGCTTCAGAATAATTTAGACAGGTCCCATCAATGTGTCTTAAGTTCCTTTTGAATAGGTAGGCTGTGGCTTTCCTGTGTCATTGGCTCTCCCCAGTAAAATAAAGGTAATAACTCTTTTCTATTAGAGCTCTGAGGTGAAAGTTAGGTTTATGGTGTGCTGAGCTCCTATGAGTACTATGGACAAAAAGTATAAAGGTAGTCCATAAAATCTCTGGGTTCAATGCCTTACATATTTTCAGACAACTCATAGAAAGAAGCTGAGCTTCTAATATTCCGATTTGGCTCTGAATGGAGTGGAAAACATGACCTTTATCAAGTGTCAGAATCCTTTGTGTTTCTGTGAGTATGCTTGTAGACATCCAGTAAGGGCCACAGTAAAGGGCAATGATTTTGCCTGGTTTGTACCTAGGTTCGTTTTCATGTGCTCATTTGGATTACAAATGTCAGAGTCTGTTACTGCAAAAATGAAATTAATATGAATTACTGCATCTCTTTTCCTTAGTATTCCACACTCCATCCTCTTGTCCTTAAATAGGCATCTTTCATTTATCTCACAGCTCTTTCATAGTCACCATATACTGTGCTAATTTTCTGTTGTTGAAAGATAGATATAGGAAGGCTTTTAGGTGGTAGAACAGAGAAGTGGTGAGTTTTGACAGGATCAAAATCTACATAAAAATTGGTACCTTATGTAATCACCATGCTGGGGTTATCATTGTATAACTTCTATATTTTATGCTTTATTATAGTTAACTGTTTTACAGAAAACTCTACAGGGTTTTCAGCCAGAACAGGACCATAGACTAGCAGTGTTTGAATAGGGGGGTTGAGTTTTTATTTTAGTTTGGTTTGGGGATTTTGTTTGTGCGGATTCAGGGGGCTTTTTGTTTGTTTTGGTTTGGTTTTGTTAAATAACAAAATACTTAGAAAAAAACTATTACATCCCCTCTTTGTGTGATTTCAGTGACTTCCATGTCTGACTCCATAGTATATTTTATGGCATGTTGATAATATAGTACTGTGTCCATCCTCTGAATTAAGTTCTCATTAAGCTTTTGCCTTTAGAAAAATCCATACACAACATGTAAAACTGTAGCCCATTGAACATAGCTCACTTTTTGAATTACAAAATTTTGTAGTGTATCTGATTTCAGGAGGTAGTTCTTTCATTGATCCTATTATCAATAGTTCTAGATAGAACCAAAAAGTTCTTTAAGTAGCAGCTTTCACAAACTGGCTACAGATTGGTCTACGCTTTTGTCCATTGGTGTTGGTAACTAAGAGAGTGGGAGATACAATTCTGAGTATCCATATTGTTTATTATGTTTGGCATATTGCTTTGAAATACTTCTGGAAGCGGGAACAGGAGACACAATGTACTAAAAAAAGTTCAAACTCTGTAAGATTACAGCAGGAGTAAAGTCAATAGGTTCAGTGCTTTTAATGTAAGATCAGTGGTTTTAAGGCCTCAGCCCAAGCTCTCAATACGGAAAGGCTGACAATATTCATTAACCAGTGCTAGGATAACCAAACATCCTAAACACTGTATCATTTCCCATGTAAAATGGGAAGTATTTTCTATCATACAACCTATGTATAGGAAACAGTTCCCTACATTTTCATGGAAAAGTGGCTATTGTTCATGCATAGTTTGCATGTGTTGGACTCACTTGCTCTGCATCCACTATAGTCACCATGTGCAAGGTTCATCTCTCTGAGACTATGGATGCCCTACAACCCCTGTGTACTGCCTGGAGACTCCAAGATGCTTATGACAGCACTAAGTATGATTAAATATATGTTCTTCAAGTTAAGATTCTTGGTGACCTTTTTCTCATTTCCATATTTTCCTAATTTTATTCTGTTCATATCAATAGAATATTTTTCTGTTAGAATTACTCAGAGAGAATTTGTAATTTTTGAGATTGTTCCCTGTGATTAGAGGAAAATCACATTTTTCAGATTATAACTTTCCAGTATGCAGTATTCTGTTCCTCTTTTGCTGTTTTATGTTTTGCATAACAAGACTTCCCCCTCCTCATCTTGGCTTTAGTTTAGAAAAATCAAAAATGTCAGGCTTGATCTTCTCTCGTCATTGTTGGAGGATTTCTTATTGGAGAGAAGAGCTGTCTCAAGAGACATGTATATTGATTTCAATCACTTTAGAAACAGGGTTTGAACCTGTAGCATTTTTAATTCTTACTTTGTTTATTTCATGAGCTATTCTAATGAGTATTAACTTTAAAGGCTGTGTTAGCATTAGATTATATGCACTTTGCATTTAAATGTTAATACACTCATTTATAATAATGCTTTATTTTAAAAAATTAGCAACAAATAATATTCATATAACTAGGTTAGTTTTAAATTTAACCTTCTTTTTCCACCGAAGTTACACCTACAGCTCTCTTTTTATGGTCCCAGCTTTGAACAGAGAGGCCTACCTGCCAGAAATTGTCTTTCTTAGCTGTATATAATTCAGCACATTTCAGACCATGAGTAAATTTAGCCTGCACATTTATTGTCTATCATAGTGTGTTCCTGTTGTAGCAGTGTCTGGATGACTCAACGTATTCCGAAGATTAGCTTTATCATAAAAATAACTAACTGGTCGTGCAAGTTGACCGAGTTTCAAGTTGTCAACTTTCCTGTTCCTCCTATAGGTGCCCATGTCCGGTTGCGTGGCCAGGTGTAAGAGTGCCCTCTCCTGGGCGAACAGGCAGTTCGGCTTGCTCGCCTGAGACGGATTCCTCTGTCGGGAAGCCCTTTGCCTTACAAAGAGCTGAAGGTACTGTCACTGCCTTAGCCAGCCTTTCCTGTAGAGGTGCTGAGGAAGAACTTGTAGGAGTTCTCCAGGCAGAAATGCCAAAACCAGGAGAACAGAAATTAACCCGATGTAATGGAAGAGAGAGGAGGTATTCGTTCAGGATGCCTGCACTTAACGACTTAGATTTTTCATGTAATTAGCAGCTGACATATACATGCATTGAAAGGCACTAAGAGTTCTAACTAAACATCAGAGTGATCTGAAGTCATTCAGTTTGCATTCATATGGTGCAATTCATCTGACTCAGTGGAGTTAGATCAGAAATCAATTCAACTATTGATTTTACATCAATCCATCTTGTGGCTTAAACAAGATATAGCAAAGTTTTCATTAAATAATGAATGTGCAGACATTTTTTGTAGTATAATGAATGTGCAGAAACTTTTGGTAGTTTAATAATACCTATTGTTCTTCACTTGTAATGGGCTTCTATTAGAAATTGAGAGGACGCCCTGGACTTTTCATTAATTTGGTGTCCTGCCAATATCTTCTAAATTAATGTTACATCTGAACCTGATGCTTCTGGTAGGAAAACCTAGATATATACGGACCCAATGCTTTTAAATCTGTTTGCAAAATTATTGGGTTTTTAAACTTCTACCTCTTTGTGGAGGAATGATTTTTACCTGGTGGTACATACACTTTGGGGTCTAAGGGCCATTTCTTGTGGCTTCATGAAGAAAAAAGAAAAGAAGAAGGAAAAAAAGCAGGTTCAGCTGTGAGATAGCTCTTGCAATTTTGCAGGAGGTCCCCAGTTTATTAATATTTCTAATGAGCAAGCATCTAACTTGCAGAATTTGGCATCTGCAGACTGATGAATTGACTACAGGGAACTAAAAGCATTTCTGAAAAAGAAAATGTGTAAAGCTATGCTATTTTCTTCCTGTTACAAAAAGAAGATAGCAATCTTTTTGAGAGTCCTTTCAAAATGAAAGTAAACCATGAATATAGAAATAGTTTTCACAACCTAACATGGCTATTATTACTAGTTTAATGGTTATTAGAGTTATAAGGGTTGAGATTATTTGGCCAATGATATAAAGCATTTAGTTGCCATGCAATGTTGCTGGTATATTGTTTTCCACTCAAAAACATTTTCTACACTGAGTGAAGAATTTGTACCATCTTAAGTATTTTGCATTACCATCAATTAATGTAATTGTGTATTATAGTACATTATCAAATCTCTGTAACTTTAATTAAAAATGGTGGCCTTCCTTTCATAGAAAGGTACAAAAGGGAATTAGAGCTGCCTTAAAAGGGCAGCTGGACAGCTTTTCTTGGTCAGCTGGACATATCTTCTTCTCATGTCCTTAGGATTTATGACTGAGTAACAATTGCTGCTATTTTAATAACTGTATGGGCTGAAATTAGATTCAGGCTGATGCTCAGAAAAACCTCTATTTTGTAAATGTTATCAGAACTGAAGTACATTGGGCCTTGAAGGTGGAAGCTTAAATTTGTTGTTCAGTGCAGTGGTAGCCAGGAAAGTACCTAAATGCAGCAACTAAGCAAGAGAGAAGACAAAATGACATTAATATTTTGAAGTGATTGCTTGGGGGTGGAATTAGAGTCTCTCATTAGGAGAGTTGAGTTTAGAATTAGAACTGGAACAGCAAATAATTATGAAGCAGTAATTGAACAAATATGGGAATCCAGAATAAATGAAAAATACAATCACTTCCTTTGGCAATGGCTAAAATATTTTCATATTCCTGACAGTGTAGATAAGATAACTGCTGGAAAGCTCATCATGTACAAAATGGTCCAACTCACAGCATATGTATCAAATTTAGGTCTCTGGGATGCTTCCACCTGGCTTTCTGTCTTTTCCTTTGAGGATATAGGCAACATTATTCAGTGAGCGTATGTCACAAACTGTTTTCCTGTATCACCGCTGTGTCTTCCTGAGAGAAAAGGATGGGACTGGACATCTTTCTGCTTCATGTCCATAACCTAAGACACAGCCATCGATGCAGGCTGCAGGGATGGATTAAGCTCCTGCAGGCAATAGTGTTATACAGTGCATGTGATCCCAACTCAGAAAACGGTTTCCAGCTATGATATGAAGGTTTCCATCTATAATCCAGAATATGGATTAAACAGTAATTAAACTTAATAACAACAGTATAATACAAGAATATGTGCAGTAAAATCAGAAGTCTACTAGAAGCCAAACCACAGAGAGAACATACTCCAGTATACTTTGCATCATCAATTGTTACGCATTCCTTCAATGGTCTCTTTGTTTTGTAAAGCGCAAGACTTTTTAGGGATCCTGAAAGGTAGGACAATACCATTCCTTCTAATAAAAAAAGAAATCTGGAGCTCTTGAATTCAGCTTTTATTGCTTGATCTAGCAATTTTTGATTCTGAGACTTTTTGAAAATTGTAGCTAGAATTTGAACTTATTTCTAATGATGGCCATCTTGCTAAACTACAGTATAATCTGTCATGATGGGCACCAAATCCAACTGAGAGAAGTCTTTTGGAACTGTGTACAATAAAAATTTACAAAATAGTGAGGTTTGTCAGAGATCATTCAGAAAGAGCTCAGCCATGACAGATGGGTAATTTATCAAGATGTAACGCTGCTGATATATTGATACCATCCTAAAATAGCTGCATTTTGGAGACTAGAACAATTCTGTATTAGGGGGAAAAACAAACAAACAAAAAGAAAACCAACAAAACTCCCAAACTTTTCTATTGATCTTATTACAGTAGAATAATAATTTAGGATTAAATCATTAAGTCTAAATCCCTAGTCACTTTTTAGACCACATATGTGCAAAAAGTTAATTGAACTGCATTTGAAATCACAGAAAGTGGTAAGGACCAATTCAAGAATACAAATCCAGACAATCTGATTTGTTGTTTTCCTAACCTGATTGTCTCCAGTTTGGCCATATGGCTAGCAAGAACATAGCACCTGGCAAGTTCTTAGAGAACATGGAGGATAAATTCAGGTTAAACAAACAAGGTGTTCTGTATTGAGTAATGTACAGTCATGTACAGTTTCCCTGAACACAGCAGATAAAAGCTGTTTCTTTGGTCTGTGCATCTCTGCCAGGCAAACAATGTTTCACAGAACAGTATCTAGAAAATTCCTGCTAGTCTGTGTGTCTTTCTTTTCAGTAATAGCAAAAGCCTTTTTGCAGGTGGAAGATGTAGTTTAGAGTTTCTTGTCTTGTACCTTTTACTCAAATGAAGGGTAGCAATTATAGCAGTTTCAGTGACGTATAACCCATCTCATAAAATTCCCTGTTACAGCTTTCCCATCTTTCTGATAGAGTGCAAAAAGATCACATGGTAAATTGGAACTAGTCAGCTTTTAAAGGCTGTACTCTAGGCTGTATCTTTCTTTCCCCCATTAGAGGTTAGTCGTGCTGGGAGATAAGTCAGTCATGCTGTATGATTGCCTCTTGAGATTCTACAGATTCTAACTCTTAATCCTAGGAATTTTGTGATGTTGGTCCCTTCCCCAAACACAGAGCAGACATAAAAGATATTAACACTTTCTGCAGAGATATTTCTAGGTGTCATACTATCCCTGTATTTTAATATCACTCATCCTAAATAATTTTACTTTCACTGAAATTGCGGTGAAAGTGCTTTGCAGAAGTACCTACTCTGGGTTCCCTTTTGAGTGGCACAGTATCACAAAATCACAGCATGGTCAAGGTTGGAAGGGACCTCTTGAGATCATCTAGTCCACCTTTCCTGTTAAAGCAGGATCAGCCAGAGCAGGTTGCCTAGCAGGACCATGTCCGCTTGAATATCTCTAAGGATAGAGACACCACAGCCTTTCTGGGCAACCTCTGCCAGTGTACAGTTACCATCAGAGTAAAGAAATATTTTCCTGTGTTCACTTCTTGCCCTGTCACTGGGCACCACTGTGAAGGGTCTGGCTCCCTCAGTAGTTTCTCCGCTGAGGAGCTGGGCTTCTGCTATAACATGGCTTTGGCTTCAAATCTTTCCATCCTTTTTTTTCAGTAATTATCTTCAGTTTTATAAATTGTGAAATGTGAGCTGAATGGAATCACAGAGTGGTTTGGGTTGGAAGGGACCTTAAACCCCATGCCATGGGGGACACCTTCCACTAGACCAGGTTACTCAGAGCCCTACAGCCTCATAGCCTTGAACACTTTCAGGTACAGGGCAGCCTCAGCTTCTCTGGACAACCTGTTCCATTGCCTCACCACCCTCACAGTAAAGAATTTCTTCCGAGTAACTATTAAAGTCATCACCTCATGCCCTTGTAAAAAGTCCCTCTCCAGCCTTCTTGTAGGCCCCTTTTAGGTTTGGGAAGGATGCAACAAAGTCTCACACAGAACCACCATTCAAGTCTGTCAAGATCCCTCTGGAAGGCATCCCTACCCTCCAGCGTGTTGTTCGCTCCACTCAGCTTGGTGGTATTGGCAAACTTGCTGAGGGTGTACTACAGAATTTTTCTTTTTTCCTGACCTGACAGTGTTGTCAAGTTCTGTAAAGCCTAATTTTCTTTCTTATACTAAACCACTTGTAGGGCGTACAGCTACTCTTCAACCAGTCTGACAAACTACAGCGAATATCCAGCTGCATCACGTCACATCCTCAAACAAAATTTGCTCAAAAGTAAATATGCACAAGTTAAAACCCTTGCATTATGTCTATAGAGATCTCACCCAGCTGTGCAAGCAGTCATTTCTAGTTCATCAATACTCACGTTCTAATATCTGAGGTAAAAACTGTGGTTGATTGTGCTGTAGAAACCAGATCGGATCACTGCTTACAATGACAACAAATCACATACTTTTCCAACCATGCGATTTAGTTCTCTGAAGTCCATGCAGAGATGCTGCCATGTTTTATATGGTAGAATACTGATCTCCAAGCGCTGTCAGTCGCTGTCAGGATCTGTCAGTGCTTTTTGATACACCTTCTCAGTGACATGTGAAATATCTTCTCTTTTTGTTATCTCTTTTTTCTTGGTAAATAATGCCTTTGCTTTTTAATGGATGGTTACTCTTAAATTTCAGTCACATACTGAGAGCTTAATACTAACTGCAAAACTGCATATTTCCATTTCAGATCAGAGTAATTCTCAGTTCCTGACCAGAAAAGTTTAACTCATTGCTGCTTCTTAGTTATATGTAGTAAAGTGTTAAAAAAATCCTTTGGGTTCTTATTTTCATTTTGTTCTCACATTTTCTTCTGCACCTAACATTCATCAAATCTGCTTTCTTGCATTTTGAGCTTCTGTTTCATCTATTAGATATGGCTTGTATTAGATATGGCTTCTATTAGATGTTCACTTGGAAATGAACAGGGATTCATTTCTTTTCTCAAGTCTGTGAGAGCTGTAATAGTTGAGGACTGACTCGTTCAGAGGCATTTTCAGAATGAATGCTGAAATAGCTCTGAACATAGAGGGTGACATGAGATGTGTTTTTTCCGAGTGGTAGCAATTTTCAGATGAATATAGCAATGTTAGCTGCTGGTAAGTTTATGGCTGTGAACTACAGTTGCTTATGAAGCAGTTCACACTGTTTCTCATCTTTTCTTTGAAAGAAAGTCACCACAACTGTGCAGCAGCTATTATGGTTTTTGTTACAGAACAAAACCAATTTTTTAAGGTTATACCAGTGTTGGTTCACTTAACCACATTTTTAGAGGGGATTTCCCAAAGTATTTGCAAAATAATGTTCCCAACGCTGATTGAATACTTATACATCACAATGAAATTTAGTGGACCATTAACTTAGACGGTTACTGAGAACTTGCTATTCTAATACTACAGAACCATTTCAGCCTAATTCAGATGGTATATTTTTACTAGCCAGTGTTATCATTAAAAATTTGGTGGTTCAGGACTTAATACTCTGGTTTTAAATTACTTTTTGCAAGCCTGACCTTGTAAGTGTTCCAATTGGCCTTGCTTGCATTTCATAGTTACTCTAAATTACTAGTCAATATTGTAGCAAAGTATAAAATAATCCTTGTCATCCCCTTAACTTCAGATTTCCTTCAGCCATTTCCTTGTTTGGAAACTTCACTAGCAGCTGTGATGTGGCAGCATTGCAGCAATCCTTTGTGATCATTTTCCCTGGACTGTGGCTAATTGATCCCAAAAGTCTGTGTTGGTGTGTTGATGCTTCAGGAGCACAAATGGTCCTTCATAAATCGTCTGACATTTTCAGTGGAGTTTCTTCTTTCTACTGAGCCACAGTTTTTCTGTCAGTTCTGCCGATTGCAGTTGAGTGTTCATTAAGCTTGTACCTGCACATTGACAGAAAATCTGGCAGTAGAAATTTTGTTCAGTGGTGATCACGGATATGATACCTGCTAAACTAACCTAAGTACACAATATAGTCTTTGTGTCAGCAAATTCACAGGCTTGCTGCCTAGTGTCCCAAAATGCCTTGCAATTCTCAAGTGCTTTGTGAGATGCCAGCCCAGATGAATTCTAGGAATGTTTGTGAGCAACTTTCCTAATGACTTGGCTTCTTTTTCCAAAATTAGATTTCCCTTTCCAAAAAACACAGTGTTGCTACCAAAAGGCCTCTCCTACCTTGCTACTACAAGGGTATTTTATAATCTTTTCCTTTCCACTTCCCGGGTGCCATTTTCAGATCACTCTGCAGACCTCTTCCAAGTGGTTTTTCAATATCAAAATTTGCAGCAGAGTTTCATGCAGATTCCTTCTGGGAACAGCATTATCTACTCATTTTGGACTGCATACAAGAAAAGAGGGAGCAGACAGAAAAGCAGTTACGTTAAGAGAATTTGCCCCATTTCTAGGTAATTTTTCAGATCTGATGAAATTGCATGGAATTGCAGACAAAGAATTTCCACTCCACAGTGTATCTGGATGTCAACAATGCAATGCCTAGTGACATGACTTATGCAGCAAAGATGAGAAGAATGTCAGCAGAAGAAGAATGGGAAAGGTAATATTTTTGGGCATCTGTAAACAAGCTCATCCACTAGCTGGCAAGTTAGAGCACCAACATGACTCCTACTTTTCCATTGCCTGCTGGAGTGGAAAAGTTGTGATGTGGATTGTGACATCTGCCTATTGCTTTATGAAGAGCCCAATCTGCAGTACTGTCAGATGACGGATGTAAAGAATATCATAGTAAGTTTTGCTCAGCTCCCATCTTCTTCCATTGTACACTGTTACCGGTAGAAGGAACATTACCATCTTCTGCCCTTCAGGCAGAATTGTCTTCATAGTTTTAGCTTGGCAGTGGGCAGCACAATTATTTTAGTGGATTTACTATTCTGTCCATGTTACTAGCTGATTTTGAATGCATCTCATGCCTTTGTTCATAAAGTAGCCTAAGTCATCACTGTTTTCATCGTAGTTTGACAGGTAGAAAGGAGACTTCAGAGAGTGAGTCTGAAAACAGCCTCCATATCAGGATCTTGTTTGACTGCTGTATCATGCACTAAATTTGTGAGTGTAAGGGGAAGCAGATGGCTGAAGCCTAGGGTAGGAAGCTGAGACAGGATCAGTGCCTGCTATGGCTTGTTCATTTGCTGTGGGAACCAGGAGGGACAAATTCTAAGGGATGCTCTGGCAGAATGTTTTATGCAAAATACCCAGCTACTTTCTGCTTATGTTCTTGATGATTTGAAAGCAATAAGTTTACGCATTGTTTCTCTTGGTGCTAGTTCCTACATTCTGTAGCTCCTGTTGCCTGTCCTGCTTCCTTGACAGTTCATCCTCTGAAGTTTCATCCTTCATTAGGCCCATTGGCTTCCCTTATTTCCAAGAATGCCAATGGAAACATATATGTTGAACAAAGAACAATAATCAGGAAAACAATTGCTATTTTGCTGTCAAAACACCAATGCAAATAATGCAGAATACAATACTGAAAAAACCCTCAGCTTTTTACTGAGACCAGTTATGTAAAACTATTTATCAATATGCAGAACTCTGCAGTAACAACACGGAGTGAAGAAACAAGAATAGAGAGGGGTTGCTTGTATCTCATCCAGAGGAAAGGCTAACTGGCCACAGAGAGCTGCTTGCACATCTCTTCAAGGCACAATTTCAAGACATTACCAGACATGATGCACGTACCTGAATGGGGAGATGTGAGAAATGAGGCAGAAAGCTGTAATGCATGGGGGTTGAGGAGGCTGCATTTGATTCAAAGAAAGGAAGACCTCACAGCTCTAGCTCTAAGTGCCATCATTGCATACTGCTTCCTTGTACATTGCTCAGTTGTCATCACCATGAGCTCCTGCCTCTTGTTTATAGACTCTTTGCAGGGTCATATTATTTCTGACAGGACTTCTGATGCTACTGGTCCAGTTCACTTAGTCTTGCCCTTCCGCTTCTAGGATTGTTCAAATTTAGTTCTCCAAGAATAAATCACTATGAGACTCTCCTCTCAATTTCAATGGTTGCTCCAAGTATGCTTGCCATCCTTTTAGCAACAGTGGGCTGTTTCACTTTGTCTAAGAGCTGTTTGGCAAGAAAATAGAAGTGTTTGGCAAGAAAATAGAAGTATTCGGCACTCCTGCCTCAGATTGGCAGGAGGAACCTTCCTCTCTGCTATTGTGTAGTTGCCATTACTCTCCTGTCTTGTTTGAGTGAGGACTAATGGTAAGATGTGGCTGGTTTTGGTATTTGAGGATCTCAGATCCATTTTCTGGAACAATGGCTGTGTGCTGTGTGTGTGAGACAGGTAGGCAAGGCTGCTTAATGGTGTTGGGAATCTGCCTCTGCTTGTTTCAAGGATGGCTTGTTCCTGGTGAAGGGTTAAGAGGATGGCTGAGGGAGGAAGGATGCAGCTAACAGTTGATCATTCTGCCTATGACTACCCTCTGACACTGTTGCCTAGGTTAGCTTAGTGTTTGGCCTGGACAGCCAAAGCATACTTCAAGCCAAGTGTAACTTGATGTTGCTGAAGTTCATGGTTCCTGTTTCAGTCTAAACTGGACAGGCTGTCAAGAAACTTGTTCTCCCAGGACACATTGTAGGGATGTGGTTTCATATTTCCAAATTAAATATAAATTTTAGCATCCCTAATGCCTTATCAGAGATTCAGTTCCCTGGATTGAGGTATACAAGCTCTGCAAAGTTTAGCTGTTTTGTGTGATGGCCTGACTTTGTGTCAGTGCCTTGTCTCCCTTTTCAATATTGCCACTGTTTAGTTGGGTGCTAAGACAAGTGAAAGGGCTGAAACATGGGAAAGGAGAGGCAAGATCCTCAGCAAGTCAGGACTGTGGCACTGTGTGGCAAAAGGTAGCCTGCCTGCTGCCTCTCAGGAAGTGGAATGGTTACATCCAGGGCCAGCCCTAACTGAGCAGAGTTACCCCACCTGCATCTTTCAGAGAGAGGTGGCTCTGCACATCAACAGTGGCTGGACATGCAAGGCTGCCAACTGGCAATACACCCAAGACCTGGAGAATAACATAGGCTTGGGTATTATACCCAAGACTAGAAAAAACAATTCAGAAAAAAAGTCTGTAGACATGAAAGGAAGCTTGAAAGCCCCATGACAACTGCAAATAGTAGTGAGAACAGCCAAGCTTGCCCCACATGTAGGTCATATCAGACTGTACCTCCTTGAGAGCACTCACAACTTCCATCCAACCTTTCTTTCTCACTGTAATCATGGTACTGTGCTTGTTTCCTGGTTTGGAGGAGGTAAGCCAGCCTTGGAAATATTGGAGGAGATAATTTTTTTTCCCTGTATAATCCCTGTTGCATTATTGCGTGGTATCACTGCCGCCAGGACAGGATGTGGTCCATTTTCCATATGGGAGCCTGACAC
This sequence comes from Margarornis squamiger, assembly GCA_035222235.1. Taxonomy (NCBI): domain Eukaryota; kingdom Metazoa; phylum Chordata; class Aves; order Passeriformes; family Furnariidae; genus Margarornis; species Margarornis squamiger. The sequence goes on from JAWWTY010000123.1 coordinate 50,939,190, forward strand.
TCCACCTCCGTGGCTGGGCACAGGTAAACCCAACTCTGACTGAGAAGCCATGATCTGAAAATTTCCTTTTTACCTTCACTCCACAGCATCTATACGCATATTTTGAGGGATGCTTGAGCTGCTGAGAAGCCCGTGCATCATCAGGAGCTCCTGCGCAGGCTGCAGATTTCTGGATGGCAAGCTGCACTGCCGATTCCCTCGTACCTCGGCGGGGATGGCCGGGGCCAAGGGCCGTATGTGTGCCGGGGGCGCGGGGGCTGTGGCGGGCACTGTGCCCGTGTCCTCCCGGCGACCACCCGCGGCAGCCCCACCGCCGGGCCGGGGCGCTGCCGGGGCGCTGCCGGGGCCGGGCCGGGCCGGGCCGGGCGGAGGGGCG
>JAWWTY010000123.1:50940551-50987120 GCA_035222235.1 Margarornis squamiger
CGGCCCCCGCCCCGAGCCCTCCCCACGGCGGCCGAGCACGGTGAGCGGGGCCGCGGGCAGGGCCGGGCAGGGCAGGGCAGGGCAGGGCAGGGCAGGGCAGGGCAGGGCAGGGCGGGGGGCGCGGACACCCCCGGGCCCCGCCCGGCGGGCTGGGGCAGGCGGGAGGGCGAGCCCCGGGACAGCCGATCCGGGACAGCCGATCCGAGACCGCCCCCCGGCGGGGGCAGCTCCCGGGTGCTCCGGACCGGGGAGGGTCGGCTCGGCTTCCTCACGGCTGCTGCTCCGACCCGGCTGGCTCTGGTTGGTGGGGTTCGTAGTGCGGAGTGGCACTCTGCTGTCGATTCTTGTTTGGTTTGCTTTTGGTGTGGGGGGTTGTTTTTCTAAAGGCTCTGAGGCTGGTACTTGAGCCAAGGGTGTTTAGTTGTCACTCTTTGAAGAGGCTGGCAGTGGCGTGCTGACAGCAGGGTGGTGTGCTGCCAGGCTGCTCCCGGCTTTGCGAGCAGAGCGCAGCTGAGGGGGGAGACATGGAACAATGTCTTGTGAAAGATAATCTAGGGGAAAGGACATTGTCACACTGCCATGAATTTGTTGTAGGTAAGATTTGTGCCAGGAGCCCGTGGTGTGTGTGCTCCAAGGGAGGCGGTGGGGAAGGCGCATGTTGGCCTCGGAGCCCAAGGGGCTGCGGTCGGTCGCTGCTCCGCTGCTGGCACCGAGCTGGGTCCCCCCGCTGCCCTGCCCGCCGCGGGTCGGCACCACCCACCTCGGGCACTTGGTTCCTGACGGACACCTGTTTCTCTAGGCAGGTGTCTGCAGGATTGCCTCTTAGGTTGTGTGGTAATACTGACTGAACATCCAGAGCTATGCGTATAGATAAGTGTTGAAAACCGTCTCCAGCTGTTAGAGGTGAGGACATCTGACTTTTTTGGTCTTAATAGCGTATTATGTTAATGTTGCTAGTTGCCTACTGGGAAAGCTGTGTATCTCCAGGGAGTATTAGTGGGATATGTATTAGAAGTCTTTACATTCTTGGCTATTTGAGTGCCACCCACCTTTAGTCATTGCTGTTAGTTTCCAAAAGCAGACATGGGCTCAAAAAAGCAAAAGTGGGGGAGATCAATTTTACTTTATTTTTTCCTATATACAGTGAGAGAGAATAAATCCTTGATAGACCAATCCAATTCCTGAGACCTAATGAGATGAAAGAAATTAATCTTTGGTTTCAAAAAGTGACTCTGGTGTTGACAGCAAAGCTTGAAATCGTAGAAGCAGTTGGCAAAATAAAAGTGATTGTAATGTTAGCAGTACATTAGTCAGTTCAGTTCTGAGCACTTTTCCTTCCCCTGCCACTGAGGTGGGTGAGTCCACTGTCTTTGATTCTTTTTGCCCTTTGTAAAATACAAGATTTACAATGTTTGCGTAACTCTTAAGTGATAGAGTTCTGTACTTTAAATCATTTAAGTACATTTTATGTAAGGAGCTAAGTAAGGGCAAACCCATACCGGATGTGTTACTGGTCATTCCACATGTACTGTTGCATGTGCTTCTCTAGCAGGTGGGGACATCCCTGACCCTCTCGAGTCTGTAAGCCAGGGAGTCTGCTTTAGAATTGAGATGGTGGTAGCAGCAATTCTGTAGCTCTGGGTGGATCTTTTTTTAGCCTAGCTGGATATTATTTTGCTGACTACAGAAGTAAATATAATGGAAAAGGTTCTATGAAATTCCTTATATTGTGCACATTGTGATGGTTTTGCAACACTTTACACAAACCACAATCAAGTCCATTAAATTCCGGAATGCATGGCCCAGTTACATGGGCAACATTCTGGAGACCATGTTCTTTTGTTCTAATGGAAAAATAAGAATAATACAATAATTTCTCAAGAAGTAGTCTGCATAAAAACTGTTTCAAAATGCATTATGGCTTTAATAGTTTTTTAACTCTTATACCTGCTTTCAAAAGGTTAGTATTTGGTTCTGGAGAAAGTTTGTAACTGACTTCTGGTTTTGTTATTAACTTCTCATTTCCTACTTTCATACTTTTAGACTTCAGAATTAGTGGTGTGTGAATGTTATTTGCATAAGAGATGTGTAATAAAACCAAGTTTGTGTTTCAGAATTTTCCCTTATGGATATTTTAGGGTCTTGATGTACATTCTTAAAAGACCAAGTGTTGTCTCTGCTAGGGTTTGTCATACCAGAATTTGACCTAACAACATCATGAGTCTTCACAGGGCCAGTAGAATGAAAATAGCAATATCCTCTCTACTTATAAATGTGTATGAATGGGGAAGGTTACGGTGTCCTGACAATACCAAGATTCAGATTCTTACTCCGTATGTTTTGAGCATTTCTCATATTACTCATCACAACAAATACAAAAATGTTTTGGCAGATTCATTTATACATAGAAAAATTGATGTCATCTGCCCATATTCTGCTTGGAAAGCATCTCTGATAATCTGTGAGCCTACTTTGCATACATGCTATTGCATGCACTGCATATTTACATACATGCTATTGATGCATGTAACGCTTGATGTTAAACACGCTTTGGTTTAACTTCTTGTGTTAGAGATTCAATTTATTCATACATACAGATCCATCTCGTTCTTAATGAGGCACCAGATTTTGCAAAATGCTGTTACATCTTGGAAAATCCAAGTGCTCCCTAGGCTTTTGTAAGTACAGTGGAAGCTAAGAAAACTTTCTAAGGCTGTATCACAGAGCTTAATCTTGCAGTTCTTGTTCAAGTAAAAAAAAAAAAAGAAAAAGGAGTGCTTTTCCCAGAAGAGCTCCTTCAGCTTGTATGCCTTGATTCATCAACAGCTACCTTCCGCAGTTCCCAAGGAGCCTCATTTGAAGAAAGACTCCTTAGCTCCTCATTACGAAGGAATACAGTCAGGGATATGAGAAGGATCAGTGTGTGTTAGCTGTGCTAGTCGTACTCCTGCTGACAGAACATGTTTCTGCTATCAGTACAGTAGAGAAATATGGTCCTATCTTCTTCTTTTCATCCCATTACCTATTCCACAATATTGGCTGAGGCTGGGGCAAGAGAAAGGTCCCTTAGTGATGATTGATATGGCTTTTCATGAAAGATTTGAAGACGCTTAGGGAGCAGCCTCTGGCATGATTGAGTGATTGTACATTTGCATGGTTATTAATTGAACAGATACGCTTCAGAAGCTTTAGTCAAAGTGTCTAACTGGTATTTTTACTACAGATAATGGAACAAATTAGTCCCATTTGGGTGGGAACAGATACAATTACACTTGATAAAAGTTTTCCTCATTAAGATTAGTTCTGATTCTTCTGCAGCTTTGTATGCATTAAAAACATGCCTTTCTGAAGCTAAATATAGTTTCATTTGTACTTTATAAGGCTGCTAGACAAATGTGAGAATCAAAGCACTGAGCTCTTCTAAGGAAGACAAGATTTTTGTTGGAAAATAAACCAAATATAGCACCAACCATTTACATGATATAAGCAGCTGCAATGCTTTATTTGTTGAATCTTTGTCAAATACGGACCTCTAGTATTATAACTTTGGTCTTTTTTGTTCATATATTCATATGCATATGTTCATATATTTCCTGTCAGTCATAAAATCTTTATTTTTAGCAAGACAATATTTTTAGAGAACTTGATAAAATAGTTTTTGTCTGTTTTCATACATATAAAACTTATTTAGGGAAAAAAAGCAGCTGTCTGAATGAAATTACATGAAGATATGAAGGAAAGGTGGGGGTTAGTTCTTCAAACAGTTGAACTAAATCAAGCATGAAAGAACACTTCCTGGTGCAAGTGGCCTTAGTTTAACAAGAGTTCCTGTGCAAGTTTTTTTAACTCACCCTCATAGCTAGGTGAGACTGATCAGATGGCACCTGTAATTAAGCACCTCTATTTTGAAAATACTAGGTAAACTTTTTATCAGATTGCTCCATGAAGTGTGGAAATAATCTTATACACAGACTTTTTTGAGCCATAAAGATAGTCAGATGCTTCAGTTTGAAGTTAGTACCTAGAGCAAAAGTGTGTAAAGATGAAAAATACCCTATTTTCTATGGTAAAACTATAGCTCAAAGTGAGATGTGTGGTGCAAACAAATCCTGATCATGTGAAACAATACTATAGATATTCCTTGTGCAAATGAGTGTAATGGATTTTAAAATCTGTTGCTAGTAGGTGCAGGGGAGAGTTGTATAATTTGCATAGCACTTTCCTTTTTATGATCTAAACTGGTCTGTGAGTCTGCTGAATTAGATGGATATTATTCTCTGGTAAAAACTGGGTCGTCTTTTAGCTAAACATATGTAAATAACCAAGTACAGAAATCCTGTTAATTGCTACAGATTCCCTCTGGTATAAGTACTGATTAAAAATATTCTAATTGATAAGCCTCACATTGTTTACTGCAGGTATGTAGAAAACCTGATTCAACTTCTGTGGAGCTGGAAGGCAGGCACCCGTTAGCTTCAGATAAAATATGATCTAGCCTAAAGGGGTTAGGAGTAGGGCTGCCAGGGAATAGAGCTGCTTTCATCTGAAAATTGAAAATCCTGCTATCTTTCTCAGCGTGCTGCTACCCTGCTAAATCTGTTTGCTCAGTGGCAAGTTATTGGAAACATTTGTCATCCCTGGAGAAAAAAATAATGAAAATATTCCGAAGAATTTCAGTATAATTTTGTGTTTGTATGTGATTACAGTAACATTAAGGAATAGTGTATTTTTATAGTTTTAAGGATTTAGTAAGGTATTTTATAATGTAAACAATTGTACTCTTACTAAACTAGTTTAGGGCTGCACTTGCTGGCTCAATATGGTAGAAAGGGTTTCATTTTTATCTGTTGATTAAGTAAAGATTGAATAAGAGATTATTTTTTATTTTAATGTGTAATTTTGCAAAGAGATGAAATATCTAAAATTTCCTGAATGGTTGACCCTCCAAAAACATTAGTTCAAAATAAGAAGTTATTGCAGGCCCCTTGTGCTGCAGCAATTGCCTGGATGCTCATTGTTAGCTCAGGGCAACTCTGAACTATCTCAGTGTAACCTTTTTCCATACAGGCCTAAGTCATGTTTGCTCACAGTGTTCTGTGTCATTGGCATCTTCTCTTAATTAGCTTTCATACTTTGAGAGTTTTCTTTCAGAAAAATGCCATTTTAACAAAAGGATGACCAAAGCTGACAGCTGGCGTTTGGTAATAATGTTCTGTATCAAATATCAGTAAATGAATTCTAAAATAGCTGGACCGCTTTTTTGGTCCATGACTGGATGTGCATAATTAGCTCCTCCCCAAGTGTTTTGCCCGGAAGAAATGTTAAGCCACCTGGATGGGAATAAGTAAATATCTTTTTAAAATCTTAGTGGGTCTTATTTAGCTCCCTTGGCAAGTTCTGTTTTGGTCACTGATATCAGCCTTACTGCCTTTAAAGCCTGAAATCTCTCTTTGTCCTCGGGTATGGGGTAATGGTCATAATGGGCCATGAAAGGGAAAGTGGGAAACAGTACTGGAACAGTGAGGGATTTTAATGTGTGGGTTCTTGTCCTCTGAGAGTTGTGCTTGACACTGACAAGACTTAACTAAGCTGAAAGAAGCTTCTGTATCATCTTCTGTATTTCCCTGATACACCATTCTGTGTTGAATAGATGCACCTCAGCGTACCTGTAACCTTGGTTAGCCTAGCCCCAAAATAGTAAATTTCCTACCAGGTTCTCATTACATCTTGCCACTCTTTAAAGTGGTGTGAACTTTTTCACGTACTTTAGTGTGAGAAGGGTTGTGATGCTTGTCTGTAAATAGGGCTTTGACCATAATTATAAGTTTTCATGCTGTGGTTCCTGCTTCACTGCTCTTGGTGCTAGCCGTGTTGGCAGAGTCACCAGAAGAGGTGTCTTACCTACTCTGAGCAACTCCAAATGTCCACTTCAGGGTGAAAATGCCCAGCAGTGCTCCCAGCGTGGTGGTGGTGGTTACACAGTCGTGGAATTGTGCTGTGGGAACAAGGGATGTATGAAGATCCTTAGCACTTTGCAGTTCTGAGTCTGTCCCTGCTCAAAAGCTCCTTCCCTGATTTCAGCATGTCACTGTAGTATCCTTCAGTGGTTGGCTCAGCATTTCTTAGTTTCTTTGGCTTTGCTCCTATTTTTAAGGAGTTGGTTTGTGTTTTATTAGCATTTGTAAGAAGTACCAGATGGGTGACACTGGAAAATTAATTAATTGTTTACTTTCCAAGTGATTTGTCATATGGTAGCAAAGTTACCCACTAGTATGCCTTGAGCAGGATGTGGCTGGGTAAGCAGTCTGCTACTGGTGTCTCAGGCTCCTACTTGACTCGTGTCAACTTGGTGTCAGTTGAAACCAACAAGAGCAACCACCAGCTGGGTCCACCTGTGTTCGTGGTTAAGCACTGACTTTTCCATGAGGAAAGGAACTGGCTTAGCTTAATCTGCGTTGAAAAGTTCATCTTAGATCTTGTTAATTATCCTGAGAAAACTTGTAGTACAAAAATACACTTGCCAACTAATTAGGCTACAGCTGGAAGTCCAGGGAGACATGCTGATGCTTTCAAATACACAATCAGGAGAGTGGAGATGATTGCTTTATACCCTGAAAATGATGCTATGTCTAGGAACCCACTTGGGTATCAGCCATCACAATCATTGCAGCTCTTTTCCCTAGAAAAGCTAAATGAGTGATCTGAGCTGGGACAAATAGTTGAAGAAAGCTGTAATTGGAGCCATGCTTTCCTGTGGCAGCACTCTTCCTGGCAGGACCAACATTTATAGTCTGCTGTTTTGTTTTTGCTGCCCAGTCAGCCAGTTGGTTTTCTTTTGTCCTGAAAACTCAATTTTATGCCTAGGAGGAGGCCTGGTAGAAAAAGATCATCAGTAGTCCTCTAGAGACCTGTGGCCATGCAGAACTGCTGGATCCTGGTGCACTGAAGCCAATAGGAGTGCTGGTATTTGTTCCAGTAAAAGTAGGATGATGCAGCCGTAAGCGTGAAAGACACGATAGGAGAGCTTCTCTTGCATTGTTAATAAAAGGGATTAAAAATTAACATTATTAAACAGCCAAGTATAATGTTGCAGTGTTTCAGACTAAAGGCAATATTTACTTGAAGTATCTAAATTACAGTACAAGAGGAGAATGGATCCTTGGAATGTTGTAATTAGTATCAATTTGTATACAGGATTTTTCTTTTTTACAAAGGCTATTTTTAGCCTTGTTTGAACAGAGGAAGTTGCTTTGTAGAGGAAGTTTTCTTCGAAAATTTTGAGCTTATTTTTGCTAGTTTTATAACTCTGACAATTAAGAACCTGTGTATAAAAGATGCTGACCACCCCTACTGGTTATTTATGCCAGGCCCTTGGCTTCTGGCTTGATTTTGATTTAGTGTGATGTCTTTGTCTTTAATGTGGATTCTATTGCCTGAGAATCATGCATCTGTTAAGTTCAGACAGAATAGCATTTCTTTAAAGTACTGCTTATTTTTCTTTTTATTTTTCCCTCTCTTCCGGGAGTTCCTTTTATGAGGTTTCTTCCCTCTTCAGCTACTAATGCTTTTGTGTTTCACCGTCCTGTAGTTTTGTCCAGTTGTTCGTAACCTTTGTTTTTTTAAAGGCTCCATTACCATTTCTGCCTTGTTCTTCTTTTCTATTGCTCTGGTGATAGAAAATGGCCTGGATTTCTGGTAGTAGTAATTGAAAAAACTAGAAATTTCACAAAGCTATGTGCAGGTAAAATCACCCAGTCCTAGGTACACATACATCTGGTTTGGTTTTTTAAGAGAAAAAACTCAAATCCGTGCATATGATTTTTCCCCTCTATGCTCTAATCCAGTCTGAAGAAGCACATGATGCAGAAATTAAGGGATAAAATTCCTTGGCCTGTCTTACTTGCAAGTTTAGCTGTATAAATGAAATAATGGGAGGTTAGATAATAGGCTAGTGAGCTGAATGTAGGTAATTCATCAAAAGACTAACAAAACACTCAGGATGCTGTGGGAGGTTGGGTGTGCATGAAGAACAAATATTATAGAAGATGGAAATCAACAAGGAAATGCATTATATAACCAATACAGAACATTCTGAGTTTGCCTGGGATTCACTGATTTTGAATGTTTTAGCTTCTTTTGGTCAGTTGGTCACTAGTAAACAGTATTTCCCTACTGCAGATACCTTTGTCTATTATTTTACTGTACACCTAACTGATATTGAATTGGACTTTGTATGACTAGAGTTCAGTGAGTCCAGTCCCTAAAAGAGTGAGAATTAGAAACAGATTTTGACATAGCCACGTACCCAGAGGCAGTCTGAAGTGCCCCGTAATGAGTCAGCATTTTGGCAACTCCAAGTTGCCCTTGGAGTGCTAGTGGTACTCAGGAGACAGAGTAGCCAAGGAGGAGAGGAGAGTCCTATAAAAGCAGTGATGAGGAGCTGATCACATCTGTCTCTTCTTGCTTTAGCTGAAATGAATTTTCACCCCCTGGGTTAATGGCTACTATGGTCACACAGTTCCCAGGACCTGATGTGCAGGTTTGCAGGGATGTTATGTTGTGCTATATGAGGCCAATGTACAGGATGTTGTAGATTCCAGAAGAGAATACTGGGAGGTCATTTGGACATGGCTAAGATTATACAGAATAGCCAAACATGGAGCATGCTGTGAATAGAATAATTACAAAAAGGGTCAGATATTGTAAGAAAACATGGATCTTAAAATGGCTTAGATGCAGGTAAAAAGGCAAGAGATCAAGTTCTTTTTAAGGAAACCTGGATCCTTTAGTAGATGATGAAAGAATATAGGAGGGAGGATTTCTGCCTTCGACAGTAAGATAAAAATGAACATTTTATCTTTGGGGCAGTGAATCATTCATGCTTTGTGTATGGGTTTTACTATTTTAGCCCTTTATAATTATTCAGAATGCCTGCAGAGGCATAAGAAGCAAATTGGTTTCTTTATATATTTTTATTTTCAATTTTATGCATATTTTCATTTGTTCTGACACACTTCTCCCAAACTGAACTCAGAAGCAAAATTAGCTTGATGGCATCTTGGAAGTATTTGACAATTATGCTCTGAGTTATTGCAGTTGGCTGAAAAATGAGGAGTTGAATAGGGTGTTTTTTCTCTTTAAAGTAATGTGGCAAGATTCTGTTACTTGCCTGCTGTACTGTGAGGTGTTTTGCTCCCAAGGATTTCTTACCTTCAGACTTAAAGAAAACAGCAACACAGCAGAAGTAGTTCTTAGCAGAGGGAATCTTCAGCCTTTGTATTCATTGTGTGTTGATAGTCTACATTTTAAAAATGTCTGAATCCAGGAAAGAAAAGAGTTAATGAGCTTAATATTTTGCTGCTTAAGATGTCTGGTTTAGTCCATGATAAATCTGTAGTAACTCTGATTTAAGTATCATATAGAGTGAGTGCTTCTCTGAATACGAGAGTGATAAATATTTTTACACACTCCTTTACACCAAGGAGTAGTGATCACCAATAGGTAGACTTTGACAATATTGATAATCAGTATTCATCATATTCGAGTTACATTGGAGGGCAGCAAGCACATGGAAGATTGGCAAAATTTCTTGTTTGCCTTTGTGATGGAAAGGAATTTGGTTTTGTAATTAGTAGAGTGGAGTGAGGCAGAGTATAATTTCTGTCTCCCAGAGCTCACCAGCTGCCTGCTATTTTACTCAGGAGTGGTGTTGCTGAATTGGGAAATAATGTATAGTCATAGCAATAATTTAAAATACAGAACAGTCTCCAGGTACAAGAAAACCCCAACCAGAGTGTATCCATAAGGATTGTGGTTTTGATAGTAGGGTGTATAAAATATAACACACAGCTGTAGGGCTGGGAGTGGGGAAGATAATAAAAGAAGAAACAATTTACAATAGTTATGAGAACTGAGAATGCTATTTTTTAAATCATGACAGACTAGAAATATTTTCAATATGGTTTCATTGCCTACAATTTCAAGTAGATGCTCAAGTCGAAAGGTAATGGTGGGCTTTTATTTGTCTTAAATCATCAGACACCATGTTCCCTTTTGCTCCTGAATTACTGTAATTCCAACTCCAGCCACAGTATTTTAATTTCAGTAGTACTGTTTATGATTGCCTCTGTGGGCCTCTTTACACTGGAAAGGTCATATTGACAAATTTGATAGTACATCACATTTGTTCATGTTTACTAATCCTCTCCTTTGTTATGCTCTCTATCAGTTTCCTTAGTCTAGAGGCCATAATATATACCTTCTCAGCTGTTACCAGAGAGAGCTTTGGCATATTTACAACTGTGACTTCCAGCTGTTTGTAAACTGTGTGAATTAAATACTGTGCTAGCAGTAATATGGCCAAACCATATGGTAATTTTAAGTAGAGTAAAAGTAACTCTCAGTCAGAGGACGTGCAGGTATTTGATATCGTAGCCTTACCCATTGCCCTGGTCTTACCAGTTCCTCTATAGATTCCAAGGAAAAAAAGGTCACAATAAACAGAGAAACATACAGAAAAAATAAGTAAAAGAAAACTACAAGCATTTTCTTTCTTTCTCCAGGTCATGAGGGAAGAGAACAGAGCACATCCTTCCATTTTCTGTGATAGACTGTAAGCAGAACAACTGTATTTGCAAAAGGTGGAGAGCTCATGTGACTCACAGCAAAGAGGTCAGAGCTGGGCAGAACAAGTTAGCCGCTGACGTGAGATCAGACAATTGCAAGTACTGGGAGGCAGGCAGGAAGCACACTGCAATTCTGGAACAGCATTTCAATACAAACAGGCTCCCTAAGAGCACACAGTGGAGCCAAGAAATCCTACTTCATGATATATAAAAGTACTGGTCTCTTATTCTTAGACAGAGTCACAAAACATTAATAAGCTTTGAGATCTGATTATAGAGCTGAGTTGATATTTAGTACTTTACGCATTCAAAGTGTGTTACAAATAATACAGTTAAGCCTAGAATGTTTAAAAGAGGAATACACACATGAGAGTGTCATTTTACAAGTGAAAAACTCTATCTTGTATGATTTTCTCTCTTCTTTGTAACTGGTCAACCACTTGTAAAAGTTCCATTTCCTCCAGTTCCAGGAAAAAATAGTTGCATAATGGGTAATTAGTTACCTGGATTTTTAACATAATAAAATACAGTTTTAGCATCTTTATCAGGGAAAAACCTAGTGCTGTTCCCAAATTACATAGTCAATCTTTGAACCTTTGCCAATGAGTTTGTTATAGGGTTGGAGGAAGGAAAGATAAAGGATGATTCCTTTCAGCATCATGTGAAGGTGGGAAAGCTTGTAAGAGATCTTTTGTTGAATGGTTGGATGGCATTTTCTATGGTGATATATGTGTCCTGCTTTATTTAGCTCATTAATTTGTCATGTACAACCCAGGTGCCTTGGGGTAAATTCCTTGGAGCATACATCTGCTTAAATTTATGATGTTGTATGACAGGTTAATTTTTCCCATTTATTGTCTAATCTTTTTCAGTTGTATGCTCTATAAAGAATGTTAGCCTGGTTTCATTGGTAATGACTCTGAGACAATGTTTGGTTTTCTTGTAGTCCTCTATAATATAAGCACTTGTCTGTTAATTGCTGTCACATTACACATGACATGTTACTGACCCCTCAATTCTTTCAAGTTACAATTAAAGATTGTTTTGCAACTTCACTTGTTCAAATACCATCTTTTGGATGTCACCATTATATGCAGGGAAACCATTTTGCACTGTTTAGCAATCAGGGCTTTTATCTGTTCCTCATGCTGGATAGTTTTAGAAAGGCTATTCTGCTTGGCGTGGCATATCATCCAGGGAGCTTGTGTAGTTAACATTTTTTTTTTCTATTACTGTCATGTCATTCTGAAATAATTTCATGAAAATTAGTGTAGTAGCTTTATAGTTAACTCTCCAAAAGAGTCATTAGGTCGTCTGCTGTGATCTTCTGTATATCGGAAAACATTGTATCCGAACTTGGGTACTCCTGTACTTTACTCAGTAATCTGTACTTTACTGAAGCAAATCTGAATGCATTGAGTGATGGGAAATCCACTCCTTCTTGAGCACTTTGTTGCACTGATCAGTTAACTGTAATGGTAAAAATGTATGCCTTACTTCTCTTTTGAATCTGGTTGGTTACAGCTTCCAATTATTGATTCTTGATCACCTCTTCATTGAAGAACTTCTCAATACTCAGGCCTGTTTTTCTGTTCAAAGGCACTTGTGTGCTACATAATCAAGTAATTTCTCACTCCTCCTCCCACTACATTGCCAGATTTTGCTTTCTTAATGCCTGGACAAAAAGTGTTTCCTCTGTCCCTTCAATTTTGTTTTTCCTTTTTCAGTTTGTTTGGTTTTTTTGTTTTTTTTTAAATGGATACCCTAGCAAGTTGAGGGCACTGATGTTCAAACTCCATCATGAGATATATATGGATATCTCTTTTATCTTCTTTTACTATCCAACTCTCTCCACCATGGCAGAGAGATATTCAGAAGAGTGGTAGGCACTGGCAGAGGAAGGACTGTTTTCTCTCTCTTTCTTTGTCTAAGAGGGAAGAACTATTATGGTGACACATTCTGTTGAATGAAGATATCTTACAGAGATATGTTATTTCTCTTTCTTCTAGTGACGTTAAAATGCTTATGTGTGATCAAGGCTGTAACTTTTTATAGGCAATGACTGCAAAGCACATCTTTTGATTCAGCACACCTTTATCAAATGGCTGGTACCTTCATAAACTACTTATTTTAGGAAGTTAAGAAGTTATATCTGCTCTGTGCTGCTGTATTTGTTAAGCTTGCCAATTATGGCACAACATAATGCATGCAACATAACACAATCGACTACAGCTTTACTGATGGTAAGGAACAGAAATATTCTGAAAGTATGGTTTTGCAGAACTATAATATACCCTGAGTCCTCATTTGAGAGAAATCAATCCCTGATTTAACCACAAGGGTAGAAATGCCTTGTAATCTGCTACACATTTTGACCCTCAAGTAAGTCACTGAGAAGTTGTTGGTAAATAGTAAAGTTACATTTGTACGTGCTTGACACTTCTTGTGTAAGTGGTTTTAGCAGGTGAATAACCTAGAATTAATTTCCCACCATGTCCATTACAGCTTCTTTGAACATTCCATATTGCTAAGTGATTGACCTACTTGTTTGATCTAAAATTAGTGTATGTAGCTCCATTTTTAAAGTGTTTCCAAATACACTCACTTTTGCACCCCTCCTGCTTGCCTTCATTATACAACAAGGATGATTGTTTCCTTTAGCAAAGAACTTACTGGGTTTTAAATTATTTTGCTGTGCATTGATCTAGAGGGAGAATGCCAGCAGTGTATTAGGGTTCAGTACAAGTTCCCCTGACCTTTCACATTTTGTATATACACTTAAGAGTCCCACTATGCAGATGCAGGACAAAAATTTAATCTTCATATTTCTTGTTTGTTGTATTTCATTGTGGTATGTGAGAAAACCCAGGGGAAACACACAAAGTCTTGCAAAAAATCTGTTTGGCTCTCTAAGGAAGCCTGTGTGAGACAGTGCTTTCAGCAACATCAAAATGTAACTGCACATACCAGACTTCTTCATTCAGACTGCCAAAGGAATAATAGGATTACCCTGCTTTGTTTTGCTTTTTCACCCTGGTATTAAATGAACTGAAACTTGATGTGTGAGTCTCTGGAAAATAAGGTCAGTTGAAAAAGAGTTCATTGTGCTTTTATTCTTCTTAGGTGTTCACAGACAAGTTTGGGGTTATCCACAGAACCATGGCAGAAGGTGGATTTGATCCCTGTGAATGCATTTGCTCGCATGAACATGCAATGAGAAGACTGATTAATCTGGTAAGGATAACATGAGGATATTTGGAGGGGTGATTATTCAGACATTACTTCAGCTTTTGCAGTTTTGCAGTTACTGATGCTTTTGAGTCTGCTTATTCAGTAGCGTGTACAGTTCGAATCTGTGTATCCAACTTTCTGATGAGCTTTTGAACAGTCAATACAAATGATAGTTTTCTGTTTGTTTCCCAGAGCTTCATTTTGACAACACTGACAGTCAAATTTGACATTCCTCACATTGTATTGAAATGTTTCTTCACATGCCTTTTTTCAGTGTGCATAAAACCAAAGAAACTACCCTGGAACCTCTTTGATATCAAGGTGGTACCACACATACAAGGTTCCATGTACTCATATGGCAAGATATCAATGTCTAAATTTTTAAAACTACTCTTTAAAATATTCTGAAGCTGAAAATCCAGTGGTTTTGAGTTCTGTTTCTTGCTATGTCATTGATACGGTTGAGCAACTTCAAGCAAGTGATTTTACATTGCTCTGTGACCAGTAAAATAGCAATGTTTCTTTGTTTCTGTATTGAATTTAGTTCACTGTCTATTGAAGAATAAGCTACAAAGTGCTTCTTTTATTTTCTAAGTAATAGTGTATATTTTTTTATAATAACACTAACGATTATGAACTGTGAGCAATGAGGTAAACTTGATTACAGCTCTAATGTGGTTAAACTGTTTTTCAAGGTTGTGCTGTACATCAGCTTCATTTGATGTACTTCTGCTTGTAGATGTTCCCAAATTTGTTTTTATCACATTTTCTTTGTTAGGACCTAAATTAATATAACTTTAAGTTACTGAGTACATCAACTGCTCAAGGCAATGTGTGTGAAGAGTATCCTCTCTAGGATCAGGCCCTTCTTCAGGGGGTTTTGTATCAGTATTTTAGGAAGGTTATCAGGAAAATGTGGCATCCACTAGCCTATGATAAGAGTAGAGCTAATATGTAAACCCCCAAAGAATGTATGTTTGGGAATAAAGAATCATAGAATCAGAATATCCTGAGATGAAAGGGACCCACAGGGATCACTGAGTCCATCTTCCAGCCCTGCACAGGACAACCCCAAAAAATCACACCATATCTCTATTGTCCAAACATTTCTTAAACTCTGGCATGCTTGGTGCTGTGACCACTTCCTTGGGGAGCCTGTCCCAGTGCTCAGCCACCCTCTGGGTGAATAACCTTTTCCTGATACCCAGCATAAACCCCCCCTGCCACAGCTTCATGCTGTTCCCTCAGGTCCTGTCACTGGTCACCACAGAGAAAAGATCGGTGTCTGCCCCTCCTCTTCCTCTCACAAGGAACTTGTAACTGCAATGAGGTCTCTCCTCAGTCTCATCTTCTTCAGGCTGAACAAGCCAAGTGACCTCAGCTGCTCCTTGTACAGCTTCCCTTCCATTTGTATGCTTGCCCTTAAAATGAAACCACTTCCATGTGAGTACATCCACAAAAGAAGAAACTTTTTTTAGACGGCACTTTCTGTGTGGTATGTATGACTTGTTCTTGCAAATATGTGGATTGCTGTCATGTAGTCCTTGTTCACCCTGAATATAAAATCCTGAACATAAAACACTTTATTAGCCTTGGACTGCGCTGTTACACTATCTCATCTGGAATGCCAGAGGAAGGAACCTAAAGCCAAGCAGATGCTATTGTGTGTGCTCTTGGGGAGCTTGACTGACCACATTGTCCAGAATTGCTCTGCTCAGAGTAAGCAGAGTTCATCAGCCATGTCCATAATGTAGCGCTGCAGAGCTTGTGTCATTGTGTTTGTACATTGCACCCCTGGGCCTTTGCACGGAGAATGCTGTCTCCAAAACACATAGGCCACACTGGGAGCCAAAATATTCCAGACCAGGCTCTCTCAGTGGGAGGGCTACATCAGTGGCTGCAGCAGAAGGCAAATGATACAACACAGGACAAGAAGAAGTGACAAGAGCTTATCATCTCACAGACCCTGAGACCCTTGGGCTAAGCATCAAAACTGGAGTTGTCAAACAGCCCAGCTCGGTGAAGTGACCAGCTGCCCCAAAGTCCAAAATGACACCAGACAAACTGAGCATGTCTGCATAGCCAATTCCATGTACTTTATAGGAAATTATATAATTTCCCTTTGGTAACTCCCAAGTGTGGTACAGCCAGTGCTCTCCTGATTCTCAAAAGTCATTAGATTTTGACATACTTTCCTATTGCTGAACAGTCAACAGATTGGTTTGAGAATTGGAGAGGCAAGAAGTGAAAGGGATGTGTGCCCATTTGTTGCTGTTACCAGAATTATTCAGGATGGAAGGGACTTCAGTAGATCACCTAGGCCAACCTCCAGTTCAAAGCAAATTCAACAATGACCAGGTCCTTCAGGACTTTTATTCTGAGTCTTGAAAACCTTCAAGGGATAGCAATTCTATAGCCTCTTGGGGCAACCTGCCCCAGTATTTGACAGTCTTTGTGATAGAGATTTTTTTCCATTCACTGTTTTAGTTGAATGTAACTCTGCCATGTAGTGCTGTGAAGAGCCTGTCTCTGTCCTCTCACTAACCTCATTTTAAATACTGGGGTCTTCTGTTAGATCCACCCAAAAGCCCAGCTTCCTCAGCCTCTCCTTACAGGGCAAATGCTCCAGCCCTTGGAGACCCCCTGCTGAATTCATTTCAATCTGTAAGTGTGTTTTGTGTAGGAGAGTTCAAGACTGGATGCAGGATCCCAGATAGGGGTTTAAAGTGCCGAGTACAGGGATGTAATCACATCCTTCAGTCTACTTACTGTTTAAAGGTCAATGCTCCTGACACAAGGGTGCCAAAAATGGAGGCTTCTGTAGAGAACTGTTGTCTCTTCTGTGGAGCTTTTACTTCAGGCCCAACCATCCTAGCTGAATTCCCAGTTAGATGCATAATTTTAAAATCTTCTGAGCTTTTCCTGCAATTGCCATATGGATACTTGTACACATGTTTCTTCCCAAGAAGAATGGGGTTTTTTTGTCCTCAAGATGACTTTTGTGACATATCCCATAGTTGTGTTGATTCTGGACCTTGAGGCTTCTGGACAATCAAAAATGGTGACAAAGGAACCCCTGGGACTAAGTTCAGGGAGTTGGGAGGAAGAAAGGAGAATCCATATTGGCTGCCCTTTCCCCTGTGGCTTGTTAGATGCAAATCTAAACCAGTACAGTTCAGAATTTTGACCCCCATTCAGCATTTTTTATCTTTTCCTTTTTTGCTAGAAGATACTGACAGAAATAGCACCAATCAGCCAGTTGTCTGTTGTGGCTGGAGGATTCTAGGTATGAACAACACAGATGACTTGTGTCCAAAATCAGAAGAAACGATACAAATGTCTTTGTGAGATTTTGTACCTGGGCTACTCTGCGCAGTGTAAGGTGGGTGCAAATAAATTATTTGGAGGCACACTAGTTCCTGTGTTGTCAATGTGAACAGAGCACACCACAGTGCACACTCTTGGGCAGTCACCAAGAGCAGTCTAAAAGTGTTCCTATATAGTTACAGGAATGGAATTTACTGCTCAATGTCCATCTTCCAAAAGGTTCAGTTATCACTTGAAACTGTGAGGAGTAAAGTGAAATGCCAGATTTCATCTATCTTAAAAAGCAAAGCAGGTGCTCCTAAATATTTATAAGACAAAATCACTAGCTGTGGTAGTTCAGCACAATTTAGAAAGGAAAAGTCCCAGAAGTCTCAGTCAGCAGCCAGACTGTCCTCAAGTGACCTGTCGCATGATTTTAGCAGGAGTTTTGCTAAACCTTTATTATTGCATCTGTAACTTTTATGCTTCAGTGAGAGTTTTTAAGCTGTTGTTTTGTCTCTCAATCTTACACAACGTATGCAAACAGGAATTTTAGTGTTTGTGTTAAAAAGAACTCTTGGACATTGATTCTCATAGTTGCTGAACCCCATAAGTCTCAGTTGCAGCTGGATGCCCACTTCCTCTAAAAGTTGTCTCTTAAAACCTTTACTCCAAAATCATTGTGATAAAGAAAGCTAGGCAATCTGTTGTTGTGAAGTCTGTGGGAGTGAAAAACACATCCACACGTGCTGTGTGCCCAGAATGCTTCCCTATACCTACTTAATGGTTGATTCTTTTTAACTAGATAGGTATAAACCACACCAGAGCACGTTTGAATGGTGTTATAGCTGGGAGTACTTGTCAGCATTTTGGAGCAAATTGTATAAGAAGGTCTTTGCAATTATCTCCAGACTGAGCATTGTAAATCCAGAAGTTCAGAGTTGAGAGCAAATTTAACAGAACAATAATGTAATTATAGGAGATGCCCAAGTGTGAAAATGTACTTTTAGGATCCTTCAGTCCGGTAATGAGACTGTGCAAAACTCCCACAATTGTAGATTTTTACCTTGCATTTGGGTTAAAGCAAACTAATTTTTACAGACTACTTTGTTTATACCTATCTAGAACAACACTGATAAGAATTAAGGCATCTGCTAATGAAGAAGGCATGTTGTATTCAGTCATAACTATTATGTGCAGAGTTAAAAATACATATTCAAATACACAGCATTGCTGTTAGTTAACTGTATGGGAGATTTGAATGACACTGCTATTCCAAGATCAACAGGAGGTCAAAAAGTCTGCCTCTAGAACCTGAAGTTCTTGTTTTACTTTCCAACATTATACTTTTAACTTCTAATTTAATTGGTATATTTACTTTGAAACTCTTAGAAAATGTATTTGGCATTCAACGTACAACTTGTGGATGAATACATTACTTCTGGTTTTTTATATGGCATATAGTTTAATATCTACTTGAAATGCAGACTTCAGTTCATCTTGTAGTACAATTAATGCTTATACAATGAAAAAAGAGAAGATGTCATTTAAACACTTCTTCCTCTCTGCTGTTAGCAACACCACAGAAAATTACAAACAAGAAAGCTGCTTGTTTTTAAAAAGTCTGGCTCTTGCTAAGCTATATGGCTTGATTATTTATGTCCTTCATTTTGCTTGACTAAACAGGGCTTTGTTTTGTTGGGTTTTTTTCCTTCTTAATTCATAGTACCGTGACGATTTTATAGAACGTGAACTGTATATCTCTAATGCTCATAATATTTTTAAAGGTATTTTGCTGCTTATTAGGTTAACTGGGAGATATTGTTCATACACACAGTTCTTAGAATTTATATAAGCATATACATGCTTAAGTGGCATTGAATTATTATATGCTGAATGTTCTATAATTTTCCTCAAGTGGATTTTTCAGGGTTCTTCTTGGTGTCATAATGTGATCATTTTCACATGTAGATGTCTGTAGTATGGCCACTGTAAATAATAAGCAGGTATTACTATCTCCAAATATTCCTAAAACATTGGAAATCTAAAGTCCTTGGCTGTGACTCTAGTTTCTGGTATATAATACTCACAGTACCATCTTTTATGATTTGATGGTGCTGTGTAACAATTTGATTATTGTATGTTGGGTTCCCTATTTACTCTATGGATATAGCAGATAATTGGGAATTTTCATAAAGGGAAGTAAGTATGGAAGAAAAATACCACAAGACTTTAAATTCTCTGCAGACACACAAGAGTTGTCCAGAGACAATGACAGGTCTGTTAGTTTGCGTGATTTTATCTCCTGTTCAGTCTTCTCCATCTGCAAAACTTATTTTGACAAGAAGAGCCAAAGTTCAGGAATGAAGAACAACAAACGACATCAAGTAATTTTGCTGGGAAGAATCTTATCAGACAAGGGGACAGTTGTTTGAAAGTCACAGTGAAGGACATTCTGTGCTGTCTAAGGGAAATTGTCCCTGTCTTAGTTTTGGCAGAAGGCAGCGAGTCTCTACATAAGGGTGATGTTATATTTAAACCTTTTTATTTCCCCTTTTTCTCTTATTTTATAATATCAAAATCTGATTCCACTGTGTTACCCCCGTGGACGTCGATGCTCTCTGAGTAAGCATCACTGATCCATGACTGATCATAGCCCAAGGGTCAATTCAAATCTGAAAACTAGACTGAAAACACAGTTTATGTGCTGATGGGGGTTAATTATACACAGAGCATCTTCCATGAAGTCTGAACCCTGCGTATGACTGCTTAGAGTGGCCAGAAACATCAAAGCAAGCCAGTAACACACATGACTTTTTGTCATGGAAACATCCTTTTTCTCCTGGCACAGTAGTATTTGCTTTACAGAAACTGTGATGTCAGAATTCTCTCATACTACTGTTTATGAAAATGACCAGTATGTTCTTTAACCCATAACTTGTCTAATTCTATAATACAAAAGGACTTATTTTGATGAACTGTCAGCAGTTCTACTTACAAACCACTGTAGGAATTACAACCATGTGTTTGGTTCTTCTGTACCTAATTGCAGAGTAATGGTCCATGTCTAGTTATGTTGCCATATCAGAAGGCTTGAATGGCTCAAAAAAATCTAAGGGATACAAAGCAAATTGCTCTTTATTTTAATCTCTCTAGTATTTTGACATCACTAAATTTTTATAGCAAAAATTGCAAATTCTTGAACTATTTCAACATAATTGGTTCAAGCACTTTTTTGTCAACCAAGTCTACACATAATTCTCTTGGCCAGGTGTGCTGGTTTAAAGATAAACCAGCAGGAGAAATGAACCCAAAAAGAGATTAGAAGTCAGAGTTACAATTACTTAAAAAGACTACAATGAATACAATGATACAGAGAAAAAAACCAAAATGTATAACCCAGCACCCTGGGGCACGGACAGAACGGTGTTTGTTAGCCCCTGTGCTGAGCACCACGTGGACCCCCTGAGTGCAAAGTAAAAGGAGAGGAAACCTGTTGGTGAGGAGATGGTCACAGTCTGGTCAAGAGTGGCAGTCACAGTGTTCTTGAGGTTCTGGCCCCCCTCTGGATTCAACAAGTGGTACCAGAAGCCCCAAACCCCAAGATTATATATGCTCAGGTTCAGGTAGGAATGCCCAGTACCTCCCACCAGGGTGGGGAGTTTCACAATGGGTGATTTAACATTTTGAGTCATGGGATATTTTTGGAACTTTTGATGGTCTAGGTCATTGCAACTGCCTCTTGTGACAGTCCCTAAAGGACCATTAGCAGACATGACCGCTCAGGCTGGGTGTGAAGGTGTTCTCCAGAGGGAAGTTATCACAGCTGAGTCACTGGTGTGAAGACAGAAACATTCCTATGCCTCGCAGGGCTCTTTAACACCCAACTTGTAGCCTGAGGAGTCAGGTGTGCCCTGGGCAGCCACTGCAAATGGTCCATTATTAGCAGTTCACGAGAAATGACATAGAGGGTGTAGAATACACAGTTTTGGTGACACCTACACAGTGATAAACTGGTCCTGGCCACCATAACTAGGACACCAGGTCGTTTTAGAGTCTTAATGTTATCAACTGGCATAGTCTGAAATAGTACTCAGCATAGCCATGAGTCTCAGCTGAAGGAGACTTCATGTGAACAGCACAGAATAAACACAGATGACTAAAATTGATCTGTGTTGTGTGCTGCAAATGGTTGGAAAGCTCTCAAAATGTTAACAGAGCTAAGCCCAACTTAAATAGTCCCCGAGGCAACCATCAAAAGCAAGTTATGATACTGATGTGTCCGTCTGCTGAAAGCACAGCAGAACTATACCAAATACATTTGTGGTAATTTAAAGTGACCTTTAAATATGAGCCTTTGAGACTTCTTACACATGTTCCATGGCATTTGCCTTCTAATTTAATTTTTTTTATAGCATGTGCTACTGATTCTAGTCTATAGTACTTCTTAGCCAATCATCCCAAGAGCAGGAAATTGTATTTTGCTCTCACTTGCCCCTTTTGTCCTCGGTGTTCAAACTGGCTCAAAAAGGACCTTTCCCAGCAGCTGAGCCTTAGGTATTTCATTAGGACAAGAAGCTGTCATTCTTCAGAGATGTGGTGGAAAAGACTTGATGTACCATCTAAGATACTAGACCAAAAGAGTAAAACACAGGATTAAAATGGCAGAGGGCAAGACTGTTCCTGAGTGCTCTTGCTCCAGTGACTTCCATTTTCCTGCCTTTCAATGGGCACTCAGGGTTCTGGTGTTGCACAGACTAAGGGCCCAAAACTGTATTGCAGAATTCATGTACTGCTATTGCATGTAGGAACCCAGAAATTAGTTCAGGGTCAAACAGTGTAAAGAGAGACTATTCTCTAGACAGGTAAGTGGATGTTTAAAAAAAAAAAAAAAAAAACAACAAAAGAAAAGCCATGAACAACATCTACTCGGGTCTATGTCTCATGAAGAGCATATTTTCCTCTAAAGGGTTAGGTATCAGGACTTGACTGGGAGTTGAAGGTATCTGTCATTCTTTACATTTCCCATTCCTGAGCTTTGCAGTGTGCTGGAAACTGCTGCTTCTTAACCAATACATACCTAGGAAAAAAAATTAAAATCTCAGTCACACCTCATAACCATCTCAAAGCATGCATAGTGTATGGCAATTAGTGTAGAAAATCATACATTGAGGATTCTGTCAGCTTGATATTGCAGAAGTAATTAATAACTATAACCTGTACTGTGAATGGCTGAACTCTAATGATCAGAGATGTGTTATGCACTTCTCTTTTGATGAAAAAAGAGAAAATTTTGCCTTTTCTCTCAGGCCACATGTGGATGTAATCAACACTCAGAGCAAACCATACTTATCTGTTGGAACTGCTGGTTCTAAGTGCTTGCCTCAAGGTTGTCTATGCGGGAGTACCCTTTTGTTCTGCTAATATGCATAATGTTGCAGAAGATGCTCAACTGTTTGGTCCAAAAGCCTACATGTATTCTGCTTTTGTATTTTAGTTATGTTTGCTGGTGTCCTGTTGGGAGATATGGATGTTGTTTGTGAATGTTTTCAGATGCCTCTCTGGTAATAATGCATAGTATTCTATCTTGTCTGTTGGTTGTCTAGTATTTCACGTAGCCAGAGATGCTGTGAGCTCCTTATAATGATCCTGGTCATCGCCCTGTTTCATCTCTTTTTCTCTGATTCTCCCTATTCTGCTAATTTGTTCTGCTTTGTGTTTTCTAAAAGGAGGATGTCAGTGGTATCACAGGTCCTCATGGCCAGCAAAATTATGAAATGAAGTACTAATAAGAGTAATGCAATTGTAAGAAAGTGAGGGAAGTGTGGAAAAGGAGGATCTACGTGACACCAAGATGAAACAGCTATCCTGGAACAAAGAAAATGAAGGGAAGAATGTGTTCTTGGCCAAATTGGGGCTCCAGCTTGCAGTGGTCCCTGTGACTTGTTCATTTGATGCATCTTCATCAATAAAATGCCATATCTTTCTCTAAGAAAGTTAATGTTCTCCCTCTGTCATAACTGGCTGGTGATCCTTTGTCTTAAGAGTTGGTTTGTAATCTAGGAATATTATTCTGAAATGTAGCAATCATAGTTCTCTCTCATTTGCAATGGGAGAGCAAATTACTTGCTACTTCACAGGACCAGACTCCATATTTTTATTGCAGACTGTTATTCTGTCCTTTTATAAACTGTCATTTAATTTTTATTCTGCATATACACATGAAGGGGTGGGCAAGGCAGTGTTCATTTTTTCTTTGTCTGTTATCTAAGAGAATCTAATGTAGTTTTAAGAGACAATTAAATTCCAACAGTATGCCATTAATTTCCTCTTACTCTTTTCTTATTTCTCTTTGCCAGCTTGTAGCAGAATAATGTGTGTCACTTTTTGCATCTTTAAATTTGAACTCGGCAGATAATTCTACAATTCCGTTTGCAACCTGGCTTGTATTCAGAACTGGCATAGCCTACTGCAGCAATTTGTTTATCATGTTGTTTACTACATTGTTTATATACTTTGGACAGAACAGATGTGGCTGCCAGCAAAGCTTAAACAATGATTTCATTACCCAGAAGCATGAGAATGCAGTCAGGAGTATGCCATGGTGGCACCATTGGAGAGCAAAAACAGCTTACAACTGGTCTAAATGGCAAAAAAAGTATTTTCACAAGGGATGATATTTTGCCCTTGTTATATAAAATTTTCTATCAACAGTCATTATGATTCCATTTTAAATTTACTTTTATTCATGGAATAAATGACTGCATCAAGTTAGTTATTTGTCCTTGCTTTCCTACTTATCTATCCTTTTCATTGCCACCATTATCCATTTTGCTCTCTTATCTTTGTACCTATTTTATCTGTTTCTTTCATACATCTCTCTGGGCTTTCTTCCATCACAATTTCTTGTATGGAGGTCTTTTCCTGACCTGTCTCATGAATTTACTAATTTTTCATTCATGTCTTTTCTGCGGACGTATTTCTGCTTTGAACAGACTCAAAAGTTATTCTGAAAGGTAATTATTTTAATTATCCCTACATAAATAATTTACTTTTGTCTCATCTTTCATTCCCACTAGACTGCATTGATTATTGCACTTTGTTCCTGCCAGTAGTCCTGTTCTTGTTTTCCTACCCCTTTAGTACACCATTTTTGGAGTTGCCAAATGCTTTTGGACAGGGATTATGCCACTGTTTTTTCTCAAAAATGACAGACTGGTGATCATTGGTATCTTCCTGATATTTGTATGCTCTGTCTTTTTTTTTTTTTTTTAACTCTTCAATAATATATTTAACTCTTGAAAAGAAAAAGTGTTCACACTGGATAGGAACTCTGAGTCTTTCTTCAGGCAATCTGCTATTGACTTTAATTTAAAGAAAAAGACAGTTGTCTGAGCAGAGACTCCAGGACCAGTCCCAGAGATTGTGAGACTGTTGAACTGGGGTGGCAAACTTTGAAAACTCATCTGAAGAGTTTCAGCAGCTCCTCCAAAGAGGAAGCAGAGTTACTGTGAAGATCGACAGAAGTCTGAATTTCCTTCTCCACAGTAGCTATCTGTGATGAACGGTAAATGCAAAATAGCTTAACTTCTTTCATGGGAAGACTGAAATGGTCCCAGTGCCTGAAGTCACTGTGTTGGAAAAACAAGTTTTCTGTTTACCTAGATGAAGCCGTTTTCACTGGGCTTACTATTTCACTTGGACTTCAGTGATTTTGTGAAGCAGCTAACACAGAGTTCACACCCTGTTTTCACCACACAGAGACATGTTTGTGTGCCCACAGTAGGTTTGCACGCGGAAAAAAAAAAAAAAACCAAACCACAACCAAAACAGAAACTTTACTTAATATGGTGACCACACAAAAAAGTTCCTAGAAGCCGATAGCAGTGTCCCTTTACTCTGACTGTTCATGTTTTGCTCACAGCTGGGCATTGTAAAAGCTGTGCAGACTCCTGCCATAACATGGCATGTGTTGTAAGAGTGGCAGCAGGGCACAGGTTTCAGGTGTTTGATGGGTAGATGCAGTTGATCCACAAGATGGCATGTTAAAACTGTGATTGATGTATGGTCTCAAAGGAGCAGAATCTAAACACTGTTGTGTTAGCATGAACCGGAGCTAAAAACTGTATTTTGGAAAAGGAAAAGAAATTGGAAGTAGGAGCCATTTGAAATGTGTTCTTTTTATTTTTGCAATGCAAAATTTGAGTCTCATGAGGAAAGAGTGAGAAAGAGCCCTTTTCTCTCTTACCACTAGAAGTAACTTGGTTTCTTTTTCTCTTGGTATTGTGTTGGGTTTACATTCACAATATGTCAGTAAGTGGACACTGATTTGCTGTGATTCAGCCACTGCTGCCTGTTCTAAGAAATTATGAAGGCCTTCACGGAAACCAAATACTCATTTTGACCAAGAGTTCTTGTGGTTTGGCAATTATTACTTTAAACTGCTTTAACTTAGACTATTCAAGATTTTAAATGTACTTGGAGGAAAGAGAGTTCACAGCTGTATTTTAAATAACATATGTTTATAGCTAGTATTTTTACTTGTGTTGTCTGTACTGTATTAAAACTGATTTTTTTAATTATATTTAGCTCTCTTATCTTTCATGCTATTTACAATTTGTGTTTACATCATTTTGGACAATAAAACATAAATTAGTTCATTGTTTGGCTCACATGTACTAAGACATTCATTATATTTGAATGATAAACTGCACAGTGAGTGTAAAAATTCAGATATGATTCTCTTCATTTAAATGGAAGAAAATAGTATAAATATTTAGTTGTGTAAAATTTTACACTCTCTTCTTTTGTTGAATGTGCCCTGATGTTTCACTCACCTAATTTCTGTGTTCTTAAGGGTTTGTCTTAGAATATATGGAAAAACATGAGAAGGCTGTTGCTGACTTTAGCAGATGTCAGATCAAGCAGTCAGCTACTAACCTTTCACTAAATTCACACTTTTGATAGCACAAGGATCTCTGAAACATGAATAAAACCAAATTCATTGTTAAATATGTGAGGATTAACATATTCAAAGAATTACTTCTCTATTCAAAATTTTTTCATCAGCTCTGTAATGTTCCCAGTCTGAAAAACACTGAGTGTATTTGAATAGACATTTCAAGGGTTTTGTTGAGAACAGGTAAAGTCTGGTTCAGCTTTTTACCATTATTGCACAAACTTTTATCCATACTCCTGTTCCACATCAGAATAGAAAAATCTGAATACAAAGGACTATTTATTTCCAGTCCCTGATAATTGCTCTTTTTTCGGTGACCTAACCATTGAAATGTCTGAAATGTTGCACAAGCAATTTTTTCCCAACAGTTACTATGTCCCTTAAGGGTGTAGTTACGAAGAGAGAGCTAATTGGTAGAAGGAACATTCTTCTTTCAGCAAAAGGCATTACCTTTCCTAGCCATTCATCTTATATAAGCATTTCATACATGTGCCAGAATAGTTCCTTATCTTTTGACTAAATGAGTAACCACAAGAGATCAGATTTGTGTTGGGTTACAGAGTTAGGAACTCATTGACCTCAGTGAATTGAGAAAAACCTGTTTTTGCTGCTGCTCATTTTCCATCATCTGTTATGTTTAATCCCAAGAGGACAATATGCAACTTCTCATTGAGCTGTTAAAAACAGATTTGTTACATGGCTCCCTGGCTTGCAGAGCCATCCTAGAACTTTACTGAAGTTGTATTTGGAAGGTACTTAGAATGGGAAGTAACTGATACTGTGGGTAGACCAACCCAAGGCAGTGTTGCCTATCTGTACCAGCCTGGGGACAGGGGAATAGTGAGAAGCTTTACACTTGTAAAACATTTCTGATCACATACCTATTGTCCATTTTAATTCTGGTTATCATTCTGTGTTGAATACCTGTAAACTATGCTCTGAGTAGGGATTCTAAATTAAGCCCCCTCCAGAGTTAAACCCTTATACAAACAGAGGATAATTATGTTATTAATCTCTTTAAAACATGGATATAGCAATATTAATTTTTCCCAGTTCACAAATCTTTCATTGTCAAATATTCCAAATTGGTACTATTGCTAACATAAAACCTTCCCTTTGAAAATTACTTCCAAAGTTTTAAAATAAAATGACTTTTTACTTTTATATAAGAAGGGCAGGAAATAGGCATAGTTTGATAGGGTGGGGTTTTTTCTGTAATAAGGTAAGTAGAAATATTTTGTTTGAATTTCCCCTGCTGTTGTTTTTAACTGTAGAAATAGCTGAAAGGTTAAATCCAGCCTTCCCAGCTCCTTCCTAAGGGACTTCTTGGTAGTCTCAGTAAATTTGCTAGTAGGTCTTCATGTATTAATGAAAGAATGAATGTGATCAACATGCAATTACATGTTTTTTTCTTTCTCAATTGTGTCAGTCATTGAAAATGATTATGATAAAAGAAAGGAGCTTAGACTTTTCCAGATGCCTTCTTTGGTTCCTTGTCTGTTTCCTTGATGTGCTTTGCATAACATGACTACATACAGTAAATCAGTTACGCCAATACAAGGGAAAATTGGTTTTGTGGAAATTACTCATGTGTTTCTTACATAAAGAGCATCATCATCTCTCTAACATTTGTATATTTACTGATAATAAACAGATTAGCCTGTTGTGACCAAAAGTGTTGGAATTTGTGATGCTGCTGTCATAAAACCTGTCAAAAAGCAAATGTCAGTTCTAACCAGGGCATTGTAACAATTCTGTTCTTTTTAAAGCTTTGATCAATAATCCATGTACTTTACCTAAGCAGAGAATAGAATCTGTTTCCATAATACTGCAGATTAAATCCCATCCATTTAACATATCTGAATCCGATAAAGAATGTGATGTTTGTCTTTCTTTTTTGGCTCTGTCATCTCTAAAATAGTTACACTGATTTGCAGGTTAGCCAGTGTTGACTTTTCTTGTAGTTGGCAAGCTTACCTAGTCTGTAAGTGTAAATAGTCATTACAGTCACTAAAAATGTTTTAAATTTTACCCATCAGTAAATAGAAAAAACAGTAAAATACTTATTAAAACCTACCATAAAAAAAATATCTCAGAGGGGAAAAAATAGTAAGTACTAAGTTTAAGTATGAAATTTTAATTCAACTTATCTGTGCATAACCATTATCATAGTCTGATTTTTTATTGTGATGTAATCACAGGGCATTTTAATGTTACTTCATCTAGGTAATGGTAGTAACAGCTGTCCATTATAAATCCCAAGATATGTGTGGATAGCTTATCTGTATATAATAACATCTATATCACTATAGATTTTTTGACTTGAATTTTGAAAGGTGTTCAATGGCTGAAACCTGTATGGAAGCATTAACACTGTAATCAGGTGATTTAAAGGTATTGTGTAAATAGTGTTCAGAAACTGTCTCCATACCTGGAATTCTTCACATACCATAAGCCAAATATGATCCAGTAAAGGATCAGTTAGAATCTTCCTTATCTTGAACTTGTGCTCTGACATTGTATTAAACAATTTTTTTGGTAAAAGCTGACCAAGACTCATTGTTAAGTGTCATGTGTTTCTTTTTCTCTGTTTCAGCTTAGACAATCCCAGTCATACTGCACAGACACAGAATGCCTTCAGGAATGTGAGTAACTGTTCAGATCAGGTGCATGGAAGTAAAATAAACAGCAAGAATTAAAATACAGTCTGACAGGTTCTTTAAAATGCAGCAGTTAATTAAATGTTATATGGACATACTACATTAAAACAAATGCTTTAGTAATAAAATTCGTATGTTGAGGGTGTAACTTCTGAGAATCTGTGATGCAAATGCACATTTGCACATTGGAAGTATTGTATTGAAGCAGCATTGGTGAGAAGCCTGGAGGTGTTGATATACCAGTGCGACCCTTAATCAGGCCCCAAGCATTACTGAATCTTCCCATTAGCCTCCAAATAGGATGATTTGGGGAATGATAGCGGGGGAGAATTTGGAGGGGGCTTTATTTGTCATCCTTACAGTCATAGCAGCCTAACCAGTGAAGACTAGATATTGAGCACAGACCCCCACAGATACACGTGTTCATGGCTGGGGCTGGGTGACTTACTGTCCGTACTGGGAACCCTCTACTCCTCTGTCTCCCCTGACTCATAAGCCGAGGTACCCTGTGACTGCATTTCTGTTGACTTGGTGGCAGTATAGTTAATGAAGCAGAGGACTGATGTGGACACTTCCTCAGAATTTGCTGCAAAATGCATCAAAAAACCTCTCTCAAACAGGGAGCATTACTAGGACAGTCAAACGTTACCAGCATCTGCAGTGGGGCAGAGCTGTGCAGAGGTTACGCAGTAATGAAAGCTTGCCCTGAGGTGCTGTGTTTACACTTTTCGTGATCTAGAGGGAACATTGCCAAATGTTTATAAATAAAAATGAAGTGGATCTGTTTTTCCTATATCGCTTTACCAGTTGAGCATATGAACTCACTCAATTAGCTTGCATCAGGACTACTGTAATGCTTAGAGGAAGCAGTGAGCACCCAAGCGGTGTTCCTGGAAGCAAGAGCTGCTGGTGCCAGTGTCTTCTACAGGTCAAGGAGCAGTGCAGGCAAAGTGGAGGATCCTGGGGAGAGAGCATGGCTTCATTCACTCTTAGATTCCTCCCTCTTCACTCCCCTGTGAAACCTGTTTAGAGATGGGCATCTAGCTCGGACTTGCTTTGTGCCCTCCCAGTGTGAAACAGTTGCAGGTTCATTGCCATGCTGGGCCGAAGGGAGAAAACTATGAGCTGTCCCAGGTAAAACCTGAGAAAAGGACAGTGGGACGCAGGTGCTGTACAGTGCTGCTGGCTTTTTTTTTTTTTAATTTATGGACTTTCCAAGTTATGCAGTCTGTGACTTCCAGCACCCTTCCTCTTCCAAATGCACCTAAGGGCAGACTTTTTAGTCTTCCACACCTTAGACTTCGATGGGGTTTTTTTTGTTTTGTTTTTTTTACTTACAGACATGTAGGAGAGGGAAAGGGGCAGATGATGAAAGACAGAATATTTTCTATGTTGGAAGTAGGCACAGGCAGGCTGTGCAGCTTTCTGAGCTTTAGTCTCCAGCCAAAACCAAGCAATGGTAGGTAGGTCATCCTCACTCAAGCCTTGGGTCATTAATATTTATGAAGCTCTTAGACTAAAGACTGTATAAATGAGTAAGTTCTGATATGTGTGGGCACAAAGCTTGTGGGATAGCTTTCCTGTTACCAAGCTGTAGTACAGTGGAGATTTGAATAGTTTGCGACAAATAGCTTTCCATCCTGAAAGATATCCTTGCAATGACTGCCTTGCAGATGCAAGCAATTTGGCAGCAATTGTTCCAAACCAGTGGTTTGTTTCAAAAACTAAACCAAAAATTATAGAGTAAATCCTTTCCTATGTTATTATATTGCCTTAAATTTAGTTCCAGCAAAGGTATTTTTCTGCTGATGCAATGACACTGCCTGCCTATTTGCGAGACTATTTTGTGATGCTTCTGTGATTCTCTGCTTGTGCCAGTCTATAAGACCCTCGGGAGTCAAAGGCAAAAATAAACAGACTGAGCCTGGAGAAGCTTCTAGAAATGTTTTCAGAGACAGATTAAAACAATTCTGGGCCAGTCTTGTGTCCATTGCTTCATCCTGTTCTGATGAACTGTACAGTAATGAGCTTACACTTGAGGTGGGTCTCCTCATCCCTACATCCCACAGCTCCATTTCCTGTCATTTGCTGACTTTGATTCCTCATTTCAAAACCTCTGTGTGAAGAAGCTCATTTCACTCCCACCTGTTTGCTCATTCCCAGGATTTGGTCTTCCTTCTGGAGGCACAGCTGGGAATGTTGTCATACACAGATTCTTAAGTTGCAGGGTTGTGGAATAACTGATGAGATGTATGTGGTTTTGATTTGGAAGACGTCAGGGCAGGGGTTCAGCCAGTGTAACAGCAGAGTAATGTGTTATGCTGTTGCTACCAGCTGGAAGTTCTCAGAAACACCCTCACTTGATTCTTCCTGTGCATGCTTCGTTTTTTCAACCCTTGATTTCAATTCTTTTTTAAATTTTTGGAACCATATCAAAGCACTAGTATCAGGGCTTCCTAATTCACATTTTTATGTTATTATCTACAAATTCTTATTTGTGGTTGTTGGCACCATTATGTCGTAGTGACTACCCTGCACAGAGTTTCCTGCCAGGGTCAGGACCAGTGCTTTTGGAAGCATACAAAAAGATGTGAGCGCCACTTCAACAAGCATTTGGGCACTCTGTTTGATGGCTGTTCTCTCTCAGAATATTTGCTGTGACGTTACACTGTGTATCACAGTTTGGTGACTGTTCCCTCCATTTCAGTGGCTGCCTTGCAAAAAACAAAAAGGCTGTAAGTTTTGAATAGGCAACATACTTAATACTCTGCTGGGATTGTTTATGCTCAGCAAATCAGACGATCTTACAGTTTCCCTTGAAATGAAGAATAAGAGTGATAATTCTTTTCTGAATTTTGTCTAAGGCAGTGGAATATGGAAGTTCTCTGACATATGTGGCAGTTGCAACATCAGCGGTTCATCCAGCCTAGGGAGGATCCCAGCTAGTACTGATCTGCTCTGATGGCT
Organism: Margarornis squamiger; assembly: GCA_035222235.1. Classification (NCBI taxonomy): domain Eukaryota; kingdom Metazoa; phylum Chordata; class Aves; order Passeriformes; family Furnariidae; genus Margarornis; species Margarornis squamiger. Next base: position 50,972,300 of record JAWWTY010000123.1, read on the forward strand.
CATGGCCCTTCACAGTCAGCCTTCTGTGTCAAAGGAAATGATGGGATACTGCCTGAGTTTTTTGTGTTCTAGCAATTCCCAGATGTTGTGACCTCAATTTGCCACATTCATATTTTCAACACTCTTCTCAGTGCTCTGCTAGCTTGTAATGTGGTTAGAGATGACTGTCTCAAATGTTGTCTACCCTACTCCCAAATTTCTAGGTAATTTAAAGTGAATACATATCTGTGATTCATCTTGAGTTGTACTCATCGAAGAGAGTCACAGCAGCTAATCTAACAGCATGAAATGTCTGCCAAGTCTTCCCTCCCTTTTCTGGTAATTCCCTTCTTGCTTCCTCTGCTCAAGTCCTTTTTGGCTTTCTTCAGGTTCCTTATCCCTGCCTTTGAGAGTATCAGCTTGCAGGCATTATCTGCTGAAGGTCCCCCCCAGGCTCTTTGTCTTCCCTGATGACTCATATGTAAGGTACCTCTCTTCATACAGTTTCTTGCCTTTCTTTCACAGAACAGACAGTGCTTAAAACACCATGAAAAGAGGAAGACACAAGTCAGGAAGCATGGTTTTGCCTTTCCACATGCAGATGTTAAATGGAGTAAAAAGATCCAAAAGGAGATATTTCTACCATGAGAGGGCAGACCAAAAGCACCACACAGAATATACTTTTACAGTAAAAGATACACAATCTCTCCTCTTCTTCTTTAGAATACAACCTCACTCTGAAAGAAAAATAATGCTTTAAGAGGAGAACTAAGTTCATGTAAGGAGTATTTTACACAGGCACTTAGTAGTTTTAATGTTGTATTCTTGAGATTTCAGTTGCACAATCAAGAGTTGGTTGACCTTTAATATTTTGAATTTATTTTTACCAAACTCACAATTTTAATAGCTTTGACTGCCTTCTTGAACATTAAATGAGGTGGCAAACATCTCCCACAAAAGATTGTTTTCACCTTCTCATTTTTCTATGAGAGAAGACTCATTTATATGCTCTAGTCTACGTTTCTGTAGGAAAAAGAAAGTACAAGAACTGTATCTCATACTTGGAACAACAGACAGAATTCACCATAACTCCCATGGGAGTTAATCCCACAGTCTCAGACCAGCTCCTCATAATGCTTTTTCCTGCACAGAGATAATTCAGCCATGATGTAAAAAAAAGAATAAAATTCCAGGCAACTACAGGGCTCATTCAGAAGTGTGTGGATATATATGTATACTGAGCCCAGGGGACCAGATGCTCTGAAAATAAGACCTTGGGCTGGTTTCAGTGTTGTATGGAAAGGTAGGTTAGAGACTGTGTTTCACATCACTCAGCGACATGAGAATATGTACAGCAACATTCCGTACTAGTTGGTGTCTCCTGGGCAGTGGAGGTTAATAACCAGATCCATCCATCAAAATGGGTGCTGGCAGGATCATTAATTTCAGAGCAGGACAGTCTTCTGTCTATCTGGAAATACTAGAAAATCCCATCCATAGGTGCTCTTAGAGGATAACTTCTATTCTTCAAGGAATCAAAAAAATCACTTCTAAATTACCTCAAAAATTATCAATTATAGTTAAAGGCACTGTGGCTGTGAACTATTAAAAAAAAAGGATTTTTTTTTTTATTTCTGCCCATCAGCATGAATTCCATGGTTTCAGCTTCACTCAGCCGTTCTTTATCCATAAACTGGTCTTACCTGATTGTTTTGTGATCTCGGTGATGGAGGTCTTTGTAGCAAAAGATTGTTGTCTTCTAACTGCTCCCAGCATCTGAAACAGCTTCTTGTCTGTTCTCTTGATTTGTGACGCAAAGCTTTGTAAAGTGTGATTCACCCCAGCTATGTGAAACTTTTCTTATCCTCATTTCCTTAAGACATGAAAGGAACAGATTCTAAAATGTCTCACATCCTTATTAAAGCACATGGTCATTTGTGAGAGATGTGGGTTTAACGGTTGTTGAATAGTGTAAACAGTGTTGTGGCTGTTTCAGTATCTGGCATGCCTTGAGTAAGTAGTACAGGGCCAGGCTGTGTTAGATCAGCTGTTGTCTTATTTAACTTAGTTCAGAACATGTTTCAGTATATTTGGTTCCATCTATACCATATTACAATGCAGGCTGGAAGAAATTGTGTCTTTCATGAATGCTTGTGGTTTCCCTCTGTGGTTTCTTCCGTTCCCTTCCCTGACCTGCAGCATCAGCTGAACTAGCAGCATTTGCTTACCCCAGCTTTTGTTTTACCACAGACCCTAAGGGCACTAAGGTTCAGCAAAAATTCCAGAAGGCAGTCTGACTAGTCCCTCTTCCTCTGCATTGTATGGGGAATCCTAATGAACAGCTAAATTTTCAGTGTTCTACCAAACATGGATTAGCTCAGCTGGTTAGAGCATGGTATTAATAACACCAAGGTTGTGGGTTCAATCCCTATATGGGCCATTCATGTAAGAGTTGGATTTGATTATCCTTATGGGTCTCTTCCAATTCAGAATATCCTATGAAATCTGTCGAATTTGTACTGTGCTGTGTACATAGGTGTCAAAGCAAGTACCTAAGGCTTTCTTTCTTGTTGCTGAAGGTAGTTTCAGAGTGGCTATTAATGTTGTCTGGAAGCCCCAAATTAAAGCAGTTGTTCTTTGCATGCCAAATTACATGCTAGTTTCCTGGATTGCATATATAAAGGTTATCCAAAATTTAAAATATTGATATATTATGTTGATAACAATATTATTCTGCTCAACACAACTGCAGGTCTGAACTCTTACCTTCACAATTCCATATGCTTTCTGAATCAATTATATGTGAGAGTTTAATGAATTAAAGGCTGTAGCATTCTTATTTATTTTCTGTGCACTATGCCTTCTCCTCATATACAATGCCCTTTTTTCACTCAAAGATCTTCAAAGGAATTATCACTTGTAATTGTGTATACTTCTAATCTTAAAATCCTCTACATTGGCAACTTCTCAAGTCTTGAAATGTCTGTATTTTGGACACTGAAAAGGCAAGAGCAGTTTCATTTGTTCATACATGTTAATGGTAGTGTTTGTGTTGTGAGAAGCATGAACTTCTATAGCGCGTGGGTTTTTTTCTTCTTTGGCATTTTTGTGTGCATGTGATGTCAGTCAAGGACATCAGTCCAACAGCTCCAACTCATGAAAACCTTATTCCCAGGACAGCAGTGTGGTGAATAGCATAGTTGTGAGCTTCCCCACAGTGTCCCTCTGCTGTGTTAGGAACAAATCATTTCCATAGCAGAGCCTGTGTTAGAAATGCTACCCAGTGTGACGGTGATGAGAGTGGTTCTGTGGCATCAGCATTAACCTTTAAGGAAGTTACTCCAGCGGCTCACTGGGTATAAGTTATCTAGCAAATGTTAAATAAGAACAGCTTCGAACCAATACTGAGTGCAGAATTGACTCTGTAATGAGATGATCCACATGAGTTGAGACAACTGAAAAATCTGACAGATACGAGTGCCTCTGTGGAATTTTCTGGATGTTAAAGTTTTCAACTTGAGTAATAAAATAGAACAGCTCTTCTCTTTCTGAAGGTTATTCGTGATAGCTCTGTATTTATTGCTCTGTATTAACTGATCACCTGGATCATTAATGAAGACATTAGAACTTTACATACTATGATAAAGATCCATGTAAGTACTGTAGGTAATTAACTGTACATCAGTTTACACTTCAGCTGACAACATTAGTTACTGTTTTACTATTTGAAATTATGTTTCAGAGAAAAATTGGTTTAAAATGTACAGGTACTTGCAAGAGCTTGTTGATCCAAAAAGACTAACCACTCATTTCCAGCCTGAGGGGATTATCTCAAATTTATTTCCATGTGTTGATGACTCAGGCATTCTGTATGAAAATTGGGTGTAAAATTTCTACATTGTGTTCCCAGGCTTCACTTTTTAATGTATCTCTACAGCATTTTTTCCCTTTCTGGCAGATACATTTTTCTCGATGCTGACAGAAATGCCAGATGACCTGGATGATCAGTCATGGAGATCTGGCATATTGACACCAACACTTGTTCAAACAAACTCTCAAGAAATAACTTACAGTAATCAACAAATTGATAACCATTAGTTTGCTCCCTTCTTGTAGAATTAGCTTGTTCTCTGTGCGGGCCTAGCAATGAAGTCTATTCTCTGATCTCTTTAGTCTTATTCTTTTATTTGTTTGAGGCAAAAGAACAAAGACCAACATACATATGGGGTTTTTCTCCATGTAAATACATTTTGTGTTAAGTTTGATTTCTGAAAAATTAAGTTTGATTCCTTAAAGTGTGCATTTGTCATCTCCAGTTCACTAAGAGTTAATATGAACTAAGAAATATTCATGATAATTCTAAGAACACCAATGAAATCTTACAAAATAAATTCCCTTTTCAAATGGGTAAGAAATGCGATAAAAGAACAGTGTAACATTAATGAAGAATTACTGTCTGAGAGCAAAAATGAGGGACTAATCAGAAAACTCAATTGAAAAGTATTTCAGGGGGTTTTTTGAGACTTATATTGCTTTTTTTTTTTCACTTGGGGAAAAGAACTCTGCTGTCACATGGTGTTATAATTTGAGTTTTCCTTGTCTATAGTGCCAGGACCAAACTCCTCCAGTGACAATGGCATCAGCTTTGCCATGATAATGATGGCCTGGGTGGTGATTGCACTTGTCTTGTTCTTACTGAGACCGAATAATCTAAGAGGATCAAACACAGCCGGAAAGCCAACCAGCCAACATAATGTAAGTGTATCTTCAAGGGAGATTCTATGACAGTATTTAATTTTTCTCTTCCATTTTTTTCCTTGTATTTTCTTGGAACTCCATTAGAAATGAAGATGAGTAAAACCAAAGGGAAAGCAGAATTGTGAAGGCCAAGTGTGAGGCCTCCCATGGGATGGAGCAGGCACGGGTGACTAAGTATGGAACGTAATGTCCTCTGGACACTGTCCCTGGTTGGAACTGCCTCCTGCCTTCTTATGTGCAAAAAAGGACAATCACAGCTTTAAGAGAAATCAGTAAACAAGAGTACAGCATGAAACTGAGAAGGTGATCTTTAGAAAAATCTGTATTGATGCAGAAAACAGTATAGTTCTTTGATGCTTATTTACTCTAAATAATTAAAGAGATAATGAAAGATCATAAAAGGAAGCACAGTGTAACCCTTCGGAGTTCTTTTATTGCAAAATCCTCCTTTGTGAAACACTGTTTCTAATCGTGTACCTGCTTTTTTCTTTTTTTTCCACCTTCCTTCCCCCAAGGGACAAGAACCACCAGCCCCACCAGTGGACTAGAGCATTCAGTATTGGCAAAGTTCAGCAGCTAAAACCTTGCATGACCAAATGAACGAAGTGACCAGATTACTCCTAAAGCCCATTCAATACTGTTTTCTTTTCTCATTTTATATAGAGCAGAATTATCATTCAGCAGTAATCTTCATGAACTGCTTTTAGCAACTTCAATTTTAAGTTAATTTTTGCTTTTTATGTTATTACAATTCCAAGTAGATTGTAATTTGAATAATGATAAGGCATTGCAGGGGTTTTTTGGTTATTACTGTTACTGTGGACATTCCACTCAGTCTCTTTCTGTTAAAGTGATCTTAATTTCTTTGATGTGATTCCTGATATGCATTGAAAGAAAAAGAAAATCCCAGTGCATCTGTAATAATGGAGAGTTACTGACCTTTCTTTAGATTAATTCATATTTTTTCTCCAGTATGCTTTTGAGAGTTATATTATGGTTGGAACCATTAACTTAGTTATGTGGTTAAAAATTAGAAATTATTTTATATTTGCCCTGGGTTCAGAGCAACTTTTAGTCTGGTCTTTGGACCACTAACATAGTTTTCAGGGTTGTTGGCAAAAGCACAGATTGTCCACTAGAATTATACTCTGTGTGTGTGTGTGTGTGCGCACATAAGTGAATGTGACAATTGCCACTGTCAAAGCTTTGACCTATATATTGGAAACTTTACACAGAAGATTATACCACCAAAAAAAAGTTAATTTAGTCTTGTTCATATATATATATATATATATCTTATTCAGTATGTTGTCAAAAAATATATTCTAAAACAAGAGGTGTTTACTTATAGACTTTATGAAAAGACAAATTTAGTGAGAAGAACTTGGTAGAATTTTCTGTCCTGGTATAGTCTTTTAATAATGGGTACCTTAACAAGTTTTTAGCCATGATGTAATGTATATTGGACAGGATGAAATCATACCAAGGAGTTACCAAGGTTACCAACTTTTGGTACACAACATGTACTGAATTATTCAGGTTTTTTCACCTGTATGTTGTCAGCAATTCTTAATATTTCATCCTTATCTACTAGTTGCAATTGCAGAATAACAAACTTGCAGGTGACTACATATGGCATGTCTTTTCCCTCTAATGTTTGTGTGTATGTGTGGTATGTTTATGTGTGTGTATGTGTGGCTGTGCACACACCTGTGCACATCTCCCATTGTAGCAAATGGGAATTACTTTTTTATGTACGTTAATTTAAAAACATTTTAAAGATGTACAGAAAAGCAACACTGTATATTTTTCTTGTTCAATTTGAAAAATTGATGAGAATAATGTAAAGAACATTTTTATGTTACCAACATGAAGCTTCTTTCCTTAAAGGTCAGTAGAACAGATAGATGTATGGGAATTCAAAGCCTTACTCTACAAACCTTTATTCCATGAGGACTTTAGTTTTGGAGCTGAAGGGACTAAATGTTACAGCGCAAAAAGGTTTGTATTAATGGGCTCTAACAAAAATCTTGCATCAGACTGCATGGTTGACAGATACAGGGCTTTCCTCCTCAGGGTAAATGGTCAGCCAGCTAAGCCTCCTGGTAAAGGTACAGAGTAGACCTGAAGAAAGGCTTCTGTAATTCAGTGTAATTGACCTTTGAATTTCTATGGAATAGTGTGCTCCTAAGCACAGGAGTGTGTGTACAAAATAATTAAAAAAAAGGATTGGGCCAGAGCTTTCTTTGACATCAGTGCAGTGCCATGTAAAGTAATGAAACTGCAGCAGAGAAGCTGAATTTGTCCTATTATGTCTAAAGGTGTACAGGCCATGAACACTGTGTAAAGATGTCACTGGGACAAGCACTTCTGACTGTGCTTGCTTTTTGCCATCCATGTACATTTATGTTTGGGATACTCTTTTGAACAGAACAAGTAATGCAGGTTCATTTTGTTGAACCAACGAGGAAATGTATATAACCTCCAACACTGACCTTTCCTCCAAGGATTTTTGGCCCGAATTCTTCACTATTGGAAGCACCAAGCAGCTTCCAATTGATTAAAAAGCCAACTGAAACAGGCTTGTATTCAGACAGAGCACCACTCCTCATCCTGTTGGAAGTTGGTGAGATTTACAGGAGTTGCTCCTCACTTGTGAGGATCAGTCCTGCTTTACTTAAATGTCTATGTATTTATAAAACTCAACATGTGCACCCAGCTCTAAGAATCTTGGCAAATGAACTTTTTGTTCAGAGAAATGTTGTGTTTTACCTTTAAATGAACTATCTTTGCTTGAAATTCCTCTAAGTAATTGTCCCAGTGATTTTATACATGTATGCTTTCCTCATATAAATTGCTATTTTAAATTTTCTATGTAAAAGGAAAAAAATTTGGAAATATTTTATTGTAAGATGTTTTACTAAAGAGACAGGCCACTATCCCACATCAAAATGTAAGCCTTTTAAATTCAGATACTCTCTTCAAAATAAAACCTTCTAATCACCACTCAAAAGCAAGTAAGGACTGTATTTTGCCACTCTTATTTGTGTTAAATAGTGCCTTACTCATCAAGTAGTTGCACTGAAGTTTGTGGGACTACTCTGAGATAAAGTACTAGTAGCAAATGTAGTAAGGGTGGCAGAAATCTGGCCTTTAGTGATGTAATTTGCGATGAAATAGTTGTATCATGGTTATAGATGTTTATGGTAAATTTTGAGAAGTGTGGAAGAGATTAGTGGTATGCAAAGCTCCAAGATATGATCAGTTCTCTAATGATGGTTTTAAGTTTGGTTAGTAAAAGATGCAAGTTGTAGCAACTTGGGAAATATGGAGGGAAGTTTACAATTATACCTTAGCTTAGAACTTTGTTAAAACAATAGTATTTTTAGAGTCTGCTTAACACAATTATTATACTCTGAAATGAGAAATCATATGTATTCATGTATTGTCTGCAGATCACTTAGCCTTGTAATATTCATGACTGAAAAAGGAAGAGTGATGATGTCATGTACTTAATGTAAATCGGTGGTTTAAAATATCTGAATTATGCCAAACAAAAAATCATCTGTGCCATTTGCAGTTTCCTAGTAATCTTTTACTGAGTACTTGGATTGGGGTAAAGGGCTTGTACTATGCACTTTTTATTGACTTAACAAAATAAATAGCAATCATTAGTAAACTTTTGGCTTTGTCTTTTAGTTTTTGTATAACATGTAGAACTGCACCAACCTATCAATTTCTAAGTGGTAAGGTAATTGGAAGTCATCTACAACTCAGTAAAAGTAGTGTGTCACCTTTGTAAGTTTTAAAATGTAAATTCTAGCTTTTCTAGTGGACACTTGTCTTCTGTATGTATCTCAAGCAAGTCAGAACAAATTACAAGCAGTTTCCAAGGTTTAAGATACTTTGATGACCAGCATAGATGTCTCTGCCTTTTGCTCGTTAAAGTAGTTATGCAGCCTAGGAAGCAGAAATAATACAGTAAGAAAAAAAGTGGTGACAGCGGCCAAATATGCTAATTATGTTACTTCATTTTAGATCAAATCCTATTACTTTGGGATTTGCAGTCTGTTTTCTAGTTGTTGGACCCAGAGCTGCTCTGAGGAAGGAAGATGCTGCAGTGGATCTGAGGCAGCGTGTAGGAGTAGTAGAGACCTGCTGTTTCCTCACTGTTCCCAAGGAGCATAGGACTTCTCTTCCTCCAGAAGCAGAGCACAAAATCCCTGTTAGGGATTCCTGTGGTGATCCAAGAAAAGAAAGGAGAGAGCCAGGGTGGCATTAGAGTTTAAAATAATATACAGTTATCCAGAGATAATGGCAATAAATACCACTAATTCAGAATCAGAAACAAAATCAGAATGTATTTTTAGTAACAATAGTAACAATAAAAATTTAGTAACAAATGCTTTAGGCATTTGAGTTGATCTAGAAACTATAAGATCTTAATCAGAGATCATTAATGTCTGCTCATCAAGATTTACCCTTTTACTCAAACATGAGGTTATAAATAACCCCTAAACCTAAACTTCAAAGTACATTTGTTAAAATGTTTGCCAGGGATGCACATGTCTATTGAGAAAAGTGATGCAGAAAGGAAATTACCTCAAATACAGATTCAGTTTGAATGGATCTGTGCAAAGCCTATCTCTTCAAGATCACTGGGTAGTTGGAGAAGATTACTCTGCCCCAAAGCCTGACAAAAAAAGTATCCTATCTAGAATGTTTGGGAGAGATACACCAAATCATTGCAACAGAATATGCCATTAATATTAAGTAGGTCTCTTGCAAAAATGGACAACTTACATTCTTTCTCCTTCTACCCTTACTTGTTTAGTACCAGCCAACAGCCTACAGTGCCATTCACTGCAAAGACATGGATCTTAGGGTGGGGGAAGAGGTGGAATGTCCTGTGCTGAACCACATCCTCACTTGTAAAACAACACAGCTCTTACCAACTTCCAGGGAGTTACACTCAGTTTGTCTCTTCATACAAGAAGAGTAACTGAACGTGTTACTTGATGTTGTATCAAAATTATTGCCAGCTTCCACAGCAAACACTTTGTAGTAAAATATAAGAGCTAGAGGAATGTGGCTTCCATGTTACATTTTTAACATGGTTGAAGAGTGTTGATCAAAGGGACTGTCTGAAACAAATGTATTTCAATATTTGACCATGCATGTTAATTCACCATATATATACAGCTTTTTAAACTTTCACTCTTCTTGCTTGTATGGAAAGTGATATTGTAAAATATTTTATAAAATGATACTTGAAAATACAGCAGTAATTTGTAATCAAAGATCACAAGTAGCAAGGTTTAAAAAAAAATCTTCTGCATTTATGCATTTTGTTATTACATCCTCTAAGCAATAAATGATGAAACAGAGGAATAATTTCTGTGACTATGTAGTTTTCAGACTTATACCTGGCTTAAAATTCATGAAGATTATGAATTTCTTCTTGTGCAAAAAATACCCTTAAAATATAAAAGAAGATACTAGAGATGAGAAAATGTGTTTCCTAAGCAGACCAACAAAAAACTGCCCCATTGTACAACGATCTGAACATCAGAGCCATTGATTCAGTATAAAAAGCAAATCTTAGAAAAGGTGTAAGAGTTAAATTTAGGGCATAACTTGTAGATGAATTAATACATGATAAACTGAATATGATTAGCAAGAAAAGAATCCAAAGAAAACCCCACAGGACTGGACACTTACACCAAACGTTGCACATAACACATCAAAATTTGCATTTTTCCAATGATGAGTAAAAATCTGGTTTCTGCAGCTCTCCTAGTGACTTCATGCAGCCTTGTTTGAAATAGAAAATCCAAACAATCATTTTCCCACTTCATTGAGTATCAGCTTGCAATTTGAATCACAAATGCATCTTGTCTCTGACACCCCCTCTGGCTGTATGCTTCCGTTGGGCTTCAGTACGTAAGGTAAGAGATTCAGCTTTTAGCTATACTGTAACAATGGATCAAATCTTCACCTTATGTCATGTGAACAACTGTTATGCAACGGGACAGCTCAGCTGAGTAAAACCCCTTAAAGAAGGGGCTACAAGGTGACCGGGTCAGTGGGGCTGGGATGAAAAGCAATGCCTTACCTGGCTGCTCTTACTTCCATTGCATTAATTGTAGCACTTAAGTTTTCTTCATTGTTTTATTGAAATGGCTGTTATACCTGAAATGGCTCTTCTGTTGGGAGCTGAAGGATGTCCCGTGTGAGAAAAGCAATGCTGTGGCCCGCAGCACTGCTCCTGAAGGAACAGCTTTGATGTCTGCTCTCAAGTGTGTGGTTTCCAGAAGAACGCCAGAAGAGAAAAGAGGCATTTACAAAACAATAGACAAGGCCATCAAAGGTAATCATGCCTGGAAGGAAGTGTGGATAATTTCTGTGTATACTGAGATATTTAAATAATCTAATTAGAGGAAGGTCATACACTGAAAAACAACACATTGTCATGCAGTACCTCAAAGAAGAGGGTTTGAGAGGATGTTCTCATCGAAGTGTTCAGGGTAGCCTTCCTCTGACTTTTAAACATGGTTTTAATCCTGCAGGGCTTTTGGTTTTTTATTTATATTGTAATATTGTCTGTGAGTCCAGCTGAAATAATTGTCCATATGTTCTGGGCCCTATGCAAACAAGCACGTTGAACCTGACCAGAAATTCACTGCATTTTGTGACAAATTTTACCAATAATTGCATTTTGAGGTGCTGGGTGTCACTAACAAAGAAATACTGTATTAGATTAATCATAATGGGCAAACTGTCAGCCTATTTAGCAATGTCGAAGTTCCGGTGAGCCAGAGGTGGAGGTGAGGAGAGGGTGTAAGTAGGGACATGCCAGGTGGAAAACGTCTGTCACAACGATACATAATGTTGGCTCTGAGCACACGTAGGAGCTTGGGTTCTCAGCTGCCTGTGTTCAGAAATGGCGTATGGCTTGCTTTGTGCAGCTGTTGAAGCCTTTTCAACACGCATGCCCAGTCCCACATGTCCTGTATAATCTCTTAGCTGCGTCTCCTTCCTTCCTTCCTTTTAGTGTTGTAAAATACAAAGCATGGATTCAAATACTGATCCAACCGGTCTTCTGGGCACTTTTGTGCCTCAGCTTGGGACTGTTCCCGAGTACCTCAGATTTCCTGGTTACAGGTGAGGTGCCTCCCAGTTGTGCTGCATGAAAAGTTAAAGAGAGGCTTGAGAGACAATGGTGTTTGTTCAATCTGTGTCAGATGTCACTGTCACAAACTGATTACACAAACACAACTGCCTTTAGTTAATGATCAGCTAAATGTGGTTGGCGATTAGTCTGACATTAAACACTCCCCAAATATGATACAAAACTTCTTTCATATCCAGAGCTCCTTGCTGGCTTTTCCTCTCATCTCCAACATCAGGGTGCCAAGAGATTACACAATCGTGAACTCTCTTGCTCTTTGTTGTCTTCCCTCTCCTTCCCCAAATCTGTCATAAATCATGATTTCTCCTTTGCATAATAGAACAGCTTGTACATGAGAGGTGAAGAGTAGCCCCTCCACCGACCTTTGGCATTCAGATCTCCCTTTGCTTGGTGGTTTCTGGAAAGGCAGAGATGTTGCCTCAAACTGACTCCCCAATAGGCTGGAAGAGGGATTCATCTGATCTAGTCAACTGCTAAAGAAAGGCATACACCTGAAATCTCATTTGTCATGTTACTTAAGTTACTGATCCCGCAATGCAAAAGCGTTCACAGCCTACACTGAACCCTAAAAAAAAAAAAAAGGAGCAGAACTCACACTTTCATTTTAAAAAATGGCCAGCAGTGGACCAGCCTCATCTGCTTTGCAGCAGCCTAGGGCTGTGTCTCCCAAGCAGCAGGTTTCAGGAGGTTTAGTGGTATGCCTTAAAGCCTTGTATAAGCTTTATTGCCTCTGTGCAATGTAAAAAATTCTGCATACCAGTAAATGATAGGTCTGCCTGAATGGAAAAACAAAGAAGACCTCATCCAGTAATTCAGAATTTTTGCTGTACAAAGAGGGAAAATTCAAACTCCCTGCCCTTTTCATTGCAGTGCCTTTGAGCCCTCCATTTTCCCTCTCCCTTCACCTCAGGAGTGTAGGCTATAGGGAAACAAAAGCAGCCCTCACCATCCTTGCACAGAATCACAGAATCACTTAGGTTCAAAAAGACCTCCAAGATCATCAGTCCAACCTTTCAGGGTTAAGTTGTGCTGGTCTGCAGGAATTCAAGATCCATATCCTAGGCCAGGGGTGTGACAGTCTATCAGTGAAGGTCCTTTGCTATGAGGAAAGGGACTGTGGTCCATGGGCTGTTCAGATAATTGAAACAGCTCTCAACTCATGGGCTATAACCTAGACCTTTCTCCTCCCAAGAAAGGGCCATGAGTAGCAGACCTGAAAAATATTCCCTTTGAAGCTCTTTGGCAAGCTAGCATAGTTGCAGGTGGAGAGTTAGATCCCCATGTTTCTTTATCATCTGCATGACACAGCACTCTCCTGAGGTAAGTATGCCTGAATGCCCCAGCTGAGGAAGGCTGAAGCTTTTACCCTCATTCTTCACAAACACAGCATCTAGGAGGTATTACCTGACTCTAATGAACAACTACCCACAAATACAGCAGTAGGCAAAGGGAAGTCCTTCTCACATGCATGGCCTTGCACACAATCATTGTCCCCCTGATGTTTCTAGAAAATCCACTCCTCCTGTGTCAGGCACTAAGCACATTACCAACACTCTTGGGGGACCACTCAAAGGGCCTGAAGGCAGTTTGGCCTTGCTAAGATAGCAACAGGCAGGTACAGAGGGACCAGGTAATGATCTTACAGTACAAAGGTGTGCATTCATGGTTATTGTGAGACCTAAGGAGATAGACAAGGAATTTGAAGAGGATGGTGTAGGTGAGACTGACTTGGTTATGAGAGCTCACCAAGCTTCTATTTGCTTTACTTAGGTTTCCCTGGAAAAAAAGTGGATGTGTTCAAAAGTGAGACATCTGTGCCAATAAGCAATGAGAAAAGGTATGACTTGTTTTTACTTCAGAATAAACACAGTGAACCCTGCACCTTCGCCAGGAGGTTCTTTGGCTAACCACACTGCCTCTGCCAGAATCCTGCAAACCTCAGTAGGCTCTTTCAGTAGAAACACACGTATTTTACAGGCATTTCTAAAGGACCTGTGATTACAGTATGTACTCACTTAGACAGACATGGATTCTTCTAGGGAAACATCAGATCCTCCAAAGTAAAACAGTAACAGTAAAATATAAAACAGAAACAATTATTTCAATGTTTTAAAAGATACTTTAACATCTACGGACAAAAATGCTTTGTAAGCATAGGGCAATTCTTTGGTGCCTTTGATAAGAATGTACATGTATTATCCACCTAGTCTGGCAACACAGAAACTGTAATCTGTTAAAAGCATAAATCACTACAGTATTGCAGATATGGCAAAAGCACACACCACCCAGCTTCTAGGAGATGCCGTATAAGGGAACTTAAATGCACCGGAGAAGAAAAGACCGCAGATTTCTCACAGTCTTTCTGCTCCCAGAGCCAGCTGCAGTATCCCAATAACATACCGTGTTTACACAAAAGGCAAGACTCGTATCGGAGAACTTTAACATTACTAGGCAAGAGGTCGCTGGGCAGTGCCCGGATCACAAGGGCAAGAGGCTGCAAGCTCGTTTAATTTCCTTACTCTGGGCAAAGTTTGCAGCCTGGACTTTACACACTGGACATTCCCTGTCCACGCTTCCCCTCGCCTCTCCTTGCTGAGGCGGCGCTGCGCTGCGGGAGAGCCCGGGAGCCCCGGGAGCCTCCGAGGGAGCCCCGGGAGCCTCCGAGGGAGCCCCGGGAGCCCTTTGAGCGCTCACCGGGAGCCCTCCGCCTCAGCGCTAAAGGACACCAGCCCCTCCCGGGCACACTCGGCCGGCACAGTTCATGCCCCTCGGCCGGAACGGCACAGTCCCAGTCCCAGTCCCGGCCCCGGCCCCATCCCCACCCCCGGCCCCATCCATCCCCGGCCCCATTCCCACCCCCGGCCCCATCCATCCCCGGCCCCATTCCCACCC
>JAWWTY010000123.1:50987506-51016276 GCA_035222235.1 Margarornis squamiger
CCTGTGTCTGTCTGTGTGTATCCCTGTGTCTGTCTGTGTGTATCCCTGTGTCTGTCTGTGTGTATCCCTGTGTCTGTCTGTGTGTATCCCTGTGTCTGTCTGTGTGTATCCCTGTGTCTGTCTGTGTGTATCCCTGTGTCTGTCTGTGTGTATCCCTGTGTCTGTCTGTGTGTATCCCTGTGTCTGTGTGTATCCCTGTGTCTGTCTGTGTGTGCTGGCGTTCCCGAGAGGGCCAGGCTCCAAGCCCACCCGGGTGGGAGCAGCAGCTCATTTCAGGGGTTCAGCCATAAGAAAACATTTCTGCGGCAGCCTAAGAAAATCTGAAAATCATTATTAATGTTCTTTGATTCCCTTGAATTGTTAGCCAGTTTTTTTAATTTATAGCTCCTGATTTTCCTTTCCCCCTCCCCCCTCTTCCTAGTAGAGCAATCATGTTTGAAATTAAGAAGATTTGCTGCATTGGTGCTGGCTATGTCGGTGGGCCCACCTGTAGTGTTATTGCACAAATGTGCCCCAATATCAAAGTGACTGTCGTGGATGTCAATGAGGCCAGAATCAATGCCTGGAATTCAGATACACTCCCAATCTACGAGGTAAATACCATTGTTGTCTCTTCTTCCAGTCAGTGTTGCATTTGCTTGCCTCCCACCGCATGGCATATCTCCATAGCCCGTTTCTGAAGCTTGTGAAGGTTAGCACACTGGTGCCTTTCAAAAAGAGTGTTCTGGAACAGCTGCCTGTCACCACTCCTCATTAAACCAGGTTTTTGAAATAACTTAATACAGCTGATGTAGACAGGCATTAGTGATAACACGAAGGGCCTAGTAAGGAAAATGTAATTCTATATATAGTGAACTGTGCTAAATCATGCTGACTTTCTTTTGGGACCCAGTTTAATCATTACATAGTCCTCTTGCTCTATTACAAATATTATCTGCTGTGTTGTAGCACAATATGAATGTGTAATATTGAGTTGTAAGCTTTATTCACATTCTGAATGCTGCCAAAGTCCAATCTGTGCTGCTCAACTGTAACTGTGTTGAAAGATGGGGACAGTCATGTTCCTAATTCACTTGTACCGTAGACCTTCAATTTGCCCTGGGAAGACTAGGCCAAATAAGTATATCATGCTGTCACTCCTTCATTACAGAGTAACTTGAATTCAGAAATACAGAGAACAATTCTCTGTTTTGCTTCTCTTAGCACTTGTTATTTTCCACTCATTTCCACCCTAAAAGAATAGGTTTCCTTTTCTTTCATGAGATGGTTTTCATAGATTTGAGTTTATTTCTTTAATAAGAGCGAAAACTTATCTTCACTTGTTTCCCAAGGACAAGGCATCTGTCTGGTACTAACAGTTACTCTTTTGCTGTAAGAAGTCTTGTGAGTCCTGTCCGAGTTGTAACACTAATGCACATTTTTTCCCTTTAAAACCAAAACTATACTGTGACTAAGTGAGGATGAATAGACCGTCTTTGTCATACAAATTCAAAGAAAAATGTGTGTAATGCTCAGATTAGCAGGTGAGACGTGAATAAAGTTTATGAAAGCAAGTACTTTATTTTCTGTAAACACTTAGACTGAATGAGCTAAAGTAGAGCTAGTCTTGGCATGTTTTGTTTTGTTTTTTTTAAAGAACCCTAAACTCGCAACATCTGTTTCCTGGAATGGTGTCCTTTGCTTACAAAGAATGTACAAAAACTGCCAAGAGTTAGGTCAGACAGTTGTAAAATTGAGTCATTGCACAGTGAGGTTTTTGTATTTTTTTTTCTTTTCAGTGTCTATTGGGCTGCCTTTCTATTTACAGGAAGACTGTAGTTGGAACACTTAATGGGTTGTAACACACTTAATTTTGCCTGTCCTAAACCTTTGATTTCTTTTAAGTAGGTAGTATTTGATATAAAATGAGACAGAAAAGGGTTTTGCATAAGAAAGCTTCTGCTTTATTTTCTTCTCTTCATCCAACTAACCTTTGCCTTTTTGGCATTTACTCAAGTATCTAAAGTCATGATAGGTGTCTCAGTTTGGTGATCTCATTGCCAGGTGGAAGTGTATGACTACTCAAACAAAAAGTAAAGACTTCTTTTATCTATGACAACTATATCTTAGTGAAATTCCTTTTCAGTCATTCTGTACGGAGGATTGCTCAGGTGTGCGTGATCTCCTGCTTCTGCTGTCAGAGTGAAAGTGTTAAGGGAAGGGAAGGTGTTACATGTCCTTGGAAGGAGGCTTCATATTATGGCTGTGATTCTTCCACACTGCATGTGTGGTGCCATGATAAGCTTAATCTGGCCCAAAGATGGGTGGTTCCTAAAAGGAGTGGTCTTGATGTGTCTCTGCTGCCTTTCACTTTGATCTGGGCTTGCTGAAAGACATCTTTGTGGGGTGGCTTTTTTGTGCTGAATCAGTTTTAGATATGGTATTGGGGGGATCATGGAATGTGCAGCTGAGGAGAAAAGAGAATTGGGATCACCTCTTTTGTTTGCAGCCTAGGGAATATTGTAAGACTTTACTTCTTGAATCTACTTAACATCACTCTACAGGTACTTCTTTAGTTGTTGCTCATGGTAATAGAATTGAGCATGGGAATAACTGGAGGCTAAAACGTGGCTGTTTTAGCAGTTAACAATTCAGTGTGGCTGAAGATTCTAAGACAGCATTTTGAGTCTTTTCAATAAGAAAAGGCTTTACTTTTTTCACTGTGTGAATCTGTAGAAGCTTTACTTATGGCGGACTGAAAACATGCTGCACTGAGGGGGGGGAAAAACAGGAAGTCTTTCTATATCTGAAATGATACACTGTTTGACCATACAGTTTGTTGTTGTTCTTCTAACTGCATTAACCTTAACTGCTTTTTTTTGCTTTTTTTTTCAGCCAGGGCTAAAAGAAGTAGTAGAATCATGTCGAGGAAGAAACCTCTTCTTTTCCACCAGCATTGATGATGCCATTAGAGAAGCTGATCTCGTGTTTATTTCTGTAAGTTTAGGGGGAGAATGTGGTTGTCTTTTTTTTATTATTTTTTTCTTTTAATTTTCTTTTTCCTTATCAAATCATCTTGTTGGCCATTCAGGAAGATGCTTTTGTTTTGTCATGTACATTCAGTTGACAGTGTTGTGTCACTGTGTCACAGATTTCTCCTTGTCTGTGTACTGTGGGAAAAGTGTTAAGTTTTTTTGTTTTTTTTTTTCTTGTATCCAGTAGGACCTTTGACAAATGAACTGGTTCTAAGTCAGAATGGTAATGATGTTTAGTTTGGTTAGGTGTATGGAGTCTTGGAGCAGAATTTAGTGCAAGCTCTATCATTGCAGCATACTATGTACTGAAATGTGTGGGACCTTAATAATACTGATAAAGTTCCTAGACAGAGATGCAAAATCATACGCTGGTTATTGGGTTACAAAGATAACTTATTTCTAGAAGCCTTTAAAAAATAGTGTATTAATGGAAGGGGGAATGGATTTAATATTCCAGCTTTAATATTTTGAAGCTGTTGACACCACTGGAAAGAGGATCCAGTCAAATATGAACAGTGTGACCTTTTGTAATCTAGAAGGTTGTTGATAATGCAGAATCCAAAAGAACTGATTTGTCTTGGTAGGACACAGTTGAGGGCTTTTTTTGTTTAAGTCCTTTCTGCTTGAAACCCCCTCTTTGTTAGGGCACTGTAGTACGGAGCTCTTTCTGAGAGTATTTTTCTCCATTCATTGACTTTAAAATGAATGCTCCGTGGCTGGATGACTGCCACTAATACAGCCCATATAGTGTCACCTGTCCTTGGTTCAAAACACGCTGTTGCATTGTGCACGTTGTTGCCATTTCTGCTTTCAGCTTGTAATGAAAAGGGCCCTCTGTCTTCATCTAAAGGACGTGTTTTCCCTCATGTTGCCTGTTCTGTTTGCTTCAGTGTGGTAATTTTCATCATCCCTGCCCTTAGGTTATACTGCAAAGTGAGTTTAAACTATAGTTGCCTCGCTAGCGGCAAGATTCTTATGTGAACCTTCAAAGCCTTAGTGTGGGACAGGTAACAAAAAGTGGCTGGCCATAATCATGAAGAAATTATTGGTGTTTCCATAATAAGGACTGTTTCACCAAAGCCTGCAGAGCTGCTGTGAACTGTGCTTCTTTAAACCCTATTTCAATAAAGGCTAGTGAGCTTTCTGTAGAAGACAAAATGGGTAATTGAGACAGCTAATAGTTTTCATCTGATATGGTAACAGAATAATATTGGGGTAGAAGTATTTTCCTTCTTCTGGGAAGGAAAATGTCTGGTGGTCTTAGCAATTTCACCTTGCCTCTTAACACAGGAGATACTGACCTGAAACATTTATTCTCCTTTCATGTATTTGTAATTAGGTTAATACTCCAACAAAGACCTATGGAATGGGAAAAGGCCGAGCAGCTGATCTGAAATACATTGAAGCTTGTGCTAGAAGAATTGTACAGAATTCAAATGGCTACAAAATTGTCACTGAGAAAAGCACAGTTCCAGTACGTGCTGCAGAGAGCATTCGTCGAATATTTGATGCTAATACTAAGCCTAACTTGGATTTGCAGGTAAAGATAATCTTTCAGTTGTGTATTTAAAGGCTGGTTGTTGCTTTTGGCTTTTATTTGTTCTTTTTTTCTGTCCCTGTAGGTGCTGTCTAACCCAGAGTTCCTTGCAGAAGGAACAGCCATCAAGGACCTGAAGAACCCGGACAGAGTGCTTATTGGTGGAGATGACTCTCCAGAGGGACAGAAAGCTGTCCGTGCTCTTTGTGCTGTTTATGAGCACTGGGTGCCCAAAGAAAAAATCCTCACAACCAATACATGGTCATCAGAACTTTCTAAACTGGTTAGTGCTACTCACTGCTGTTTTCTGCAATGAGCAAAGGGTAGAAGTGAGACCAAGCTCAGAAGCAGAATTGCAATGACCACTGAGTGCTGCAGCTAGGACAGACAGATGAGGTTGAGGGGACCCAATGTGTATGTCAAAGGATATTAACCTTTTCCAGTTGTCTTACTGAGCTAACAGATGATACCAACTTTCCATGAAGTCCTTTTCTCACTTTAACTGGCATCTATGTCTTAAACTAGTTTATGTTACCATTTTGTATGTCAACAGAGTTGCATAGATACTAAAGTAATCCTTTCAGTAGCAACTCCTTTTGGTCTGTGGACATCTTGGTTTCTGGAAAAATAAAGTTCTTGACTATGCATTTTATTTACAGGCAGCTAATGCTTTCCTTGCCCAAAGAATCAGCAGCATTAACTCAATCAGTGCTCTATGTGAAGCTACAGGAGCAGATGTTGAAGAAGTAGCAAGAGCTATTGGAACAGACCAAAGAATTGGAAATAAGTTTCTCAAAGCCAGTGTTGGTAAATGAAAAATTCCTACTTCTTTTCCCCCCCTGCCCTGATTTTCCCTGAGCTTGTGTTTCATATTATAATAAGTTTACTAGTAGTGTTTTGAAGTAAGCAAGCTGATACTCTAAAATCTTCTACAGCATTAGAAGTGCTTAATGTATGAAAATACAGATGCTGGCAATCTGAAACTGGAGAGTTCAGAGTGCATGGTTTATCCTGCCTGTGACACTGGAAAAAAAAAAAAGCCACAACTTTATTTTTCTGAAGCATCACTGATGATAGTGCTCTCCAAGATGTCTTCCCAATTGTAACTGCTGCAGTTTTGTTTGGGAGTTGCTGCCAGTGGCCTGAGGACAAGGTGATACCTCAAGGTCAGAATGTGTGATAGCAGCTTCTAATTTGTAGGGTGAATTCATAGAATCATTAAGGTTGAAAAAGGCCTCCCAGATAGAGTCCAACCTTTGACTGTTTGCCATCTTGTCGACTAGACCATGGCACTAAGTGCCACATCCAGTCATTGCTTGATTAGATTTACTAGAGAGTAATACATGATAAAATAATGATCAGTACATCAAACTTTCAAACTTCAGAACAAGACTAAAGCCTTATCATATGACTTCATGCTGGAAAGAGTAAGTGTAACTTTAAAATAAGCCTATTAAGTGTAACCTATCCTAGAGTCTATGTGAGAGTGAAAAGTAGATAGCAAAGTTCCTCTTAGGTCATTATAATTCCTTCCACAATGTGTTGTTTCTGGGATCCTCCTTGCTGAGCAAAGTTCTAGGTTCAAGGATCCCTCTGATTGTCTCAGTTTTCCCTTAGTCAGCTGTGGTGATCTTTGGTTCTTGGCAATGATTAGTTACCTATTTGGGGGTGTGGGAGGAAGGAACCTAATTTTAACACACTTGTTTTGAGAAATATTAATCTAAATCTTGAGGTGTGGAGAGAGTTTGTCCAGGAGCTTGTCCACCTACTTGTAATAATACAAGATAGCCCATAGATGCTTTTTTTCATACCAGTCCCCGAGTCTGGGTTAAAACTTTGATTGACTTCAGTGGAGCCTGAAGCAGATTATAAGGCTTCTGTAACTGAAAAAGTGAGTAAGTCCAAGAGTTGGATTTTTGAGAGATTGTTAAGGTTTTTATTTGCTGGGAAATACTGGGAATAATTATAATGCTGAGTATGCCAACGATTACCAAAAACTACTTGATCCCAAAATTTGGCTTAGATCAGTACCTTAGTCACCTGTAAAATAACCATTTTCTCTTTCAGGGTTTGGAGGTAGCTGTTTTCAGAAGGATGTCTTGAATTTAGTGTACCTCTGTGAGGCACTGAACCTGCCTGAGGTAGCTCGCTACTGGCAACAGGTACAAGTTCTTCATTGTCTTTGAGGGTGATGTTTCTTCAGCACTCAGATTTCAGGCAACTTTAAGCTCATTGTCCACATATAATCTGTATTCCAGCTCTAAGGAGCACGTACCTTAATGCTGATCACCTTTATATTTCAGTGGGATTAGATACTTGTGGATGATTAAGCTTTTTTTATGGTGAATTAAGTTGTCTGGGTCAAATGAATTGGGAAGTTGTGTAAAAGCAGCAATAGAAAATGTGAAGTACAAGCATGTGTCTCCTGTTTTCATCTTGCAGTTGGGTATCTCTGTCCACTTTCAATTCAGAACTTGTGATCTTTTACTCAGGGTCTACTTTTACAGTTCTGAAAGAATTCAGGAGAACTTGCTATTTTTTAAAAATAAACGTGGTTGCTGTTCTCTGGTTTAATGTTAGGAATGGTTGGGAAGATGCAGATGCTCTCAGGCCTAGCTCCAATGCAGCAATACTTTGATACTCAGTTGGTACTAGCAAGTGTTTCCCTATTAACCAGTGAAAGCACTTCAGCTTTCTTCCCAGTCCTGAATGAGCAGCAACTTTGACGTGTGTGGTATGGTCAATAAACCAGCTGTGTTTATTTTGTCTTGATTTATCTGTGGTTGTCAAGTATAAGGCTGCCTAGCAGATGCCCCCAGAACACCAAGCACATGATTTGCCTACCTTATTAGGAGCTTTGTTTTTTTAATATTAGTTTTGGCTAGCCTTTTTTCCCCTTACTCTTCTCCATCCCAGTTTGCGCCGAATAAACAACCTGCCCATAATTACTTCATCATTGGTCAGTTGTGTCACATCTGTACTGAAGTACAGTGTTTCCCATATGGTTTTCTGGGTCATCATGGCCATGTGGTACTGTTCATGGAATGACTTAGGCTTTGTTGGCTTTGCAAGGTTCTATTCCCCCAAAGGTCCCTAATAATCCCTTTCAATTGCCAGAAGCTTGGTGGCATCTTACTCATAATTCCCTCATAACTACCTTTAAAACTTGGCCATCTCTGAGTGTGTCTGTGACTTTTGTCAACTTCTTCCATTACCTGTGATGTCCAGTGGCTCTCTATGTCATAGTCAGGTAGTTTAACCTCCAGCCAGGAGCTAGTCAGCAGTAACTCTTACATTAATTGCTTGGGACAGAGAAGACATGGGTTTTAAGCATGGCCTTCCAGGGTTTGGATTGACATCTTCCTTAAAAACATAGTTCATTGGGATAGCCTAGTCCGTGGTGGAGAGGCTTGTAATCCCATCAGTAAAGAGACAGTTGCATGAACCGTGTGCAGGCATCCAGGAGAGACTTGGGTCAGTATAGGACTTGGAGGCATTGGCACAGCAGGGAAGAGGAGGAGCCCTAGGTTGTGATATACCGCTTTTACTCAGCGTAAGATGTAAGCAGACAACAGACAATCCCTGGAGCTGCAGGAACTAACACATTACCTCAGTGATAATCTGAATAGGGAAAAATTAACACTGTCCTGAAACAAACAAAAGTCCTTCGGCTCTGTCCTCTGAGATCACAAGGGTCCTTCTCAAAATGCACCCTACTTGGTATCTTGGCAGCCCAAAGGCATGGGAACACTTAGTTTGCTTTTTCTAGAGGTTTTTTTTATTTAACAAAAGCCTAAAAGGTTGCATTGTTACTGTGAACAAATGAGTTAAAGTGCTTTTAGTGTTTTATGCTCTTACTCTCTTTTAAGAGCAATTCTCTGCAGTGTTTCTACATGGCTTACTAAGCTGTGGATAAATGGGATAGTAAGAACAGCTGCAGCACAGTTAGGGTAAGATAAAATGCTGTGCTGGTGTAGGACAACTGCCTACCTGAATCTTCTGCTTCCTCAGAGCAGTGTCATCTCACAGAGTTCTGTCTGCCCCAGCCCAAACCACTCAAATCATGTAATGCACACATGTGTGCACCCATATAAGGAACTGTGTGAACCCCTTCTTTTTGGCCTGAGTGCTGCACTCTCAGCAGCCCATACACATGGGAGAGCTCAGACCAGATGCAAATTCTGGAGGATATATTGATCGGAACAGTCCTAGAATCTTAACTTCTATTCTCTCTGGTCTTTAGGCAGGTCAGGAGTCTCTAATATCAAAATCTTCATTGCTTTAAAACTTAACCTACAGAAAGAAATATATTCCTCTCACCCTGTCAACTGTACATTTGTTGCCTGTCACTGCCCTGTTGAATTGCATAAATCTCACTGCTTTTATTTCTCGTCTTCAAATAAATCTGGTTCACTAATATCCTTCTACTGTATAGTTTATACCTTATGTTTCGTAGGCTGCTGCTATTAATTCTTGATTTGGGTTAAAATTTTTGAAGCCCAGAGGGATGTGTGTAGGTCCTTGCAGTCCCCTTTGAACACTGTCTAGGTGGGGGAACCTACCTTTCCTATTCTAACAGTGATCCAGTGCCCTCTGTGTAAAGAGCTGGAGATCAAAGTATTGAAGCAAGCTGGAGGAAAGCACAGGAAAAACTGGTGATTGAACCCACTTTCATTTAATAATAAAGTAACAAAAATGAGTCATTTAAAAATGTGCTTGAATTACACTAGTTTTGTGTGTTGGTATCTGTTAGTGTGGATTAAAAAGCTGAAAACGTAGTCACAGTTGTTACACATGGCACATAAAGAAGTGTAGGTCTGGCAGTGGGATGTCCATGTGACACCAAGTACTCTAATACGGAAATGGTATTCTAGGCAGAAACATGGAAAGCAATAATTTAAGTCGTTTTTTTTTAGAACAATCTGAAAAAAACTCCTAGCCTTTAAACTAGACAATGCATGATAGGATGCGTGATGTGTATCTGTGGTCACTGATTAAAATAGGATTTATCTCAGAATTTGACAAATTAAATAAATTTATCTTTGGATTACATATGATACTGAGTAAAAATATGTAGCCTTCTCTTCTAAGCTTCCACTAAACTTGCATGGATAGCTTGGCTTGAATGTTAATAGAATCTGTTTATAGTTTAAAATGTTTCCCTTCTGTACCCCATCACGTCTTACATCATTTCAGGTCATAGACATGAATGATTATCAGAGAAGAAGATTTGCATCCCGCATTATTGACAGCTTGTTCAATACTGTCACTGACAAGAAGATTGCTATTCTAGGGTTTGCATTCAAAAAGGATACTGGGGACACAAGGTAAGAAAGCAAGCTCAGTTCACTAACGTGGATTCCATGCAACTGTCATCAGCTGTGCAACTAAACCCCCCAGCTGAACTGCATTAATAAAAAGAGCTCAGATATGGGAGCCTTCATTTCTTGTGACTGAATTGGTTTGTAACAAGGATTAGTCTGTCTTACATGGGTGAGACAATTGATTCTTGGCCTCTACAACATACTTGAATCATTCAGAAAATCGAGCAGATAACTCTGGTCCTTGCTAACTTGCAAAAACAAAGATAGATTTTGAGAGTTCTTCCATTCTCCACAGAAAAGAATACAAACATTATTGCAGCTGGTTCTAAATTGCTATGTAAAGCCAAATTTTTGGTTTTGTTTCCTGAGGGTGGTTAATTCTGTTTTCCTGTAAAGCTCAAACTTGATACAACTCTTCACTGCGGTTTGTGGGGAATGCTTTTAAGCCCTGTGCCTTCTCAATTATGGTCAATAGGAGTCCTGGGACTTCTTTTTCGTATTATTCTCCTTGGCATCCCTCAAGATTTCAGGTTTGCTGCTGGCATGGTTGCCACTAAGATATTTAATGTAAAACTGGTAGAAAAGCTCTGGCATTGCATATCATGATAGTTGAAGACTTTCATTACTTAAAATGTGCCACCTGGTTCTTTAACTGATTGATTATCTTCCCTAGAGAGTCATCCAGTATCTACATTAGCAAGTATTTAATGGATGAAGGAGCAAAGCTCCATATCTATGACCCTAAAGTACCTAAGGAACAAATCATCTTGGATCTCTCACATCCAGGTGTCTCAGAAGATAACCAAGGTAAAAATGCTCGTGTAAAGCTTGCTCCTCACTTCCCACCCTATTCTCAATGTACATGGGGTCTGTTTAGATATTATGAATTCATTTTCAGCATGATGTTGTGCTGTTGGTTACACTTATTAGAAGTTTGTCATAGCTCAGAGGATTACTCTAACCCTTCTCCCTTTCCCCATAGCTTTTATAGATAAATGCTGATTCTGAATTATAGTCTATTTTTCTTTAGATAATATTAATTTGAATAGACGCTGTTTTCTCTCTGCATAATTAAAAGGAAAAGAAAGAGCAATGTCCAGAAGGAGAGACTACTGTTGTTCTTACAGCTCCTTTGTGTCTTGAGTTCTATCTTGCATTAGTTCTTTCTTGCATCTCTAAAATAGAGATAAAGAAGTAATTCTGGAATTCACTGTTGAGCATTCTCCCTTCCCTCATATCAGTTCCAAATTCATTTGTTCCCTTAAATTTAAGAAGGCTTTAATCATCTCTGAGTAGAAATTTCTTGAGGAGAGGCAGAGGGTATTTGGGACCTCTGTTTTCTTGTTGGGAAGCGGGGGAATGTCGTTGGTGGAGGGGGGGCATAGATCAGTCTTGCAGAGGTGAGGAGAATGGAGGAAAATGAGCTGTGATGAAGAAGAGTGAAGGGTGTACGTTATTGGTAATGCCCTTGAATTAGAGGGAAAGGGCAGGCTTGCCTCTAGGCAGCTACTCAGGCAGTCAGAGGATGAAGGCAGCCCGTGAGGAGCCATGCGTGTCTTCTCTAGTGTGAACTGAGTGTTAAATAGAAACTGTGATGTGCTGCTGTTGTACCGACAATGACCTTTGTGAGAGTTGGCATTTGAACACTCCATTCTAGAGATGTGCTTGACTGTTTACGTGGAACTTGAATGCTTGACGTGAAACATTTAAGAGCTCTGACTCCATTCGGATGCCAGGTACAAGATACTTTCATTTAAATAAATAAAACCAAAGTGACAAATGCCTTGGTAGAAAATATCTCTATGCGAGTGATTTGAAACTGCATATTTGTGTAGGGCAAGGAAGGAGATTTATTTACTGGGAGTGTGCCAGATTGATGCTAAAGATGTGTGCAGAATAAACCTTTATTTTCATTCTCTTACAGTGTCTCGGTTGGTCACTATCAGTAAAGATCCTTATGAAGCCTGTGATGGAGCTCACGCCCTTGTAATTTGCACTGAATGGGACATGTTTAAGGTAAATGTTATCTTGGATCTAAACTAAAGGAAAAGGGAGGAAGTATTATGTTACTTATTTACTTTGTCTGCTTTAATTGCCCTTTACAGGAGTTGGATTATGAACGTATTCATAAGAAGATGCTGAAGCCTGCGTTTATCTTTGATGGTAGGAGAGTTCTAGATGATCTTCACAATGAGCTACAAGTCATTGGCTTCCAGGTAATCAGCTGGGTGATACTGGTTATGTTTCTTTCATTCTGTTCTCTTCCCTCTTCAATGACTGAGTAGCAAGGAGGGGGAAAAAACAACCCTCTTCAGGTAAGGATTTTGATGTAAACCTGTCTGTTCCTAAGTCTCTTCACTAGTGCTGCCTTCCTCCATTATCTTACTACTTTCATTGACTGACTGTTCTATTAAAATTCAAGCTACTTCAGACTATGCCACTAACATTTAGCAGTATGAACCTGACTTAGAATCAGATGCATGTTTCAGTTGTTTCATTCCATGTACTCCTGAGTACTGTGATTTATTTGTATGATTTCTCTTCTGCTATTTTTTTCCTGTTCAAGCTGCAGTTATTTACACTGCTTGTGAACCAGCTTGTAGAAATTGATTTAACCAGGCAGTTGAAGCTGTTAATGGGCAGATATGGTATACAGCTCACTTGACTGTTTAAACAGCTCTCTTCAGAGTTAACTCAGATGGCTGTCTAGAATATATTTATCAAAATTTTGTCAAAGTAGTTGAAGTATTTTGTCTTTTGGTGCTTTGCATTTGGCCTGCATTACTCAAAAGGAAAGCTACAGTTCTGCTTATTTACTGAGTGTCTGAACTGTCTTACTAGTAGGTATTTTGTTTTCTACAATCTCTGTTCTTAGTGATTTACATTAGTCTGACTTAGAAATTAGGGGAACTTGCCTTGCTCTTTGAATTTTGCAGTACCTGGCTAGTGTGTGTGTTGGCTTTGTTACATGCTTTCTCTTGTATAGTGTTGGCTGCCTTTTACCTTTTAGAGTTGTGTTGCTTCAGAAACAGCCCACTGCATTAAGGAGGGAAAAAGTCTTTTTTTAATTCTAATTTAGTATACATTTTTAGAAATAGGAGACTGAACCCGTGTTTTATGAATACCCAGAAAGATTTTATGGTATTTGGTAGTCCCGTGGAAGCTGAGGCAGCTGAATGTTCAAATTAGCAAGATAGGCTTTAAGTAGGTAAAGCAGGCACCTGTGAAAGGCTGGTTGATTTTTGGGCTTTTTAAAGAAATTCCTTGCAACTCCAGTGACAGAAACTGTCCCTGGGCACACTGTGCTTTGTGGCTTGTGTTATTCTAGTGTTCATGAAGTGTGGTCATGGTCCTAGGTTTAATTTGTTGGTTCCTCTTAGGCTGGCATAATTGTTAGCTTGCCACACTCACTTGTTAAATGTGTTTTCTGTTTCAGATTGAAACCATTGGGAAGAAGGTGTCAGCCAAAAGAATTCCTTTTGCTTCTTCATGTGAAATTCCGAAGTTCAGCCTGCAGGACCCACCTGTCAAAAAGCCTAGAGTATAATGTTTAATAGGTACTGAAGGAATTCTGTGGATCTTCTTAGTGATAATAACTGTAAGCCTATGCTTTTTTTTGTAAGGAATTATATTTTTCATAAACTAAACCAATTTTACACTATAAATGGTTACCTGGTACATGTGAATTCAGTCTATTTTCAAATTTCTATTTTTATAGCAATTTTTTTTGGTTACTGAAGATGGTACAGACCTGTTTTTAATAATGAATCATCTTTTAAGTGGAAAAGTTGCTTTCAAATTGCAGATTTCTGCTTCCAGAAATGTTCCTAAACAGCACTTTAAATGTTTCCAGTGATATGAAAGCAAAAGAAATATAGTATCTTTTTACCTTAGTCCAGTTATGGATGATGATTGGGAACTCTGGTCTCACCAGTTTTTCATTTTCTTTTGGGGTGACTCTTTGCCCAGGTAAATGCTTGCTTTAACTGGCATTGAAGTCAAAAGATCAGTTCAAAGTAAACTACAGGCTTTAGGTTCAGCCCTAAAATAGAACTGACTACAACAATAACACCCCAGTCCTGGCTGAGATCAGTTGGCACTGATGCAGTGTAAACTGCATCCTGTTGGGAAGCTGGATAGTTCTGCAGGCATCAATCATGTAATTAATGCAGGTGGACCAGCAGCTATGAACTGATCCACTGGCAAATCTTCAGTTTTGATTCTTTGGTTTTCTTGCCTACATTCCATGTGTAGCCACAAAAATTACTGATTTAATCAGATTCCTGGGGCAAGTATTTCCTAAGTTACAGCAGCACAATGTATCTTCAGCAGAGGGGCATTCTGCTTGTTTGAACATTGAATTTAAGCAGAATTATCTTAACTTGGTGTCAGCCCAAGTAGAAAACAAATATTGGCTTTAATGCTACCTGATGGTTATCTTTTTCCTTCCTTCTGCTTACATACTTCATCTCAAAGCAGCTTTTTAAATGAACCTGCAAAAAATTAATCTCTGCTGTGAAGAAATTATTAAATTTAAATTCAGCCCCAAAAGCTAGTCAGCTTGCTACCTCATTTATTTAGCAGGAATTAATACTTCCTATGTTATCTTGATATTTTTACCTTTACTGTTATTTTATTTCTATTTGTTTTTATTCTCAATTGGCCAGTGCTATTAAAATCCTTGAGATGACAGTGTTTGTGTTTGACTTGTTGCATGGGGTTTTGAAATGGAGGGGAGAATGGAGGATGACCATGAACAGGTTTCATACTAGAAGGTGTAGATGTCTTGGCTGAACAGTACAGTGTTGGGATATTAGAGAACTATCCTGCAACTAGTCACATAATACCTTCTGAATTTATTCAACTGGTGTGCCTTAAAGCATGCTGTATCAATAGTTAAACAGAGGTTAAAATCAGTATCTTGGTAATGAGGGCTACTACCATAACTGTTTACCTGCAGAAATGTAGGTGCAGTCATAGCTTTTGGATAAATATTTGAAGATTTGAGGAACAAGATACTGTTACCTGACTGGAATAGTTGTATCCTTGAGCCAGATGCTTTCAGATTCTGCACATTAATGGCTTCCACATACGGTTACTCTGCAGCAAATGGCTGGCACTTCGGATGAGTGTGCCTCAGGCTTTTTGTCTGGCTGTAAGATTCTCCTCAAAGGAGCACATCAGAAGCCACTCAAATGGTGTGGGGAATTACAAGGCTTTAACCAAACTCATCTTTCATCATGCCATCTTCCTGATTGACTAATGCTGCTTTCATGCATCACCCACAGAGCAGGGACAACCCTGTGGTACTTCCAACTGGTAGATCACCCTGTGATTGCAGGTGGGCATTCTCTTGGCTACCTCTGCCCCCACAGCATCTGAAGGGGCAGGCTGGTGACATTCTTCTTGGGGATTAAGAAGAGGGTACTGACAAGTTGTGCTTGAAGGGTCTCTCGTCCTTGACTATGTTCAGGTTGGCACAGCACTACTTCAGGGCTCATCTTAACCAGGTGGGAAATAGAGGCATCAGAAAATCAAGATGGTTTTCAGAAATTTAATAGTAGTAGTGCCTCTGTATGAGAGTTGTCTTCATGAGTTTGAAGCAGATGATGAACTGTCAGTCTTGTGTGGAGTGTTGCTCATTTTAGGAATATATAACTTTTCATGAGCTGGCAGTGGCTTTTCACATGCCATCCCAAGGAGGTGGAGGAACTCAGTGCTATACCCCTATTCTTATCCTATTTTTCCTGCAGACTTAGTCAAAGCCTGAATAGTGACTTCTGGCTTAGTCATAAATGTGTCAGAACAGCCAATGTCATTACAGTGGGATCCAGTAACACCCCTCTCAGGAAATGGGGAGCAGCAGATCCTTTCTGAAGAGCAACAAGGGGTAAAACTGGTAATGGCATTTCCCTTGCTTTCTTAGAGTCAATTTACTTTGTTTCTTGGTGGCTGCATGCTTTTAGTGGGACACTGGGATTGTGGGAGTATGCCTTCAGGATACAGCAATACTAACCTTGCATATATGCAAGAGAACCTTACCACGGGCCAAAAGGAGGTCAAAAGCTTGTGCAGCACTGTGAATCATAAGCCATTGTCTTCAGAATACAGTTGCCAGGAAAATAAGAACTGGAGATGACTTGTATTCCTGCTTTGAAGGCTTGAGTACTGCATGTAAGAGATGGAGTTTAATGCTATTGAGTCTCTGTGTATGGGATGTTACAGCATGTAATTCTGGATGGCAGTTGTGTAACGTGAGCAATGGACTCCTGTCCTTTGAATTCATTTTATGAGGTTCTTAATAAAATACAATCCCACAGTAAAACTTTTCTACTGCAAAAATATGAATACAACAGCTGAATCAAATCCAGATTTAATATAAGTCTAGGAATAGTATCAGACAGACTGCATAAATTAGGTCTTACCATAGACAAATTGTAAATGACAAGCAAGGTGGACCATTTTGCTTCCATGTTTGTGTGTTTAAATCTTTGTGCAGGTAAAACTAGTCTGGTTCCAGGAATATTGCAAGTGAATAGAACACACATTTTTGACCAGGACTAGTTAGTATAGGAGCAGTTAGGGTGAGATTTTGTACTGGCCAACAAGTTTGCAGTTCTCTCAGTTGAGGTTCTTGCAGTGCTGCAATCTTGCTCAAGAGCTAATGTTGGAATTTAGTTGCCAAACAATGCAAGAAAGTATAATTGTTATCTGATTTAGGAATGCTGGAGTCGGTTTCATAACTTGCTTTTGCTGTGTCAAGCTAAGGGCTTCTACTGCAAGTCAAACATCTGCAGTGAGTTGCCATGTGTTGTAGTAAAGAAGCATAAATACTTGACACCTTCTTTTTAAATGAAGGGAACACCAATATTAATTATTCATTAAGTAGAAAAGTTTTTAAATTGTTCTTAAATCAAAGCTGGAGCATTCAGTTCACATAAAGATGTGAAGTCAGTGGAACATGCAACAACTCTCTACACATAACATTTAATTCTACCTCACAAAGTGTAGTAGATTGATGTAATGATGCTAAAAAAGACTATTCCTTCTATTAATGTCTCTGTGTCAACTTGCCATCTTATTCCCAAAACTCAGTTTGATGTTTTCCTGATTGCAAGGATGATTAATATTTCTTAAAATATTTTATGGCTGCTATGTGAAACAAACTGACAAAATGATGTGATTGGCATACTAAAAGAAAATGTCACTAAACATGGAACTTCATTGGAACCAAAACAGAGTCATGACACCAGAGCTGAAATAGAATGAGAAGGTTTTTGAGAGTTAGGTGCTTTAACATAGAGTTATGGAAAAACTGAATGGGCAATAGGGAAGTAAGATGGCTGTAAAAGTAGGAATTTGTAACTAGGAAAAGAACTTTAGGATTTGTCCTCAAACATTGTTAAAAAACCTGAAGCAAAGACCTCTTCCAGTGTAAGAAGTCAAAGTGTGACTGCTTTCCTTAGAAACCACAGCAAAACATGCAGTACCTTGTGTAGCTTCTGAAACTTGGTATCAGACAGTTGTGTAAGAGCATGAGATCATCTTGTGAACCACCCAGCAGCAAGTCATAAGATAATTCTAACATGAAGTAGTATTGGACTGTGTTTCAAGAAGCATTATTTCACTCACTCTCAAGAGTCCTGTGCAATGTTCTCTTTTTCCAGTTTGGTAATAGCTGTATGTCTAATTCCTTTTTCTGTATTTCTGGCGTTGATATGTTGAAAGAGCAGTAACTTGGAAGAAGGTACAGTCACACTGTTAAATCTGCTCTGTAGGCAAGTCAAAACCATTATTTACTGTAGGACCTCTAATAAAGGGTGGCAGCCATTAAATGCGTGGGTATCTTGTAGCTGATGTTTTACCCCTCCCTGTCTGCTGCAGTGGAGGGAGTATTAAATTTCCTTGCCATAGCTGATGACCTTCCCCCTCTCTGGTACCAAGTGTATTTCAGTTGAAGCAGGGCATTTTTGGTTCAAAGTACACCTGGTCTTTCCATGATTAGCAGTCGGACTTCCTTTTTATTTAAATTTTTAAGTTTATTAATATTTTTTAAAAAGGCAGCCTTGCCTGTCTCTCTACCTTTACAAAGTACACCTATTAAAACTTCTGTTTCTCTGTTGTTCCCCTCTGTTCCTCATGGCCCAGGTTTCTCTTTCCCTTACACTGTTGAATCAGCACATTCCTTCGTAGTTGGTTAGTTATTCCTCTTCATAATGCTTTAATAACCCCTCTACTTCATTTTGTGAAGTGTCATGTGTCTATCACTGGTCTCAGTGGTATAATCTTATTATTGTTGCTCATAAAGTTTCACCTATATATTAACTTGCCAGTTAGCTGTCTTCCTTCTACCATATTGCTGAGTTGGTGGGGGATGCAGGGTCCGCTCTCCTTCATACAGACTACAGTACTTTAGAAAAGTACGAGAGCCAGCCCTGGAATTACCTGTATGAGGGTTTGGAACCAGAGAGCAAATCCCTGAAATGTTTCCCACGTAACTTCAGGAAGATAGAGGTGAAGGCAGTTCAAAAATGGTATCTAATGTCTGCCACTGAGAATTATTAGGGAGAGACAATGATCAGTATAGGATAAGCCATGTTTTTATTTCTGCTTGAGTCCAGTGTGATATGTAATGACCTCCATGTTTCACCTAGGATGTGGTTCACTCGTCTGCATTCAGATTTACCAGCCAGACCAAGCTCCAGGGGCAGGTAACCAGACCCACCAAACACAACCACTGGGTTTTTAACTTTCCTTTAATGACAAGAAACATGGAATAGAAGCAAGTACAGAACAGCAACAGTTCTGCATACCCAATACTGAAAAAGCATTTGTGCACCTCAGTAGGGTTTGTTACAGTCATGTACCCAATACAGGGGTGGCTCTATTTATGCTGTTACACCAAATCTGACTTTCCAAATGATTTAAATTATATGGTATCTACAATCATCTTGTCACGAAGGACTTGTTTTCTTCAGCTTGGTATCTTGCATTTACCAAGGCTCTCAGAGACATGCAAGGGTTGGAAAAGCTTCAGCTATCAGAATGGTACAGCTCACTTTCTCAAGATGCAGGTAAGAAATACCACCTCTTGAAGGAGTATTATCATACCTTCTCTGGTGCAGTTCAAGATAGCCCTAATCTGGTCCAGTGTCATGTACACAATCTTTCTTTAGAACTCCTACAGTTCCCAGAGCCCCTGCAAGCTTCTGTTACATAATGGTAAGATACACCAAAATATCAGTACCTTTCAAGTTTCTATCAGCATCCTCACAGGTATTAACTGCAGCAATGCTGATGGTAGTATCAGATCTATAAATCTGTCTGGTCTTTTTTCCAGCTTACATTTATTTTCTATGACCTCAGTTCCATCATTCTTTTAAAATCGGTTCTATCATCTGTCTTTTTGCTGAACACTAGAAGTACACTGTAGCTGTAGCCGTGCCAGGAGAAATAAAGTGTTTTGTTGAGAGAAAAGTGTTCTGGAAAGATAGTTTGTTCATACATTCACCATCTGGTCTTCTGCATTTCTGAAACTGAGTATAATTATGCGCTGAAAAAAGGATCCTTAAAATTGGCTGCTTTAAATAGGTTCACTCTCATTTTCAGATTGCTTTTGTCTTTCTTTTTTCTACTAAGTTCTTCAAAAAGAATTCACCTAATTAAAAGGAAAAAAAGCACCAAAATTATTTGTAGGCATTTCAATACAATAAGGCAAAACAAGACTCATTCTTATTTAACATGAGTATATCTCTAGAGTAGAAATGTTCTTACCAGTATTTTATAGTAGTACAATTCTATACAACAGCACTTTCAATACATATGGCAGGAATCTTCAAAAAACCCCAAACCATAACCCAGCATCCCTTCCACCTCTGATTTTTCTCACATCCACTTTTATGAAATAGCTCTGCTGCTTTGTGCTTTCCAACAGGCAAAAGTGAATTGATTTAATTAAAAATTAATACCTATTTAATAAAGTATCAGCAAGTTATAGGGAAACCTGCTATAAAGCTCATTTGAGCTGACATTACAACAGACAGAGAAGCACAGTGCCCAAAATAAGTCTTCTCTGTTTTCTCTTTAGGAAAAAGTAGGATGCTGTACCTACACAACAGTTCCATTAATACCAGCTGCTACTTAATACCCAGTGCCGTGTCAGAAAAAGCACTACCATAAGTACATCTAATTATTTCTAAGGCCCTGTAAAATACATTCTGCCTAAAGCAACAAAACTGCATCACAAATAACCAAGGGTCCCATTAAACCCAGAAGCATCCGAACAGCAGAATGTAAAGGAAAACTTAAAATTGGGTCTCCTGCCTCATGCATTAAGTATAGTACAAAATATGTTTGGCAAAGAAATTAGGTTAAGCAGCACAGCAATTGTACAAATACGAGGTGTCCTTGAGCTAATGTGAGGTTTGTTGCACACTGTTTCACCATTTTAATTTTATCTAATAAAATGTTACATACTGAGGAATCTAATGCCTTTCAGTAATTTACCTGCTTTATAGGAGGAACGCACTAAAGGCCCGCTAGCCGTGTAATGGAATCCAAGATCGTTTCCTACTTTTTCCCAGTACTTAAACTTTTCAGGAGTTATGTACTCTTCAACCTGAGTTAAAAGAGTTAATTTTGATCAGGTATTAATGCAAAGGAAATGGCTATAGCTAGCAGTAAAATGAAACAGTTATACCACAAATTCAACATTTTTTACTCCAAAACTTTCAGCAGTCAAGTCATCAACTCTATTTTCTCTCTGCTTTCTACCAAAAGAATGCATTTCATTTACTTTCCTTATTTAGCTGAAAAGTTTAGCATTTTCTTCACTGTGTTTTTGAATGGTCCTTTGGAGCAAGCCTTTTCTTTTGTCCAAATTAGTAACAAACCACGATAGTCCTACAGATCTCTCCACTAACAGTTTTTTTAATGAAACAGAGGAACAGAACAGAGGGTGAAGCTCTGGACAGATCACAGATGCAGAAAATGGTAATTTCCCCAGCTGAAGTGGCACCATTAAGGGAGAGCCTATGAGATGTGAACGGGTGCTGGCTTGAACTGTTATGTTTGAGACATACACTGAAGCTCTTGTTCTCCAGAATCATGCCTCAGCTCCAGCTGTCTCCCTGGCTAACAGCAGAAACCAGCACTGGGAAGTCTCCAGAAGATGGACAGGGTTAGATGGCTGAGGTAATTTTTAGTGAACAGTCCATAACAAATGAACATTATCAGGCTAAATGAGGAAGGAAATTTTTCCTGACATGTGCAGTTAGGGTAAGGATGACTGTGCAAGGTACAGACCATAATTCTGCCGGTAAAATTAAAATTTTACCTTCAGGTGACGTTTTGTTGGTTGCATGTACTGTCCTAGGGTCAAGCAATCTACATCTGCTTCCCGCAATACTGTAAAAACAAAATTCCTTGTTAGTGGCAGAAGGATCACAAGGGATTGCCATCCATTAGAAAATGCCCTCCTCCCAGGTCTGAGAAGGGTCACTCCACAGCACCCTGCTGGGGCTACACTCTGCTCACAGCAAAGGGAACTTGCGGCCTCCATGCGCAGTAACCACACCTCACTGAGCTCCACGCTGTGCAGGGCCTGAGCGATCCAGTTTACAGCTAGAGAGAACACCCTGGTGCTGAACTCACTGCAGTCGTGTCTCACTGCAGACATGACATGCTCTTGTCTTTATCTTGCTGCTTTTCACATGTCTTTAGGTCAGAGCCTTCATCTGATAAAAGATGGATGCATGCACAAGCACTTGGCACTTCACTGTTTCGACACTTGATGCCAAAAAGATGCAAACAGTTCTGAAGTGCCACAAATCAGGGGAAATGGCCAGTTTTACATGCTTAGGATTTGTGTTTTGATGTCTGCAGAATCTCATAAACTTTGTCTTTACAATTTTAGGATATACTGGCATCAGTAAACAGCAAATGAGTTCAGGTAGCTTATTTACAGGGGGAAAACCTGGACACTTGATAGTCAGCTGGCCTCAAGAATTATGTTTACTGCAGCTAGAGGGGTGTTTTAAACAAAGGGATGGCTGAGGAATCAAGAGTTTGCATGAACATCCCCATGTATTTTCTGGCTATTTGGGCTGGCTGCCCCACATCAAATAGGAGGAAAAGGCAGTTTTTGACGACAGCATTGCAACCCCTGTTAACCTGGAATCTGTTTAGATTGATACGGTTCTGTAAAGAAACAGATACAATACCAGCACGTTTACAGGCTCTTTAATTCACACCCAGAGGATGGAAGGGGAACGAAACTACGGTAACTGAATTAATGTGGTAGGTAAATGTTTGCTTCCATATACATCCATCAAAGTGGGCTGAAGGCAAACAGCACCAAACCTGAAATTTCCTATCCTTGTGGCAAAGAAATGCTACACACTAAGAATGGGAAAACCAGGAGCCATAATTTTTTGGTCCAGCTGCAACAAAACTAGACTACATAGCTGCATTCTAAATGTGTTTTGTGCACAAAGATCCAGGTAGACATTCTTTCAGGATATGGGAGAAATGCCATAGGATTCATGAACTCATTCTTGCACGTGCATTGCACTCACCATATTTTTTTTTCTCCTAAAAATATATTTACATGAAAACAGAAAAATGTGCTACAGCTCCAGGGAGAGTAACATTTTTGCATCTAAGTAAAATGAAATAATCTACACAATCAGGTCTGCTTTTCTAAAAAGCAAAGCACAATAAGGCAGCAATGTTGCAAGCTTATTACTGAAGTATTGCAAGATAAGAATGTTAATACAGTTACATAAAAACAGTTCTAATTTCGATTGTGATCAACATGAGCTGAATTTACCTTTCAAATTTAATCCGAAACCCATATGAAAACAAAGTATTTCAGAAATTCAGTCTTTTTTAACCAAACTTTTCTTTCTCAATGGAACTTAGAAAACATGTTCTGCACCAGCAAATTGTCCTGCATGTAGAGGCCAAGACACTTACAACTGTTTTCCAACACAATAAAATCCATACCTGTGAATTCTGGCATTATTTCAACACCAACTTACATTTCATTGTGGAATACACTTGTTCATCTGTCTCGCCTAGCCCCAGCATAATGGAGGTTTTAGAAATGATGCCAGGCTGGACCTCTTTGGCGTGCTTCAGCACCCGTACAGACTGCTCAAAGTTGGCTCGGGGATCACGGACCTTCCTTTGCACATTTCCAGCACAAAGGGGGAAAAAGCAGGAAAGGGTGAACGGAGGTTAGAGACCCTGGGAAAGGCACATTCTACAGGGTGGCAGCGTGGAGCAGTTTGACACTGGCTGAAAACCCAGAAGCATCATGAGCAATGGGATGTGCCCAGTTCAGGTGCCACAGCCGGGATGGGACAAAGGGATGATGGGATGTGCCCAGCTCAGGGGCCACAGCCAGGATGGGATGAAAGGATGATGGGATGGGATGGGATGAAAGGATGGTGGGATGTGTGGTGCAGGGCCACGGCCGGGACGGGATGAAGGGATGATGGGACGTGCGCTGCAGAGCGGCGGGCTGGCATGGGATGAGGGCATGATGGGATGGGCTGAGGGGATGTTGGGATGGGATGAGGGGATGGGCTGAAGGGATGACGGGATGTGCGGGGCAGGGCCGCAGCCAGGATGGGATGCAGGGCCGACGGGACGGGATGTGCGGGGCAGTGCCGCGGTGCGGGCTCCCCCTGCGGGCGGCAGACCCATCGCAGTGCAAAGCAGGCCGGGAGAGGGGCCGCTCTGCATCCCGGCCCCGCCCGCTCCCGCCCCTCCACATCCATCCGGAGCTTCAGTGCAGCGCAGGAGAGCCCTTTCACAACCCCCTGCCTGTTTGTACTTCATACAGTGCTAGCGCTTACCTCTGCAGCTCTGGGACCGTCTCCACGTTGTGCGCATACACATCGAGCCCCGACAACGCCACTTTCTCCACAGCTTTAAGGTCCCCTCGGAAATCGGGAGTTAGGCATTCCACCAGGATTTTTGAATTCCTGAAAAGGCAAGACGAAAGGAGCACATCTGTGGGATTCTGTGTTGCTAAAAAACGCAAGATGGCAAAAACCCAAACGTGACTAAATACATGATGCTCTGATAGCAAAGCAAAGTTAATTCAGGATACAGTTCTAAAAGAACAGATTTCTGCAAATACTTATATAACAATTCAAACAGGAATTGTGTTCCTGATTTTACTGATGTTAGCTGAAACACAAAAAAAGCCAAATAAAACATGTAAGAGTGATTCCAAGAGCCTCTAAAACAACCACAAGCATTGTTTATACGCAATTTTTCATGTGTCTTTGTTGCAGGTTAACTTAAGATCCAAAATACAGAGGAGCTATGATCCTGCCTACTGGTATATGAAGACTCTTGAGTTACTGCCTTGGAATCTA
This sequence comes from Margarornis squamiger, assembly GCA_035222235.1. Classification (NCBI taxonomy): domain Eukaryota; kingdom Metazoa; phylum Chordata; class Aves; order Passeriformes; family Furnariidae; genus Margarornis; species Margarornis squamiger. The sequence goes on from JAWWTY010000123.1 coordinate 51,011,772, forward strand.
ATCTTGGTGTCTAGGAGCCTGATTTCAGCTCAGAAAGACTGGTGGGGAAAACTGAAGGAACATTTTGATTCCCAAGATACACTGGATAAGTACTAAAATGAGGTTATACACATGAATTCTGCAGGTAGACAAGTATGCTGTCAAATGGTGTACAGGGCACTGACTTGAGGTGCAGGTGGTACAGCCAGGGAAAGCAGGAAGGTACATTCAGAGACTTGGAAACAGCCACTGTGTGAAAACAGAAAGCGATCTGATCACTGCTGAATGAGAAACCAGACTCCTTTGGACACGTGGTGACAGTGTTACCTAAATCTGCTGTTTGAGCCCCAAGCTTCAGGAATGACCTCAAAAGAATGTACTCATTTCCTGGTAAACCAGCTGCCTGTTCAAAGAAGGAATCCAGGGCTTAGCTTTACATAAGCCTGGGATGAACTGGAAATGCATCCAAATTCAAAATAGTTTGGGGCCATTCTTTGAGAAAGATGAACAAGAAAAATGAAAGGGGCACAGATAGGCTAAAGGCATGTATTTGCATGGCCCTTGGCATATTCCAGCTAAAGGCAGCTTTGACCTACATGCAGTACCACATTCTAAAGTTATAACAATAATAGGAATACATTAATGACACACCTTTCTTTCAGATGCGAGACTGTCTTTGCAAAGTGTTCTGCTCCACCATCGGGCATATCTAGAAACATTTCAATTATTCAGTTAACCTTTTTGTTCAAGAAATGTATTTACATATTAGCAAAGACAGAAAACCCATAACAGATTCAAATTTAAATACGAAATAATAAAGCAATCAAATGCCAGTCTTATCTTACTGCTTATGCCAAGGGTTTACAAAAGATATCCTACCAACCCTTGCTCTGCATAAAGTCTAACCATGACTGTGATTCAACTTTACCTGTCTCTAGGTCTGCTGGCAGCCTGAGTAACTAAGTGCCATGTCCAGTCTTTCCTTAAACACCTCCAGGGACAGTGATTCCACCACCTCCCTCGGCAGTCCATTCCAATGTTGATCACCTTTCTGTGAAGAAATTCCTCCTAATGCCCAAACTAAACCTCCCTCTTTTTGTTGCGTATAATATATTCTAGGTTTAGTGTTTGGAAGGAAGTTCTGTAATGGTATTGTATACGAATGTTTGTGGGTTGGGTTATTTTTTTGCTAATGAAGTAATAGAACATGGTGTATACGTATTTCACAAAAATATAAATATTTAGTATTCTAACATTCACGGTATTTAATAACAGTATAACTTCTGTTGTATTTTATGACACAGAGAAATACTAAGAATATGTATAAACTTTCCAAAGTTTCAGCACTGTGGACTTCTTTCAAACAGTCCTCCTTGACAGCTGTGCTGATAAATGCTCATGGGGGCCTGTGTCTACCCCACTTAACGCATCTGAGAGCTCAGACTGGAGCGAGGAGAGCTGACAAACGCACCGTCTCTGTCCACAGACGTCAACACAACGTAATCCAAGCCCCACTCAGCGATAGCCTTGGCTGTGTTATAAGGCTCCTGGGGATCCAGCGGAGGTGGATTTTTTGCTGTCTTCACTGAACAAAATCTGCAGCCTCTAGTGCACGTGTCACCCATCAGCTGGAAAAAGAAACATTCATTTACACAGTGCACGCCACTATTGCTCAGCTGCGAAACAGCTGCATAAGCTCCATCAGATAAATCCCAACTCTAAGCAAAAAAACTGGGACACTAAATTTATCGTAATAAAACCACTCCACTACAGTGGAGATCCAAGAATGCACTACAAATAGCTCAGACATCAATAGAACAGTTAACATTAATGAAATGGTTAATGACTTACCATAATAGTAGCTGTGGCTGTGGCGTATTCACCACCTCCCCAGCATTCTCCGATGTTGGGACAACGCGCTTCCTCACATACCTGAAGGTGAAAGGCTATACTGAACCTGGATTTGTCCATATTACTGTTGAAAATAATTATTTTATTGCTGATCAATTTCAACAGTAGCCTACGAACAAAACATAATTACTTCTGTGATAAATGAGGTTAACTGAAGGTTTCATGCTGCTCTGTAACAAGTCAGTAGAACAGATAGAAAGAGAATTGCTTCCTGACATCCATCCTTTTTTCTGTTTCACAACTGCAAAAACTCCTCAACCTCCTAACTGCCTCATGAATTAGCACAGGCTGTCATTAACATTTTAAATTTAAACATTGTTAAAATGTTCACAAGGTCTATGATTTAAAAAAGGATGATCCTAGTCTGGGAAAAAAAAAAAAGGGAAAAAAGCTCTTTGTGCATTCCTGCCACCTTTTACCTTCTGTAAGGTACCATTAATGAAATATATACATTTTACAGTTTCTTTTCATGCAAAACATATATGTAACTCTGAAATTGTGTGTGTTCCCATTAAAAACAGTGGCATAAAGCATCTTCAGATCGCTGGTGATGCAAAGAGTAAACCTTAGTATTTAAAATCACAGCAGGAAAAGCATTACATACTCTGTTGGATTTGTCTGCATTCTTTAGGGTTAAAATTCACTTCTGGTGGAAAGGATCTGGTGGGCTTGGTTTCAGCACTGAAGATCATGCAAGACATGATATCTACCTGTCCTTCACAGAAAAAAAATGTAAAAAATGCCTTATTTCTACAAGAAGACTTGGTTGGTGTCAGATTTACCGTATGAAGATTCAAACTTCTCAAGGTATTCTTTAGTTTGTTGTAGTTTTTTCCCATGGGAATCTTTGTTTTCAGCCATGGAGGAAGCCGGAGCCTGAATAACATCAAGCAAACTTAATGATTAATAAACTACTTACATGGCAAGTTTCATTAATTTTATAGATTCATTTTAATTTCGTATGGATCCCAATAAGGAAAGGTTCTTTGAAAGCTGATGCAACTTGGCAACTAATAACAGAATTCACAGTCAGACTAGACTTCTCTTTCCTGTGCTTATCATCGTGCCAACACTCAAATATAGGAGTTTGCTGTCATGGAAAGGTTTAAAAACCATTCACTGTTCACTGGGATTTAACAGAGCCACACTGGAGATTGTAACAATTAATGGCAGCAGATGTTATACAGCCATTGCAAAGTCTGATCAAATTTATAACTGGAAATATGAAGGTTCAAGCATTTTTTGTTTTACTCTCTCAATAATATTTTTTCAACAGCAAAGTTGGGTATGTTCACCTACTGATGTATATTTGTAACTCAATACAGGCCATGACACAGGCACTCAAGTGAGAAAATACCACCATGACTCCATGCTTTGTTATGCATTTGAAGTTAATAATGTTTTTCTTTTTTCTTGAAAAATCATTTAATTTGCCAGCCAGTGAGGCAGAATTTAATAAAAATACATAATGTACATTTTGTAGTTATTACTAACTGTGCAAGATAGTGTCCATAAGCAACTAGAGTTGTTTAAAATCACAATTACCTTTCTCCTTTCTCACGCTTCAAATTGCCTTTATACTCAGCCCACGTGTTCTTGTCTGACAGATCCCCAGAGACAAAGTCCTGCAAGTCTGGCCCATTTTGCAGAAACTCTTTTTTGTCCCCTGGCAAAGAATCTGATGTTCCATACTGGTTACATACGTGGCTCCCAGACACCTAAAGGAAGCAAAACTGCAATTTACTTAACAGCAAATGTGCTAGCACCATATACTGAACAATTACTTGCCCTTTTGCTGGTTAACCTACACTTTGTGTAAGAATTTTCCCTGTGGCCTTCAAGTTAAACTCTTTTTAGTTTGAGATACGTGAAACAGACTTATCTATCGTAACATCATGCTAAGTTATGCAGGGTAACATAAATTCGCCCTGTCCTCAGCTCTGGTGAGGCCACAGCTGGAACCCTGTTCCCAGTCCTGGGCCCCTCACTGCAAGAGAGACTCTGAGGTGCTGAACTGAGTCCAGAGAACAACAACAGAGGTGGTGAAGGGTCTGGAGCAGGAGTCTTACGAGGGGCAGCTGATGGGGCTGGGGTTGTTCAGCCTGCAGGCAAGGAGGCTGAGGGGGGACCTGACTGCTCTGCACGGCTGCCCTAAAGGAGGCTGCAGCCAGGTGGGATTTGCCTCTTCTCCCAGGTAACAAGGGACAGGACAAGAGGAAATGGCCTCAAGCGGTGCCGGGGAGGTGTAGGTTGGGCAGCAGGAGGAATTCCTTTCCAGCAAGGGTGCTCAGACACTGGAATGGGCCGCCCGGTGAGGAGGTGCAGTCACGGCCCCTGGAGGTGCCTGAGGGCACACGGGACACATCGCTCAGTGCCACGGGCTGGCTGTCTCGGTGCTGATGGCCGAGGTCCCCCCAACACCGCTGTGTGTGTCACCCCGCCCCGCCCGGGGCTCCCGGGGCTGCCACGGCCCTTCCCGGGAGGTGCCCGGGCCGGACCCGCCTGGACCCGGCAGCGCCGCCACGGCAGGCCCGGGGGCTCACCCTGAGCCCCAGCAGTGCCCCCTCAGCCCTCACCCTGAGCCCCAGCAGTGCCCCCTCAGCCCTCACCCTGAG
>JAWWTY010000123.1:51016496-51106748 GCA_035222235.1 Margarornis squamiger
AGCCCTCACCCTGAGCCCCAGCAGTGCCCCCTCAGCTCTCACCCTGCCCAGCAGTGCCCCCTCAGCTCTCACCCTGCCCAGCAGTGCCCTCGCAGCCGTCCCAGCCCCGCACCGGCCCCGCGGCAGCAGCAGCGCCATGGCGGCCCCGGCTCGAGCGATGCGCTCGGCGCTCGGCCGCCTCGCCTACCCCTGCCCCTCGGCCGCGGCGCGGTGACGTCACGGGCGCGGGAGCGGCTACAAAAGCGCGATGACGTCACACGCCACCTCTTTCCGCGCCGCGCTGTGCCAGGTGAGGCCGCGCGCGGCGCCGGGACTGCCCGGGATCCATCCGGGATTGATCCGGGACCATCCGCGGCCATCCGCGGCGCCAGGCCCCGCTGCGACCCGCCCGCGCCTCCCGGGACTGCCCCGCACCCCTTGGGAGCCGCCCCGGGCGGGCCGGGCCGGGCGGGCCCCGCTGAGCGCTGAGCGCGCCGGGCCGGGCCGCGCCGGGCGGGGAAAGCGCCGCGGGAGCCTCCATCCCCTGTCCTTCTCTCCCGCAGGATGAAGACCATCCTCAGCAACCAGACCGTGGACATCCCCGAGCAAGGTCAGTGCCCGCCGCGGTCGGGGCCGCCCGGCGCTGCCGCCGCCGCCCGTAACGCGTGTCCGCCTTTGGTTCGCAGTGGGGGTGTCGCTGAAGGGCCGGACGGTCATTGTGAAGGGCCCCCGGGGAACCCTGCGCAGGGATTTTAACCACATCAACGTGGAGCTGTCCCTCCTGGGAAAGAAGCACAAGAAGGTGAGCGCTGCACGGGCTGCTTGGCGGCCCGCAGGCGGAGGGGAGCTTTACAGCTGGCTCGAAAACTTTGTGGTGGTGTGGGGCAGTGACGGGAAATGCTCAGCTGCAGGCAGGTATGTTGTCCGGTTGGTTTTGCTCGTTTCTGTGTTTTCTGAAAGAGGTTGGTCGGATGGAGCCATGGGACCTTCTCGGGCATTGCGGGACTTGTGCAGTTCTGTCATGTTGGCGTGAATGTGTTGGCTGCATTCCTTTGTAGCTCCAGTGAGGTTCAGGGAAGGGGATTGACGGATGTGTGCTGTTCTACAGACCGGCTCGTTTCAGCTGGGTAAAACTAAAGCAGTTTGCTTGATTTCCAGAAAGAGCAAGAACATCAGAAGAACAGATGCTCTTTCAATAAATGTATAATATTTTCTTATGGTCTTAAAATGTATGAAAAAAGGCCAAGAGTGGCTGATTGCAGCTACTTGTTCACAAAGATGAACTTAAAATGGTGGACCCACACACAGTGTTTCATTTAAGTTGATTATGCATAGGAGACTTGACTTTGGAACAATGTGTTTAGTATTTGTTAATGCATCTTTCAGCTTAATGTTTCAAATTTATCTACGCCAGCTCTTTTTAAGATTTGTTAGTGGCAATACATGAAAAAAATAAATTTTTCTCATAGATCTGATGAGGTTGGGACTTTAAAAACAGGAGCCAGCTGGGCCTTTGATTGTCAGAGAAACAGAATAATTCTGTGCTTTTCAGTAGTTTATCTGAACATTTTGCTGCTTGTTTGTCGCAGCAATATTTCAGTGATAGTTTTGAAGGGTAGCTGAAAGCTTTGTTATTCTGCTTTTTAACCCAGCTGCGAGTTGACAAGTGGTGGGGTAACAGAAAGGAGCTGGCAACAGTCCGCACCATTTGCAGCCATGTACAGAACATGATCAAGGGCGTCACTCTGGTAAGTTTTGTTTTGAAACGGGATAACTGCTGACATTTTTGTTGCTTGCAGTGATGACCTTTTACTTTTGGGGGAGTGTTTCTAAGCATCCAAGATGTAACTTCTCTTTCCTTTTACTTGCACTTGCCGTCAAGCAAGTTCTGCAGGTGGAAGAATGCGCGAATATCTCTTGGGCTCAGTGTCCTGCCCTTTTTAAAAAGCTCTTTTTGATGCCTCTTGGATTTAGGCTTCTCCATTAAATGTAATGCACATGTTCTGTCTTTTGTCTGTGTTCTGCTTTCGCTGCCTGATTATGTCCTGTATCACAGGGCTTTCGTTACAAGATGAGGTCGGTGTACGCTCACTTCCCCATCAACGTAGTCATACAGGATAATGGCTCTCTTGTGGAGATCCGAAACTTCTTGGGAGAGAAGTACATCCGCAGGGTGCGGATGAGGCCAGGTGAGCATTTCTGGAGATGTACTCTGCCATTTCTGAGTGGCCTTTCCAAGCAGCTCTCTTTGGGCACTGCCACTGAGAATGGGAGATGCTGAATAATTGCTAGAGCGGCATTTGTTTGTCTGAATTTATGTAATCTTGTTGTAGTACCTTTGCCACTGTTGATTTGTTATTAATGATACTTTTGTAATATATTTTTAGTAGTGAGAGTCAACTAATAACTACTTTAGAGTTAGTTACTCTAATACCAGGAGTCCAGGATGTACTTCTATCACTGTGAGATCTAGACAGTGTTTATGGTTGGTAAGCTACAGGTGCTTAATTTTAGATTTGTGTTTCTGTTTTAAACATTGTACATGAACTAGTTTTGTACCACATTATATTTTTGGTCTTTGAGGTGGTGTAGTTTGAATTTCCTGATTATCTGTGAGCATGCATGATAAACTTTGAAACGACCATCTTACCTGCTGGTTTTACATCTTGCACACTTGGAGTTTCAGCAAGGTGTCTGACAGAAGAGTAGGCACTTGGTGGAGCTTGTAAAACTTGTGAAGGGAGGAGCAAAACATATTGTGAACAAAGTTGCCGTGAGACTGTAGGAAAGACTTTCCATATCCTTTTTTTTTTTTTTTCTAATTCCACTTCTGCTGAGGGTATGGGTAAGGATATTTAATGTGACTGATGATGTTTTGGGATTCCTTTAGAGGAATGCATCAGTTTGTCCAAAAACCGTGGTAGATACTGTGCAGAGTTACAGGGGCTTTGACTTTGATTTACTGTGGGATATTAACCGTAGGTTTAATTCTGTATTTGATTTTTTTAAGTCAGCATTTACTGTAAAGATAGTAAAGGGCTGGCTTAACAGCTGACATCTACTGATCAAGGAGATCAGACTATAAAAACTTCTCTTATTGTCCTTGCAAATGCAAGTTTCCTCTTAGACTCTCAGATGCCACAGTGTTTACTCCTTGCAACTATTGGCAGCATTGCTAATCAATGAACACAGTGCATGACATGACAGGGGGCAGGTGGTTTTTAGTGAGTTTTGATTGGGATGACTCCAGTTTTTGTCTTGGTGGATACCAGCCTGTGGGAAATGGCACCACCTGGCTGACAGAGCCGTGCTGGCAAAATCGCTGCCTTGTACACACTGTTGTTGTAGTGTAATAATGGGTAAGCAGGAATGTCACTTAGTTGCTTTCAATCCAGAACATGAGTTGCACTAATCTTTAACTTTTGAAGCTGTGTGGGGGGGACAACCCTGGAATGGATTTGAGGAATTACCTTTAACAAAGGTATAGAAGGTAATTATTATCTTGAATACCACTTTCTAGATCTGTAAACTGGGACACGACATTGATACTGTTTCTTCAGTACACTTAACTTCTTCGGCAGTGTAGATGATGTGTTTTCCTTTCTGCAGGTGTTACCTGTGCAGTATCTCAAGCCCAGAAAGATGAGCTGATCCTTGAAGGGAATGACATTGAGTTGGTCTCCAATTCAGGTTTGTGAAAGTAGATGTGTGGGAACATTATGTGGACACTTTTATCTGAAGATGTCAGTTTAGCAAGCTCTTTCTCCTCAAACCCTGAGGTAAACAACAGGCCAGGACTTTTTTGTTCTAGTCACCATACCTGCTTTTCATAATTCCTTATGCTGTTTCTAAACTTTGAGATTTTTTTACAAGTCTAGGGAACCTTTTTCTGTAAGGCAGTTCATGGCTTTTTTCGCACCAAATTTTTCAGCATTTCAGTTGTAAAATCTGCAGTAATGAACTGTCACTGCCCCAATTTGCCAAGACCAGCTCAGTGAACTGCATTCTGTTTTCAGTAGACCTGACAGGATTTCAAGTGGGTAATTCCTTTCCCTAGATGATGGTTCCATTGTTAGCCGAAATACTGGAGCGTAAACAAAGGCTACAGACTGGCTCAGGCCTTTTGCTTTGTGCTGATGGTCTTGCTTTTTCTGCAGCTGCCCTGATCCAGCAAGCCACCACAGTCAAGAACAAGGATATCAGGAAATTCTTGGATGGTATCTATGTCTCTGAGAAAGGAACAGTACAGCAGGCAGATGAGTAAATCTCATAGGTTAGTATCATCTTAATGCACTTTGTACATCTATGTAGAGATGGGGACTTCACAAGGTTTATCTGCTTCCACATGGCCATGGTTAAGCAGGTTCCCAATAGGGATGAAGTTATGTTTGTAAAAGGCATCATAAGGCGTATCATAAAACTCCCGTTTCGCTAGGTCTTTCAACAGCCATTTTTCATGTTTCATCGACTTGGCATTATGCTACAGTGTGGAGAAATAACTGACTCTCTACTCTGCACTGTGAGTGCCAGCTGCAGTGGTGGCTGAGAATTCAAAAGCAGCTGACCTAGCCTGACAGACCAGTTTACAGCTATTGACAGAGAAGACCTTAGACTAATGTTCCTCCTGGTTGGACACTGTCCTCACTAAAAAAGCGGTCAGCACACAATTTGTATATAAAGGTTCTTCTGTGCAGTTTATGTGTAAATGTTGGTAAACAGGTCAGTCTAACAAGGACAACTATTTATTTTGTATGTGGGGATTCGTTACTGAAGTTGAGTACAAGGATTTTGGGATAATTGAGGAATTTTAAGTGCTAGATGAATTTAATGTGTTTCAGCTATATATGGTTCCATACATAGTGCAAAACACTTGTGCAGGGTGAGACAGGCTGACTTGCAAATAAGTTCCATGTTGTTTGCTGTCTGAACCTAAGCTTGAGGCATGATGCAGATGAACTGACTTTCAGAAACCAGATGTTTTTTCTATCACCAGCCAAGTACCAGACACTTTCAAGCCACTGAAAAAATACTTTTTAGTGCTGTTCTAAGTTCCTTGAGAGATGGAACAACTTAATACCTGCTTGCTAAACAGTCATGAGCTGTTGCATTTGAAGGCATCTTTAAGTAATCTCATCTGAATAAAATCAAGCAAAATCTCAGAGCTAATTATGTCTTGCATTAAAACGATCAGATAATGTCAAATGACTGTAAACTGTTAGTTTCATATTTGCACTGCTAAAATCTTTCTAAAAGCTCTTAATGTTTTATTTACAGTTGTCTGGATCCTGACACAAACCACCATGAAACATTAGATCAACAATGCCATCTCAGTCTGGTACAAAACCAGAACACCATGGGAGGTTTAATAAATAAAACATATTTAATATCTTGGTCTTTTTTTTTTTTTTTAAGAACTACATGGTGATTGCATGAACATGTTCAAGGTCTTTGGCTCTTGGAGAAGCAGATTGTCACAGAAGGGTCATGTTAGCACAGTTTACACATTGCCCTGCCAGTCTCTGAGAACATTTAGTCTGAATGAGGTCTGATGGTTTGAAAACACATTGGTAGTGTGGACCCAGTGTGCAAAGTCATGAAGTGGTATTTTAGAAATAGCAAAAATATTGTTCTTACAGAGACACCAGCGTTCTTTCACATAATTTCACAACCTGTTACTTCAGACTTGTGATGGCAGAATCTGAAGCAGATTAAAACCAAAACTGAAATCAGTAGAACTAGATTTTTAAGACCATTTATATAACAATATAGATAGAAGCAGTAGTCTGAAAATATGGTGCTTTATTTGTATGGCTCAATTAAGAAAACAAAGGACTTGTCCTCAGAGTTCCATTAGAGCATACTGGTGAGTTTCACCAGCATGATTTGTGTCATCTGGGGATACAGTTTTTTTTCTTGGTTGCTAATCTGGCCATGTAGCAACATCTGATTGGGAGGCTGTACTATTTCTGTGCTGTGGTAAAATCCACAGTGCCACTTACTCTATTCAGTTTTTAAAAAACGGTCACAAAAAAACTGGGATAGTGCTGAAACATACTTGGCAACAAGTTGCTAGAGCCTAATAGTGAGGAAAACATTCATGCATGTTAAGAAGGTCCAAAAATTGCCCAAAAACCCACATGAATGATGGCAAGTGCAATTTAAATTATATTTGTTGCTCTCTTGAGTGGATTAACAGCAACTTTATGTTCTCTCCTAAAAAATGTTAATGGATGCACAATTTTGGAGATGGAAAATAGTGATTGGTTATATTGAGTTGTCTCCAATTACGTTTGCTTAAAACTACTTCGCCCAATATGTCAGGGGATGTATATTGGTCAGTGATGGAGTTGGATTTGTTTTAGGGGTATCTTCGGAGGCTGGCTCAGGACATTTCATTCCTGGTGCTGTACTTAGCTGGAAGTTTGTGGGTTTTAATAACACTTATTTGTAAACCCTAACAGCTGGAGTTTCGTGCTCAACAACCCTCATGAATATACATCACAAGAAGCTTTGGTTCACAGAAAGTGCATATCAGTTTGTAAAACTTCGTTGCTCTTTACAAGTCAAGCTGTTTGAAAGGTTATTCCAAGGCACAGTAATTTTTTTCTTTAAATAGATGAACTTATCTTCTATGTACAGTAGGTGGATAAAAGTAATTTCACCAGAAACAAATGTTACAGCTCTTCCTGTGCATGTGATTGTGTATGACTGGAGTGACTTGGTGCTTTTCCACAGTTGTCTAAGCTGCGTTGTCTGCTGTAGAGTGCAAATGATGACGGATCTCACTGGAAGTGGGCTTGTGCCCTCTTCTAAAATGAATCACAGATGCACTGGATGCTTTTTGCCTTAAAATGTTTTCTTCTTTTTCTCTTGTGAAAAAAAATAATGGTTAGAAGCAAAATAAGGGTAGAGAAAAGGCAGCAGGAGAAGAATATTAATGGCTTCTTCTGAGAAATAAACAAACAGAAGTGACACTGTTGTTCCTGGTTTGAGGGACTGCAGACTGAGTATTCCACAGGGAAGCCGTTGTTGCTTATCAGGGTGTTGTAAAATTTTATTGAAGGCTTTCCTTTTGAATCTGAAGTGAAGAATCCAAATCTGGGCTTAGATTTTTCTTCAGTCAGCTTAAATGCATAGTAGCCTTTAATCTTGACCTTGTCAATGTAGTATGCTGAGAAGGAAAAGAAACCAAACCAAACATTAACAAAACATTGTATGTTGAGTAAAACCTGCAAACTTTCTGGTAATGAGTTCAGATTTCAAATTGTTATCAATTAAAAAAGTGTAATTGCATTACAAAATACTAACTTGCTGCTTCTGATCATAGCTGTCTCAGTTGAGCATCACTGTTTTAAAAAATTGATGTAATTGGGGAATTACCTGGACCCACCCTGTGAAAGCTGGCTTTGGACAGGGTTGAAGTTGGGAGTCTGCTTTCCTGGGAAAAGCCAGATGTGGTCCTTTACTGAACCCAGTTGCAATGACTCAGGGGAAGCAGCTGCCCAGCTGTGCCATGAGAGGTGCTTTCCAAAAATTCCTGCCCCACTCCAAACTCAGCTGCTCAGCCTCACAGCATGCATGGCTGTAAGTTATACTGCTGCACCCAAATGCTGGTGAAGATACTTAAATCATAAATAGCAGGCCTTGGTGAATAGAGATCCCTTCAATTTATGTTCAAGCAGTGAGCATAGCTGGGGATGTGGCCCTGATTAAGGAAGAACATGCAAATTGGGGGGATCTTTTTGTGAGTACTGTAAAGTGTCATGCTATCTGAAAATTACAATGGGGAATACTATGATGAAGTGCCCTTTAAATAACCCTTTCATTTAATAGCTTGCTCCTTTAATAATGTATTGTTCTTTTGCTTGCAGTATGAAATTACCATGGAAAATAAACCAGCAAATGCTCATTAGTCCTTTAGTAACTGAGAAAGAACCAAGCACTGGGGAGAGAATGCTTTGTTTCTTGGTGTCTAAAAGTAATCTGAAGCTATGTGTAGCCATGAGTAAGATTTGTCTCATTTTTTATGTAGCTAACTCTTACAGAGGAGAAATGAGGATACTTAGGCTATGTGTGATGACAGGTGTCTCAGAAAAGCTTTTAAACGCCCCACATCCTGGTCAGGGATCTTGCAAATTTTTTCCAGTAGGGAATAGTGAGGGCAGGGATGTATTGCACATCTCGTTTTGACTGTATGGCTCAGGTACCGAGGCCTTTCTGGCAGCCTGTGGCTCACTGCCTTTCTTTGGCTGGAGGAGGAGGGATGGGAGGGGTGACATCCTTGCAGGATTTCTCATACAGTAAGCTATTGCTGAAGATCACTGCCCTGAATGTTTTGTCCCCTGCCTCCATAACTGTTACTAGTTTTTCTCTAAAGTGAAGAACTCTATTTTTGTAGGTGCCCAGGAGAAAGCAAGTAGTGGAACAGGAACTAGAGTTGAACTCTCTGTGTCCCTCCATGTCTCTGAATTTGCTTGCGCTTTCCTGTTCCACTGCTCTTGTTCAGCAAGCAAGTACAGAGTATCCTGTCTTTCTCTGAAGTGTAGAAATTTGAGTTGTCTCTTGAGAGTTGTTGGTCTGAATAACTGCTGTATATCCATGTCCAGATGGCTTCTCACATGATTTAAACTGAAAGCAGCTGTAACTGCATTTCGTGCAAGGGGCTTGATGGCTTTGCTTTGTGTTATATGTGCCCTGAGTGTGACTGGAGAATTGAGTCCCTCAGGGGGCTGAATGCTGATGGCCTGTGCCTGCATGTGAGCCAGAACTGCTTGCTCTGTCTAGAGCAAGTCTTAACAGCTTGCCTAAGGAATGGCTGGGTCTGAGCCACAGAAATGGCTCTGGAGAACTTAAATCTGTCATATACTCACCTTTTAAAACCTCTTGTATGTATTTTTCCAAGTAATAATTTCGAAGTTCATCATTGTCTAAGGACTGGTCATCTATTCCATTTGCTGTGATGTAAATGTCGATGTCACCGTAGGTTTTTTTAATCCACCTGAGAACTTTACGCATTCCCCAAGGCACCACTGCCAGGCGAGAAGGGGAGCTCAGACAGGTGATGTCCTGCAGAAACTGAATGTCACGGTCAAATTCATACTGGCTCCCATTCTGAGGTTCGTGAATCACAAATCTGGTGGTAAAATGATTCAGTGCATAAAAGTCAGCTGCACCTCTGATGAGCTGCTTTTCCTCACTTGTGAAAGATGGCAACAACGTGTATGAGCGGCCTTTTCTGTTTTTAAAGCCAATGTATTCCCTCATAGTAGCCGGATAGTCCCCAGTCTTAAATATGGGGTTGGCAAACCAGCCTATTTCAAACTGAAGAAACCTGTTGGCAGCTTTTGAATGGGACTCAAAGTAGGGGTTGGCAGGCTCAGCCCAGTCCGAGTGCAGGGACAGGGACACTTTGCCCCTCTGGAAGGACCGGTACTGCTCATCATATGTTCTCCAGGCCATGGCATGGGCTATTAATAAATTGTGTGCTGCCTGGTAGGTATCATTGCTGCTCCTGTTGTATACATTGCTTAGCTGGTTAGGCTCGTTTATTGTAATCCAAAGTTTAACCAAATCACCAAGTTCCCTAAAACATAAAGCTGCGTAGTCTTGAAAAGCAAAGGCAGTAGATTGGTTCAACCATCCTCCTGTCTTCAGCAGAGGAGCCGGCAGGCCCAGGTAGGTGTGAGTTGGGTAGTACAAGGTGACCATGGATTGAATGTTGAGTTTCAGTACTTCGCTAATCACGCATCTGTAATATCTAAGAACTTGCCTGTTGACCACTGATAAATCCCCATTGGGTAAAATGAGTGACCAGTCAAGTGCAAATCTGTAATGGGTGACTTTCATTTTTTCCAGGAGGTCAAGTTGCTTTTTAATACTGACAAAATCCGTGCACTGTGCTGGTCGGGTTTTTAGCTTTACCCCTTCAACTTTGTGCAAGAGCCCATCTCCTGTGACATTCCAGAGGTATAGGCTGGAATCACAGAACTGTGGGGAGGAAGCCACTGATTCAGCCTGTGAAAATAAAACTATGTTACAATGGGTTTTAATTAAATGAATGCCTGATTGTAGTCTGCATTTTTGCCTGTGTTTAGCTGTAGGATTAGTGCTGGATGTCAGAAGGCCCTGCTTAGATGCTCCAGGGGTAAGAGGATAACCAACTCACCTATATGGGCTTTGTGCTAGGGGTTGTCTTACTTGTTGTGTTCCTTTATCAACAGAAAACATTAAAATTGCACTCTCCTTTCTGTTTGTTTGCACACTGGCATTTGCCCTCCACCAGTCTGCATGACGTATGTTTCCACACAGACACATCTCCCTGATGGAGTTCACTCTGTGCTCATGCAAACAGCAGTTCTCAGGCAGCTCCAGGAAAGCGAGTGGCAAGAACAGCACCAGGGGCTGAACGAGGCAGGAACAGATTCTTTTGGCACTGCTGCTGAGATCAGCCTTGTGAAGCTGAGGCATAGTAATCTGATACAGAGGCATAGTAATCTGATACAAATAGCTTGGAGCATTTAATTACATCTTTTCTATCTCCTACTAGTTAACAAGATTCTGAGTAGCACATGGGGGTTTTTTCCATATTCCATTTTTTTAAATGCTTTTCTTAGGTTTCAAAAATACAGTAATATAACAGTTTAAAATATTTAGGTTTTTTATTAAGAAAATAGAATTTTAACATGCTGTATATTAACAAAATACATAGCAGCTCCACTTTTTTTTTTTTTTTTTCTGATATGGTTGTCAGTGAATAGGTTAAATTATGGGGTTTTGTTGTTATTTTTTGAGGCTGACGCTGGTCATGGGACTGTCTTTCTGTGTGGAAGACAGAAAGAGTATCCCAACACTAGTCATCCATACAATTAGCTTATTTAGCAAGTTTAAGGCAGAAATTGAAGGAAAATATATAAGAAAAAACAGTTTGGACAAAAGGCAGTATATGATCTGTTTTCAAATGTGAGCTCAGACGGTAAAAGCTCTAGGTTGGTTATCTTCACTTATGTTCTGTGTCTTTTTAAAGAATGGCTTCTTATACCCACTTGTCTAAGTGGCACTTAGAGCCAGGGTCAGCCCAGGAATCTGCTTCTGCCTTGTTCAGTCACTTTAGAGGAGACCTCGAGCCTGCAGGTAGCTCTCCTGCCACCACCACAGCCACCTTGTCCCTGCCCTGCCCCACCCTCTCCATCACACTGTCATAGGCATCCCTACAGCCACATTGCAGACTGAATTTGGAAACCCCTGATTGAAAAATAACCTGGGAACTATTGGTTGGAGTCAACTTCTTGGTCTGAAATTTCCTAATCCGATCTGCCACATGGAGACACAAGCAGAGGGAAGGCAAGAGTGGGCTGGGGCTGGAAGGGCTCCTGCAGTGGGGTCTGCTGCTGCAGCAGTACCCACCTCATCTGAAACCTGCAAAGTACAGGGCATTGAAGCTATGCAATTATGGCTTAACTTCTGTTGGCAGTGTGCACTGAGATTCCTGAATGCAAGGTGCCCTATGCAGTCATTTGTTCACAGTATTTGTTCTCAATATTTTGTGCTTACCTTGAGAACAGACTCGGTTATTCCCCAGGAGAAGTCGCAGGAGAATTGAGCTTGCAAGCTTGGGGTAGACTCCCTTGGGAAGAAGCCATTTTCTCGTATGATTTGTTTATAATAAAGTGCTGATGACTTGGGAATCCTTTCCTTTTTTTCACTTTTGAAGTCTACATAAAATAATCCACGCCTGATGTTGTAAGCATGCTGCCATTCAAAGCCATCAAGGAGGGACCAGGCTGTGTAACCAAACACATCTACGTCGTCATATTTAATAGCTATTTAAGAGAAAGTAACATCCATGAGGCTTATATTTAATACTCTAACATATATAGGAGATATTTATGAGAAAGGGCTAATTACTTTGAAAATCTTGAGTATCTTCTCAACACTTAAGGGGTTGTTGGCCCATTGTAATTAATTGGAAAACTGTGACATATATCTTTATTCATTAAAAAACAATGTATGTCACTAGTTCCTTAATAAATTAAGTTACCACAGGACGCTTTTTTCTGCTCTGAGCAAACACAAAATATTACAACACCACCAGTCAGGCTTTAAGTTGCATTTGACAATTTTCCAGTAATATATACCAACAAAATTAGATAATCATGAGTAAAAATTAAGGATGCAACAGTTGATCTAGATTGTGACTTCGTATTTAGCATGAAGCTAAAACTACCTTTATTTGATAGATCTCTGCAAGCTCTAACATTTAGAAATGTCTATTCAGCTTGTACATTGAAAAAATTAATGTGTTGTTATGGGAGAGTTAATGACTTTAGAAGAAGTTGGGTTGATCAACCCAGAATGATTTAGTCACAGAATGCGTGCAGTGCATGCATGTTTCTTCAGGCAATCTTAACATTCCTCTACCTTGCAAAGGGGTCTACACATGATCTTTTACATATAATATATGAGAAAGGTGACAACACTACTGCTTTCTCAGATGTGGAACCCAGTTCTTCAGGAAGGGCAGGAGAACCTGCAAAGCAGCTTCTTGCTGGACAGCAACTAACCACAATGTTCTTTATGCATTTACAGCATGTGCCAGCTGGCAGCCTGGAAGAAAAAGTCCAAACTCCATGGTCAGTCACGTTAGCTGCCTGTTCCCAGCTTCAGCTAGGAAATACCGCAGGATAACTCCTCATGTTAGCCTTAAAAGGGCTGGAATTTCAAGGGCAAAGCAGTGACCAAGTGGGGTTACTGAGGATTTTGACACAGTCAGATGGACAAGACATATTTCACTTGTAGTCCAACCACCCAAGTAAACCAAGGAATAAGGTGAAGTATTCTGATTCAAAGCAGTATTCT
Organism: Margarornis squamiger; assembly: GCA_035222235.1. Classification (NCBI taxonomy): domain Eukaryota; kingdom Metazoa; phylum Chordata; class Aves; order Passeriformes; family Furnariidae; genus Margarornis; species Margarornis squamiger. The sequence continues at coordinate 51,029,331 of JAWWTY010000123.1, forward strand.
TTCCCAATGTCACTTTGCTTTTTTTTCCTAAGGATATTTCACTTTGCACAATTTTGCATTTCCACTGAAGTTACCTGCCTTAGTCACGCCATGCTGCAACTTCAGGAGGAAACAGTTTTGCAGAGTTTTTGCATTCAAGCAGCAGACTAACAAGGTACCCAGCAGCATGGGTGTAGTCCAGTGGGATATTTTCCTAGTTGCCAGATGGAGAAATCAGGAAGCCCAAGAGTTTGCAATGTGAGTATATAAGAAGCTGATAGACAAAGCCAGAATACTGGAAAGGATATGTGGGAATGTAATGAAGCAATACAATGGCATGTATTTTCAAGAAAAGCCTTAATATTAGGGAAACCATGGGAGAAAGTATGACAATGTTGAAAATATCCATTGCAAAATGCAGAGGTGGAGAATGATGTAGAGGATAGAGATAGGCTAGAAGGACCTTGCAAGTAAAGATTAGTACTTCATGTCTGCAAGGAGGAAGGCTGAACAAATGGGAGCAGACATCCATCTAGGGATAGCATAACTGACAATTGAGGATATCCGTGTTTCTAGAAGTATACTGAGTGGATGGGGAGTAAGTTTAATTGTCAGAGCAAAAGATGCTGTAGTACTCAAAATGGTGCATGCCTAGATGACAATTTATGTCTTTTAAAAAGAGTAGGAAAAAAAAGCTCTCTTTTGTGTATATTTTGTGGTAAGAAGAATTAAAAGTTAGGCAGGTGATAGGTAAAGATCCCGTGGATCACTCTGAGAGTATGTAACACTGTCTGCAGGGACCGTGAAAGGGCAGAAACAGAAGGCAGGATCCTCACTGAATGTTAAAGTGGGGATGAAAAAATCCTGAAAAGGGGATGGCTGGGGGCAGGAACAAGTTGCTGAGGGTGGAAAAGGTCAGGAGTTAACTAAGCTCCCTGTGTCACCAGAGGTGACTTTCACAGAAGGAGATCTCAAGGCATTTCTGTGTCCACAAAAGGTGGAGTCGGAGTCCTTCTGCAGGAGTAATAGTTTCAGTATGGACAGGCATATGTGTGCCACCAAGATGCTGTGGTTTCACTTGCATGCTAAGATCATAACTGAGGTCAGTTCATTGTGATGGTGATGTTATACATCATCTGCTTTCATGACTCATGGTGCCATGAGTTACAAACAGTGCAAAGTTTGCAGTACTCTCCCAAAACACACACGTGTAGCTTCTTATAGCCTGTTACATGCTGTCTTAGCAGCCACCATCCCATAACAATTTGGCCTATATATATAATGTTCTGGGATTAACATGATCTAATTGGTTTTGCTGCAAACAGCAAATTTATACCTCACTTCTCTGTATGTAAGAATATGAAAATATGTCCCAAATATTGTTCCTGATTGGACAAATTACTTTGCTTAAAAAAAATGCATTAATTAAGAGATAATCCTGTATTTCAAGGCAAAGGTTGCATACATCAAAATGTTGATGACAATTCTTAACAAGTAGTTTTTGCTTGAGCATTGGCCAAGTATTTAAGAAGTGTGACTCCACAGATGGTTATCACAGCCAGGTCTGCTGTAGAGGATTCAAAAAGAGAACACACTGGATTTTCTCGTGTATGTGTCCAAAAAACTACCTGTTCCACACTAACAAATCCAGACCTGCATCTAGACTTTTCTACTGTGTCACTGTATTATTTAAAATACAATAAATCAATTACTGGAATGTAACTTCCTTCGAAAAAAAGGGCAGGATATATTGCACGGTTGCGCTATGTGAAGTTTACAACTTGAACCAACTTTAAATATATATGGATAATCTTCCTCTGGAAATTCATTACAGTTGTTGGTAATACAGTACTTCCTGACTTGGTCTCTGAGTAAACGATTACTCGTGTTTCCCTTTTCTGAGGATAAGGAAGGTTTCTGTAAAGGGATCTGAGCTGCCCCATCACTGCAGTGTGGCATCAGCAGTGGGGCAGCCTGCTGGGATGATGGCTCTCAGAACAGCAGCTGCCCCACTCCCAGCACCAGTCCTACACACTGGCAGAGGGTGAAAACAAATACTGGTCTTGCAGAGGCTTATCATACTAATTGTGTTTATATTTCATACAAAATCAAATCTTTTGCCTTCAGAGAGCACCCCATACACTGGCTTTATGAAGGGCAAATCCAAGATTAAATCTGTGTTATTAAAACATATTGTCTCTGTTTGGTACGCAATATTCCTCAAGAATAATTGCCCTTCTCCTGCTCATTTCCTTCATGCACTTTACATTGGAGTAGGACCCCAGCATGTCAATGACAGTCTTTAGTCACAGTCTCATTTTCCTGCTGTCAAGGTATGTACCCACACAGAGGTGTTACAGCTGAGCTGCCAGCAGTGAAAAGTGATATCCAATAGATTTATTTTCATTCATTTCTCACTCAAGTTTTTACTTATTTAGTTTTAAAATTCAATGCAAATGTTGGACTTTAACTTTCTGGGACAGGGACTATGGGTTTTTTTTCTGTGTTTGTACACCTAGCACCAGTAGATCCTGATCCATGACTTGTACGCATGCAGTATAAATAATTAATGATTAACATTGTTGCCATTACCTCTTTTTAAAAAAGATTAAATCATTACAGAGCTAAATACCAAATTATTTTAAAGGCCTCTCTGAAAACCCAACAACTAATTTGTGTACAAACCTTGTAAGACCTTATTTATGAAGTTTTTCATCATGTAGATGGCTGTGGTGTCATCTGTTTTCACATGGCTGTCAGTGAACCAGCCATTCTCTGCAATCAAGATTCGAGGACTGTTGTATTCCAGTTTAATCCAGTTCAGTACTTCCCTCAAATTGAGTGACAAGTTTTGTCCCATTTTTGGTAGAGTGTTTGGAGGCTTAAAGTTATTGGGACCAAAGGAAAATGCAAAGAAGTCAGCTGTTCCCTTTATGTAGTTTTTTTCATCCTCGGTAAAGCGTGGCAGAAATGAGAATTCGTTTTTCAATTCTTCTGGATAATCACCATCCCCGTGGATAGGTTTAGCAAACCATCCGAGTACTCTCTCCATAGACTTCTGACATTTAGAAATGTCCAACTCATCTTCTGGTTTGTTAGGTTCAATCCAGTGGGATCCCAGTACTATGGACATCATCCCTTTCTGATGGGGTTGAAAGTGTTCTTTGTAGTTACGCCAAACTTTTGCATGAGCCTGACGAGAGAAAAATAGCTTTAAATTGTAACCCTAGTAAGGAAGTCTCTGTGTGCACTGGCAGCCAGAGAGGCAAGTAATTTCATTTGGTTCACTGCAGGCTTATATGGAAATATCAACAAACAGTTAAGGCACATGAATTACCCTGCACAGTTGTAATGGGTGATCACTGTTACCCTGAAAGGTACCTCGGGATGAGGGTAATGCTCTGTGACTTGTGTGCTGTTCCTACAACACGTTAGGGCTGTGGCTTTGCCTTTTGACATAGGTCTAAATTTCAGGAGAGGTCCCAGCAGGGATCTGAATAGCTGTTACAGGGACACTTTGGGACTAAACAGCTGTGATGGTGGGATATGAACTCTGTGATCTAGACAGTCCCATTAGGTTTTTTTTTGTCAAGCAGTGATTGCTGATACAGTTAAAATTTTAAACCATCTTTACAATTGTTCCATAAATTATGTATCTCACGATGTTTCATTTGTCATTACTGACTTTGCTATTACTTGCTCTGTGCTCTGGGGGGTTACCTGAACTTACTCTGATCAAACCATGTCCACCCCATCCCTCTTCTTGGGATTTAGTTGTTTTAGTTTGACCTGATCATATGAGGAAGTGTTCGAGTTTTGATACTTACATTTAAGTATAAATGTAAAACTTTGGACTAAGGACCCAGCTGTGAAGTTTGAACCGTAATGTCAGCTTTCACAGTTCTGAGTGAGAATTTTGTTCAGGATTTTAGCTAATTTCTTCTTTGAAATGGCCATAATTTTTCTGACAGTACATGCAGCATCACAGAATGAAGCTTATTCCTACCAAATAGGGAGGAATAACACTTGGGTTTTAAAAGGAAATTTGGCAGCATATAATCTAGCAGGTATGGCATGTTTTAGTACTCATAATTGGCCAAGTATTGACTGCCCTAGGAGAGGCTGAAGTTTTGTTATTCATGTTAGTGACAATGGAAACTTATTTTGTATCGCAACGTAATACCATTTTTCTGATTATCATCATGTTTTAGAAAGCTTAACATTGTTACACATCAGAATTAGCTTCAAATGTCATGTTGTTAGTTACTTAAATAAGGGAATAAAACAGACAAAATTTACACAAAACCAGAAACACATGGGAGACTGAGGAACCACCAGCATTGTCAAAGTCCTGTAGGAAAATGAGATGGCTCAGGGGTCAGAGAAGGGTGGCTCTGGATGGCAGTGTGAATCACATCAGAGGATCTGACATGGGAGGGGAGCTGACCTTTCCCACCTGAGGAGTCATCAAGTAACTCAGGGTTTACCTTATGCCTGAAGTGTGGCTTTATACTCTTAGGCTGCAAAGAAAATAACTGTTTGCACCCAGGGAAAACATTGAGAAGGGTTGTGAAACACTGAGAGTGTTGAGTTAGGCTGCCATCATTACCAAGCCAAACAGCATTGCTTACCTTCGACAGTAATTTCAGTTAATTTATCTAGAAACACACAGCCTTGACAGTTAAAAAAAACCCACAGAAGACCTGATGTCAGGTAGATATTTGTTTAAGCTAGGGAGTACCAAAGCATTACAGTTTGTGAAATTTTGTGTATCAGTTGTTTATGGTTTCTAAGGTCATGCTTGTAACATTTGGTCAAGGTCTGTCTTTGAAAATACTGATAAAGTAACATTAACCTTTGAAATGCAGGTTGGGTGGCTGAAGAGGGAAGCCAACAAAAAGGGACTCATGAGGCAAATTGCAAGATACAGCTAAAATATTATAAAATGGATTTGTTACCAGTCTCATCAGAAAATTTAAGTGGCCAATGTCATCTCCTCAGTTACCCTCAATGTCCTCTTCTGAAAGTCCCTCCAGCCTGGGGTGTCTGCTAGGGCCAGGCTTGCTTTGTTCCCTGCCTCTAGTGACTTCTCACCTGGATAGTACATTCTTTTTCCCAGACACAGACCACTAACACCACTGTTTAATGAGAGATATATGGCTGCATTTGTTTAACAAGGAAAACGTCGCTGAAGTGAGCTGTATTGTGCACAGTGCCACATACCATGACAATAGCACCAAGTAACTTGTAGCAATCACAATTTTCTAGGTGAAGTGGAGAATGATGACTTTGCCAAAAAACAACTAATTAGAATGCAATATTGACATGTAAAAGGCAATCAGGGACAACTCATTATATCCATATTCATCTTCAGGAGTTGATTAGAAGAAAGTAAAGTTACCAATAAAAATGTTGTCTACAGTAGAGAATACAGCTACAGGTATCATTCTAGAGGAGCAGAACTCGAGTACAAATAAGTGCATTTAATATGAGTCAAGACATGATCCTCATACACAAAGTCATATGTATCACTGATGACTCAATTCTGAGGATTAACTCTTACTGAAACAAACTTGTCACTGTCTCTAGTAATGGTTTTCACAGACATAGTAGAGATAATAGCATTTGCTTGCCTGTAACTCTGTTTTGAGTTGTTAATTATCAGTAAAGCAGATTAACATTCTCAGATAGAAGGTGTTTGCTAAGTGCAAACTGTTGTTGATGGAACCTGCTGATTAATATAATTTGTTTTGTAAGATCAGATACAAAAAAAACATTAATCTAAAAGCTGTATCGTACATCAAATTGTCTATTTTTATTAAATCTTGACTAATCTTTTTTCAGTTAGAGTTTAATCCCTAATCTTTCACTTTCCTTGGTAGATCAAGGACAAATGTCAAGGCTAAGTACACAGTTAAAGCAGGATCAATATTGTGTATTTATTCTAGATACATAGGACTCATTAATTTCAGCATGTTTTCCTGGTATTAATATAGAAATTATTCCATAGACCTGAAAGCCACAGAAAGTGCTAAATCAGTTAGTATTAACCCTGTAAAAAGGCTGGAAAAGTCAACTTACTAAAATGAAGACAACAGTATTGCTCTTCTGTCCTCTTGAAATATTCTCATGCTCCTTCAAACTCTGATACTGTAATTTATCACATGCATATGCAAAGAGCTTTCAAAAGAAAGACCAATACTTTCTAATTCTTAAGATATTTTAGTCAAGCAATTTTCCTTTGAACAGCAATGAGCACACAAAACAATGTCAGGTGTATATTGAATTATTTAAGTGTGCTGGAGAGCAGGAACATTTAGGAAAACTAGAATGAAAAATGCTAATAAAATTATTCAGGCTTTTTGTTTCATTGTTTGGTTTGTAAACCATGAAGAGCTGGAATATAGAGTCTGATAAAGATGATGTTCAACATCCTTTCAGAAGGGCCTCTGTGTGTGGCTTATTTGAAGACTATATTTCAGTTCCAGGCCCTTTTGGCCTGTGATAAAGATGCCACATAGTCAGTAGAGCTAAAGCCCTTATTTTGCAAATTGATGGAATCTCAATCCTTCTGAAGGAAAAAAGGGTTTAAAAGGGTGGTTTGAAGGACTGAGGCTTTACTATTAAATTTGTTGTAAGCTACCTGTCTTGCATTTGTCTTGCACATTGGATTGTGTTTTAACTAATGATTGCCAAGAAGTGTAAGAAAGCTAGCCTGAAAATAACAAATCATACCAAAAAAAAAAAATAAAAAGTGAATCAGTGCTGAATTTTACATCTTAACTGATGGCTGTTGAAAAATCTTCCAGCAAAGACATTTATGAGAATAGATGATTCTGGTGTCTTCTCTAGAGCCACACTTGCTGGAGACAGGTTTCCCTCCTCCTGTGAGAAATACAGGTGCTGGTGTGACTTCATCTTTCTACATCCTGAGGAAAGGACTCTGCTTTGGAGGAAGGGAAGAAAGCATCTGGTTGGACGTAGAAGTAATAATTATTCCCCCTTCATTCAGTAGAAATTTGTTTTTGAGGAGAATCAATTATAGGACTTTTCTGGGACACACTCACGCACAGACCCAAAGCCCTGTTCTGCCAATTATGTAGCAAAGGCAGAACTGCCCAGAGGGCACTGATACAGAGGAGGAAAAGAAGACAGCTTAATCTGCAGCTCGTGATCTTTACAAACCTCAATCTAAGTATAAAAGAACATAACTACATACAGAGAAAATGGTAATAATATATTGGGTATATAAGGTAGCTCCAGCCACAATGCTTCATCTTCTTTGTATTTTCTTGCTTGTCAGATTTATTTACTGTTTAATCAAAGAAATTCATCTAATATTTCTGTGTGCCATTTTTTTTGGTCTGCCTTAGTATGACAGCTGCCTGAGGAGCAAAGCTCATTGTTTTTGTATTTTCTTTGATGTGTCTTTCAAATGTTGCATAGCAAGTTACATGTTATCATTAATTGTTTTCTGATGCTGCCTTTGTATAGTCCCTTTAATGAAGAGAGGAGATACACTTTTGATGGCCACTCTTGTCTGGTATAGGATTCCACATGCTCCTCGTATGAGTCGTGATGACCATACAACTGAAGAGAGATTTATCTAAGTGAAGCCCTTAGCAATTTATAATTAATAAGCATCAAACTTCAGATACAGCATTCACTTCCATGGAGGTAGTATCAGGTCCTTTAAAATGATCAGTAGCAATCATTACCCTCTGTGAATAGCATACATAGTAACATGAAATCTTGAGTTCTCCTGTGGATTATTTTCCCCACAATGGGACTCCTAAGCATCCTGCTTAGCAGCCTTTGCTTCTCTCTTCATTAGCCCTCTTTATGGATCTTGAGTAGCAAGACCCGTGTAAAAGGCAGGGCTGTCTCTTAAGCAGACGTGTCTGGGGTGTTCCCTGCAGAGGGTGCAAGGCACTGAGGACAGCACAGGTACCAGGCGATACAGCATCGGCAATGCCTTGTGCTGGCCAACACCATGGGGCTCTGGGGCTGGATGAAGACAGACCAATCCTACTTTTGCTGAAAAGCCTTAATAGGGTCATTATCTACCTAATTACCTATGAATTCATTCACTGAAGCAGATAATTTTTTAATCAGTTTTAAAATGCATGGAGATGATACTGGAGGTCCCCTTCCAACCTAATATTCTATGACCTTTTCCTTATGCCAGCCAACCATTTGAGTTGTAAGACATTTTGTTTCTTCAACCTACTAAAATTTGTAGTCTGAAATGAAGAGAAGTTCCTTCAGCTCTTTTCTAGAGATGCAAAGATCTCTAGCAACTTTCAAACTGTTCTTACAATAAAATAATTTCAAGTCCTAAAAAGTGGAGGGTTTATGGTTTGTTATATTGTTTTTATGATTCTAGGAAACTTAGCTTCAGTTTATGATTGATATATCACATAAAAGCACTTCATTAAATAAATGGTGATTAGTTCTCACAACACCACAACGGCAACAGTGTACGAGGAAATGAAACTCAAAGTAGGAATCCTGCAAGAGCCTCATTTAGTTACTACAAAAAGGCTTGAGAATGATTTTCAGCAATTTGCTGTGTAGGAATCTGGTGGCCAGATTAGCTTCTTTTCAGCATTACAGATCTGTTTGTCCTACTCAGCACAGCTAATGGGTGGAGCTGGTAATGTGCACAGGGGGGCATTGAGAACACTGTCAACAGCCTCTCCAAAACTGACGCCCTGACACAGATGAGAACATGGCTCTTCCTAAAACTGCTGACATAAATAGGGATCTTTTGCAACAGCTTTAATGGCCTTGCCTCACACTGCCAAAACCTGACATTTTGGTTGTCTTGTTTTGGTTGACATTTTTGTTTTTGGGATGATGTATTTGGTTTGCAGTGGTAAATTAGAAGGTAGCCATAATACAGAGTCTGAGAAGCAGATCAGTGTATACCAGTCCTGAAATAAAACGCCATGTGAAATCTCTTTAAAGGGGGAATCTTATCACATTCCCTGCCTCTCAGAGGAGAGACATTTCACAATGCATGAATCCTGATTGTGCATCAATACATTATATTAATATGGTATTGTCAACAATATGAAATGAACTGAACATTTAGACACACACAAAACTCTTCGAGAAAGATTCTGGCTAATTGGCTTGAAATATAAAATACCAGCTGTGACTTCTGAGGAATGGCTGGCTTTAATTACAATTTATTAAAAGAAAAAAATTGTAGATACGAAGAGTTGACTCAAGTTGACTGGTATCTAAAGAGCTTCCATTCCCCTTCCAACTCCCATAATAAAACTCCAGTTCCTCAAATACATTACTACAAATTTGGGATTCTTTGTGAATCTCAAATCTAATATCTTCAGAAATTTTACAGTGGTACTGAAGAGAACTGCTAATACATTAAGTAATGTTCATAGGGCTATAAGAAGGATATCACAGGAAAATAATTTCTGGCCAAGAATAACAAAATACTAGTTGATGGACTGAGTATTGCTGAAAGCCCTATTAGCTCTTTCATTGAAGTGATTTATTTTATACTCAGGTTCACAGACTTTAGAACTAGAAGCAACTATCAAATCAAGTCTGAGAGTTGAATAATATTGACCAAGGAACTTAGGTCAGTAATTTATGTATCAGACCCAGCTGTCCTCAGCTTCCTGGAAAACCCAATTGATTCTTCAGTGGAGGTACTGCTCACTGCATGCTGTGTGCTGCTTACATGGATTTTACACAAAGTGCAGAGACTGCCTATTTGGTACTTCAGATTTGATTGTAACACTCAGAAATGAAGGCAAGAAACACTACAAATTTACATGGTATCTTTTACATGTTTTATATGAAATACATTTTATATATCATCTGAAAATAAAAAAGAATTATTCAGAATCAGTTCTCTTTGAGATGCTTCACAAGACTTTATAGTTAAATCATTCTTTGAGATGCTTCACAAGACTTTATAGTTAAATCATTGTTGTGCTAAATTTGAAATCAGTTACTGGCTTAAGATGCTCAGTGATGTTTCTCTGTGCAAAACTTCTACTGACCACAGTGTGAATTTTCTGAAAATGGAGGTTCTGCAGGTTCAATCCCAGAAACAAATACAACAAATAGAAATGGTCCATTGTAGAGTATTTGTAACTACTCAGGCAATTAATGCCAGATGTATATTTCCTTCTGTAGGACAAACACAGATTTATTTATTAATTACACTTATAATGTATGGCAGGTAGTAGAAGAATTCTCGTTGTGACAACTACAAATAGTCTGAGCAGCAGGGGAATTATACTAGCTGTAGAGACAGGAGAGTGATCTGCTCTGTAAAGTACTTTTAGCACTACAAACGAAAAATTACTGTATTGATATAATAAATTCATATCTTAAACCAATGTTACAAGAAATTATTTTAAATTATAGCAAGAGAAAATAGGAATATGAGCTCCTATGCATAGGAGTTAGCTACTTTGTAGAATGAAATTAGTTGTCAGTGGAGATGCTGTAAACTCTGTAATGCTGTTGAGAATACCAGGAGCAATGCCTACACCTTTTCCTCAAAAAATATGACTTCTCTTTTTGTCCTTCCCAAAGGAAAAATGCCATGCATTTACGAAACAGTACTGCAGTTGTTGAAACTATTCATCATAGGATCAAATCTTTGGGATGTGTAATTCTGTAGGAGACAGCTGATAAATAAGACCAACATAAAAATTAAATTGTTGCAACCATTACAGAAATAATTTGAAATTCTCAGGTACTGAAGGGGACATTTGTTTTCTTACAAACCCAAGAAGTGCCAACCTTGCTAGTTTAGGAATAAACATTTGGCAATATAATCTTTCTAAGGTAGAACCAATCGTACTTATATATATATACTCTATGCCTAGTAGAATTGATTCAATATGCAAATACAAGTTTCCTTTTAAACTAATAGAATAGTCATTCAGTGTAGCCAGATGAATGGTGATGTCAGTGTGTTTAACTAAATGGAAAGAATAAAGAAGGAAAATCTTACTCTTTAAGAGCCAGATTTTGTATGCAAAACATAATTTAAATAAAATAATAAACAAGCACTTTAAAACAAATAATTACTAAGTCAGCTGTTGTGAAAAGAACAGTAAGAACAAAATGAGGATTAACAGAAAGACTGCCTCAGGTAAAGGCTATTTCTTGGTGCTTTACAGTCTGATATTTTTTTTTTGAAACATTGATCACAGGACTGATTCCTGCCATCATTTTCTATGCTGGTGCAATATCGATTTGTAAAATCTTATTATACTGTACCTTGATCAAATTGTGTCCTACAGAGTAGACAGTTGTTATTTTCCCTCTCTCTCCTGGAGCATGAACACCTGTGCCATACCCATGCCAAGCAACTAAATATGGATTGTGGATTGTAATCCAATACTTAACACGATCCCCAAAGGTCTGGAAGCAAAAGGTGGCGTAGTCATTGAAGATATCAATTATTGATTCATTTTTCCATCCCCCATATTTTTCTTGCAGCATCAAAGGGAGGTCCCAGTGGTACAGTGTGACCACAGGGACAATATTTCTGTAGAGCAGAGAGTCAATAAGGGTGTTATAATACTGGAGTCCTTTTCCATTGGGAGCTGCTACCACTCCATTGGGAAAAAGCCTTGACCATGAAATTGAAAACTGGTAAAAAGTAACTCCCAAAAAATCCAGAGCAGACAAGTCTTTGTCCAACAAGACATAACTGTCACTGGAGGTGCCTGTGCTGTCAGCATCCCTGAACTCCGAGTGCGTGAAGCGGTCCCAGATGGAGGAGCCTTGCCCGTCCTTGCTCCAGCTGCCTTCCACCTGGAAAGCCCCCGTCCCTACACCCCAGAGAAACTCTTTGGGGAAAGTGTCATACAAAAACATCTGTGTCGCACTCACAGGGCTGAAGTGGGTGTTCTTTTTCCACACGGATCTTCCCTCTTCAGCAAGTCCAGGACCTAGCCTTACAAAAACTAATGTCCAAAAAGCAACAGTTCTCTCCAGTCGTTGGCCACACATTATGCTGGTTTATAGTGCCAATGTTAAAAGTCAGATTTCTTGTACGGACATTGAAAAAGATCCATTCATTTGCTGGAGTCCCCACCGTGCAGACCGTCCTCATTTGCCACAAACTGCTGGAGTGTCTTATCAAAGCTTCACTAAAAGCTTGTGATCGTAAAAGCCCTGTCAATGATTAGCCTGAACTGTGAGACGTAGAACAGGTCAGAGAACGATGTAATTTATAGGGAGGTGGCCTCCCTATAACCAGTGAGACACCTAGCTGGCTTCTTACTGCAGGAAAATAGGTTGCCTGAACAATAGAAATGCTAGTAACTAATTTATCATTATCTAAAGCTCGGTCACTTAGGTGGAAGAATATAAGTGACAGTGCTAAGAAGCTAGCATGTCCTTTATTCCTCATGCTGCTGTATTTGGAGGAAACGTTAATATAATTCAGACTACAGGGTCTCCAATTAAAAGACAATTTCTCCTGTCTGTGTAACTGCATGGCAGGAAGGGTAGTGCATCATTCCTCAGTCCTGCCCTGCTCAAACATCCTACTTCTGCTGCAAAGCTCTCCTTGGACCTGTGTGAAGTTTTGTTGTGGAAAGAGATATGCACATTCCATTAACTATATAACAACTTAAAGCAAGTCAATATGTCTTTCAAACGCATGCAACTGTTTTCTATCCTATATAAAAGTTTGTTTTGTACAGCTCGACATACAGCAGCAATACAAAATCAACAGGGGTCTGTTCCAGTTCTTACACAATTTCCCTGGATTTCTTCAAATAAACACAATTAGCAAACATTATTAGCCATGAAAGATGCTATTTCAGGATTGATTTATTTAACAATCTTCATATACACAGCTGGGACATCAGTATAGTGAATATTTTACAGAGCAGTTTTGCAATATGATCTTTTAACATTTTAAATTACAGCAACACTATAAATATGTTGAGATATAGTCAATTTACTCAATACAGTAAGGCTGAGGCCTGCCATTTTTGCTTTTCTTGAGGCACAGCAATATCAAGTGTATCCACACCTAGACCACGGTTGCTGAAGAGCTTTGTGGAACAATACAGCAGTGTGAAGTAACTCTGCATGCAAGAAAGATACTCACTAAAATCTGAACACAGGAAGAATTTATCACCTGAGTGTAGCGCTCTGCTTGGACGAATCAGCCCTGCTGGCACGTAGGACATGAAAGCCCAGAGGCACTGGTGCCACTTCACTGCTACTGCTGCCTGGGAGAGCTTGCTTGCAGCACTGCATAACGCCACTGAGACATACCGTTAGCGTATCCATAAAGCTGATTGATCAATACAAATGAAAGACTGTTTATTTAAGTTTTAAGGTAAACAACAAAGCCTCCATGTTTGTAAGCATTTCTCTGCAGTGCCTTTTCAAGCAACATTCTCACTAGAGATAAAGAAGAAAGCTCGCACTGACATTTGCACTGCAGATCCCTGCTGGGGGGGTAGCCATCCATCTCTCCCACCTGAGTCTCTCCCACTTAACAAACCCAGCACTCCCTCAACTACCTGAAATCGCTGACCCATATTTCTCGTCCAAGATCCTACCACGCACAGGCAGCTTGGGAACCAGGGGAGCACACAGGGACTGTACCAATGTGGTTTATTGCAGACAGTGTGTTGCACCTGTCTGATATGTGAAAGGTGCAGCAGAGATTTGTGATCCCAGATGCTTGGTCTGTACAAGGTTATAAACTGTATTTCTTTCCTTATTATTGACATGACTGGAAGCATTCTATAATTAAGGTTTGAAAATGATTCAGCGTTTCAAGCCTCTGTGAAACCAGTTTCTTACTGCTTTGTCATATTTAACTGTTTGAGCTATATTATAACTTCATGAAGTTGGAGAGGAAGTGATTTAATTGTTGAGAGTCATAGAGTGACATGGATTTGGGAGAAGCTTTTGATTAGCTGAGCAAAGATCTGTGGAAATGAAACATTCTTATTAACTTGGAAAGCAATCAGTGCAGAAGAGAACAGTGTGATAAGGGGCTGTTGGGAAGGGAGGGTGCAAAAGGAGAGGAAGAGAATTATTTATTCCACTAGCTCAAGTGGCAGTCAGGATAGGCTCCAGCCCTGATGCTGTATGTGGACATCAGTACACAGTGGGATTTTCTGCCTCTGGCCATGCCCTTAGTGAATCTGGTTTCAGAATGAATCAAGGCTGGGAGAGGCTGAGATCTCCAGGGCACCAGCCGATACAGATTCAGTAGCTGGGAAGAGTAATGATTATTCAGTTCAATTCTTAGCTATCAATTTTCCTTGTCTTCTTTGTTTCTGTCAAGGCACGTGATTCAAATGATGAAAACAACATTTCTCTTGACTATTGAATATGAATATTCTCCTTGTTTAAGGGGTTGGCTTGAAAACCCGGGGTTTGATCTGCAGAAATGCCGAACACATTAGTGTAAAGGAGTAGTGTTTTGAATGTTAGGTCGAGTGTCTGAGTTAACACACACTCATTCTGCCTAGATATGCAAATGAAGAGAAAGACCTAAAGACAAAGTTCACTAAGAAAGAGTGTAATGTTTACATTCACATCAGCTGCTCAGATCTACTAGTGTTAGGTGCTCAAAGAAGCACAACTTATGTAATTGCCCACAACAGCATCATGCAAATCACTTATCTTTACCTTATACAGCAAAACCTGTTTGAGATGGGATCAAGTCTTTTCTAAAGACACCCAGTTGTAATGGATACTATAGAAAGCCTAATGTAAATAGAAACTAGACCACAGATCTACAAGAAATTTTTGGAATTTTTCATCTGCATCAAAATGCTAATTCCTATTTCTACAATGGCAGAACAATTTGATTTTCTTTACTAGAGACTCCAGTAAGCCAAATATTCCCTACGGGATTCATCCAAAATAGAGACTACAATCTAGTAAATGAGTATTTTAATGTCTGTTAACAAAAAAAACCCCAAAGAAACACCCCCCCAAAAAGAAATACATAAATCCACAAACCAAACCGAACAAACAACAACAACAACACAAAACAAACAAACAAAAAACCCCAAACAGACAAAAAACAAACAGGATTTAACCTGAAATTCCAATTTCAGGAAAAATATATTTGTTGTGCCCCGAATCATCCCAGCGTTACCATACTGTATTTCTTTAGGGCAATTCCTAACCTCAGAGGTCCTTTTGACACATATGAAGCTCAGAACCTCTCTGTTCCATTGTAAAGATGTCTCAAATTATTCAAGTGAGTTATCCTCTAAAACACGGGAGAAAGACTGCCTTATAGACTTCAAAACTATCTGTGTGAAATTACAAGTCTCTGTCTTATATTTCAAGTTTCAAACGATTCAAAATACAAATTTTGTAGAGCAGTAAATAAAATATCCCTTCAAAAGTTGCAATAAAAGTTGATTTCAATTCCAAAATAGTATCAACATAGCAATATATAAAAATTTGAAAATGAAATATACAAGAAAATATTAACAAAAACAGGCTATTTTTTATTTCTCAATATAAGAAAATGTAATTTTCTTATTAATGACTTCCTGTCTCAATAAGCAAGACAAAACCTTCAGTAAAAATAACTACAGTAGACGAGGTTTGTTCATCAGGGGAAAAACCCTCAAGTTCAAGAGTTATCTCACTTTTTTTAATGTATTTTGGAAAAAAAAACCCAAACAACATAAAACCCCAAATATTGTACAATTTTCAGAAAGGCAGAAAACAAGTCTAATTTTTTAAATTTTTTGTGGTCACAATTGTAAATAGAGCGATGATGCTGAGTGTGTACTTCAGCTACTTTTAAAAAAGCTGCACTTTCGTTGGATAATACGTCTTTAAAACATGACCCAGGCTCAATTAATAGACTCAAAATATTGCCTTGGTTTTATCTTGCAAAGCACATAATAATACAATGAGCATTCGGTTTTGTTCCCTGTGGCAGAGCAAAGTTTTTCCCACTTCCAGTGGTTTCATAGGCAGGCACGTAGAAAGAGAGGTATCCTCTGTCTCCCCACCATACCCAGGTGTGAACTATAGACATTCCAGGTATTCTGTCTGATTCTTCATAAAGGGTTAAACTCCTGCCTTCCAAGAAACATGGACATGTCACAAGCCCACAAGCAGACACTGCTCTGCTGGATGTTACTCTAGGTAGCTTTATCAACTACAAATAGAGATAACCACCTGCAATAACTCTTTTAGCATTATTTGAACAGTTTGTCTGGCTCTTACAAATGGCAGCCACTTGAAGTACCCTCTAGTTCTGGTATCAGGAATGCGCACAGTTTAAAAATTACATAATAATGAGAATTAAATACGTAAACACAAACTTATCACTGGAGATGTTTTTCTAAAGCAATACCAGTTTTGTTTGCGTAGTCCTTATGTTGAGTGCATACGGCATAACTTGCAAGAGAGGCAGAAAAGCACAGCCTGTGCTGTGGGTCTGCATTTGCTTGCTCTTTCTGTCATGTGTTTCTTACGCAGAAACCAAACCCACGAGCTGTGCTAAGGCTGGAAAAACACGAGTCCACCTAACCGTGTGTGCTCATAACAGAATGTGAGCAAGTTCTGTACAAATAGGATCTTACAATTACTTAAAGTCCAATTTAAAGAATTAAACAGGATAATAGGTGTCATTAACTTTTAACTCAATATAGTTACTTTTGGTGGAATCTGACCATGCCACCAAGTAGACAGTATCTTGTTCTTGGAAGAATGAAAAAAAAAGAAGTGACTAGAGAGGGTATATAAGTGATGGAATTAGAAATTACAATGTGAGAAAAGGGCAAATTGAGCTTGTACTTCTGGTTTGTTTTTTTTTGTTTTGTTTGGGTTGTTGTTGTTGTTGTTTGTTTTGTTGTTGTTGTTTTTTTTTGTTTGTTTGTTTTGTTTTTTAAATGAGTGGTCTCCTAAATCACTGGCAGTATTTGTAACATCACAAATTGGTTTTGGCCTCGCCATTCTTCTCCAAGTGTAACAACATTTAGCAATTCATTAGGCTGGCGGAATCACAACATCAGGCAAGTGATTCCTGAGAGGGGAACCACTTGTATTTGCTTCGACCAAGGTTGTTCCCTCCCGCTGTTCAGCAAGCAGAGGAAGCAAAGCGGAACAAGACATGCAGGATTCCATTGATCAGAAAAGTGAAGAGTCACGCAGCCCCTCCCGGGACCCGCGATGGGGCTGACCCCGCGGGGCTGTCACGCGTGGACGGAATCCCCCCGGGCCCTGCAGTGGATCCTCCCGGGCCCCCCCCCCGGGCCCTGCAGTGGATCCTCCCGGGCCCCCCCCCCGGGCCCTGCAGTGGATCCTCCCGGCCCCCCCCTGGGCCCCGCGATGGATCCCCCCGGCCCCCCCCGGGCCCTGTCGGGGCTCTCTCCCCGCCCCGCCCCGCCCGTCGCGGCGGTGACGTCAGCGTTGCGCGCCGTGCCGCGGCAGTTGGCGCGAAGGCGGGAGCGGGGAGAAGGGATCGGGATTGGGATCGGGATCCGGGAGCGCCCCGCTGGGAACGGGCACCGCGCCGCCAGCATGGTGGGTGAGGGGCTGCCCCGCCGCGGGGCTGGCTCTCTGCGGGGAGGGGGCCGGGAGGGAGCCCCGACAGCGCCGGGGGAGCCGGGCACGGCCCCGGGCACCGCTAACCGCGTGTGCCGGGAGAGAGGGGCAAGGGAACCGTGCCCGGGGGATACCTCTGCCCGGGGGATAACCCTGCCGGGGGATACCCCTGCCCGGGGATAATGCCCCTGCCCGGGGAATAGCCCTGCCAGGGGATACCCCTGCCCGGGGGATAACCCTGCCCGGCCTGCCCGGGATAATGCCCCTGCCCGTGGATAATGCCCCTGCCCGGGATAATGCCCCTGCCCGGGGAATAACCCTGCCCTGCTGCCCGGGATAATGCCCATGCCCGGGGGATGCTCCTGCCCGCGGCCGGAGGTGGCACAGCTCCTCCTGCGCATCCCTGCCGGAACCGAGCGGGGAATTAGGCGTGGAGCGAGGGCTCGTCCGTGCAGGAATGCGGGCGGACAGGCTCAGCCCTCCCGGCGCGGTCTGCCGGGGTGTTAACTCTTCCCTTGACTCCAGCAGGGGCACCCGCGGGGTTGGTGCTGCTGCCCGCAGGGACGGTGTGCGGCATGCGCGGAAAAACAATTCCACAGGGGAGAAAAGAACTTAAAACCCTCGAAATAGACACTTTTTTACAAATAAGGATGCAACCCTCACGCAGAGGGTTTGCAAATACATACGTGTTTGTGTGCTTTCCAAAGTGCTGCTCCCGTAAGGAGCCACTATAAGGTGGTATCTATCCCCTCTTCATCTCTGGCTCGGATAAGTTTGTTTCTACTCAGATGGAGCCTCTGTGCACACCTTTTACTGACTTAACTACAGATGCCATTCAAAGCCAGCTAAGGTTCAACTCTGGTTTTGGACTTTCCAAAGAGTTTCAGCTTGTTCATAGCTTACACCTGATGCTTTGCAAGGATGAGTGGTACAACCTGACCCTTCTGCAGTAGTGACAGAGGTCTGCCAGCACTAAGACTCCTCGAACTAGAAAACTGTGATATTTTCATAGTTTGTTAGGGCTTGCTGATGACTTTAAATTTAGGTATGAGGACAAATCTGCCTCTCCTGTTTTCCTGCTATGACCTCTTTAGTAAACTGATCTTACTAGAAGACTTGCTTCCTTCTTCCTCTTTCCCACCTTTCTGGGACAAAAGGCTTTCTCCCTCTGTGTCATCTTCTGAATGTCACATCTTCCCAGAAAAGAGGAAAACAACCATCATTTTGAGGACAGAATGAGCTGTCTCATCCTGTTCCCTTTTTAGTGCTGAAGCAAAGAGGCTGCACAGCCATCACTGCTGCAGCTGGGGAGATAGAAGCAGAATTCCAGTGATGTTGGTAATGGTGTAGCCTGTTTGCCTTGTGCAGTGACAGCACAAGTGTACTGCAGTTCAATGTCTTACCCTTGCAAACTTTTTCATGTATTGCCAAATGTAAGTAGCTCCCATTAGCCTTGTTCTGCAGCATCGTCTTGGCTGTGCTGAACTGATGTGTGTAGAATTACACAATGAACTGATTTGTCTTAGGAGGGATTTATTTTTTCACCCAGATTAGTAGCCTGACCCAGTTTCCAAGCAGAGAGCTATACGGGTGCACCTGAGGGAATGAATGGCTGGAAGTAGGGGCTACTGGCTGGGAGGGGCACTCATGTGGCTGGAACTGGAGCATCAGCTGTTGTGTACTTAGAACTGTGACGCTGCTTGAAAAATGCTATATGGAACATGTTCTGCAGTTGCCACTATCAGTAAAGATTAAATAACTATAGTTGTCCAAGCAAGCATTACTGGTTTCACCGATGTGATGCTATAAATTTTATTCCAGTTTCTGCAATTGTTCTGAAAGCACCAAATGTCAGAGCTGATGCTGGGGCAAAACTTGCACAGAAGTAGGCAGACTGTAAATAAATGTGATTCTTTTGATGAAGGCCCTCATGGAGATACTCTGAAAACCTGAAATGAGGTGCATATACTTTCTGTTGCAGTCATTGAGCTGGGTTGTTGAAACTCAGTTTTCTATCTTGTATTTTGTGGTGCAGACTGAATTATATGATGTTATTTTGGAAAATATTCTGCCTCACTGAACACTAGCCTTGTTAAAACAGTCTTTGAAGTAATCAGTCTTTGTATTACCTAACAAATAGATTTCAGTTTGTGTTACTCTCCTCAGTAAAACAGACAAAAGTCTTTCAAAAGAAAACTCACAACCTGATGTGATTAACTACTATGGTCTCGTGTTATTGCATAAGATGGAGGATTGGAAGCAGTACTCAGAACTGGCAAGGACTGGATGGCACAGCATAACTGAGGTCATACAACTAAGTGCTCAGCAGGAGCCAGCGTTTTAGGCTGTTCAGATACTATGCATCAATTACCCTCCTAATTGAACAAGAATGATCAAAAATCTTTAGTTACACCTCCTACCCAGATGGAACAGCTCAAAGTTACATGTGTTGCTGCTGCTGCCGAAGCACCCCTAGGGAGCTACACCAATACAGCCTTGCCCCTTAAATTTTAGTCTTATAGGAAGGGAACCACCTAGAACAGCCATGCTGGGGAGTTTGGTCAGGATACACAAGGCACACTGCTGTGGTTTTTGGGCGGAATATCCTGGAAGGAAACTTCATAGTTCCATTGGTATATGCCTTTTCTCATTTGAATGAGCATAGATAAAAGCTAAACACATGCAGCTTTTCCACCAGGTGGTCACATATATATGTATGGATTATATATAACACTAGGAAGGTCAGTCAGAGTACGTTAAATAAATAAACCGAGAACTGAGGCAAGTGATCCTATCTGGGACCTAAGGATATGTGATAGATACTTATTATTTCATTTCTGCAATTAGTTATGCAATGAATTGATAATTTATCTGCCATCTCTTAAATGGCATGAAAAATCTGTTTCATGATTCTTGGATAAAAGCTTCACTGAAAGGTAGCTTTATTGCTGCAGTGTGGCATACTTTTTGCCCAAGCAATTCTGTATTCACTGTCTGTTGTGTCAGCAGTGGCTAACAAGGTTTCTTTTTCTTCTAAAGAGCAGGATAGCTGAAGAAGATTGGTGAGTTTGTGACTGAAGTGATTGTGAAGGCATTTGTGCATAGATGTCAATTTTCCTTTGTAGCTTAGGGCTGTGTAGTTTATGAAGTCTGCATTTCATAAACCTCGTATATTAAAAAAAATTTCTAATATTAGTGCATCTTCTCAAAACGTAAAAAGGTTCTGCAAATCTTCTACCAGAATTATGTGCAGTTTAAAAGAAAAACTGTTGTCAGAACTGGAATCCAAAACTCAGGATCAAGACAGGGGAGAAAGAGTGATAAATAAATCATGCTAAAAAGCCTCTGTAGAAGCTACTGAGAGGCTTTAGAAGTAAATTAAACCAGACAGGTTGTATTAAGTTGGGCTAACCAATGTAAAACATATTCCCTGCTACTACTTGTAAAGTGTATAAGCTTGAAGACTGATTTTGGGATGTATTCATTTTCCCTCACAATACCAAGTTGCACAAAGGTTGGTAAGTTTGCAGAGACCTCACTGACTATTTGACAGTTTTTAGTTAAAGAAGTAGCACGGAGCCATATTATTGATCTAAAATTAATTCTCAAAATATTTTGAACTTTAAAGTAGCAGCTACAAAAAAAAGAACCCAAAAATTTAAAGTCACTTTATTTTGCAGTGTTGTAGTAAGTATTTAAATTATTTTACTACATAAAAGTTCTAATGAGATTTGTTTTTCTCTTGCCTATGTTTTCTTAGCCTGAAAAGAAGTCAGCAATAATGAGTATAATTGAGTGATCAAGTCTGTGAGCCTACTTGGAGACTTTTTAACTAGATTCTCCCTTCAAACTTTTTAGCTAAAGGTATCACTGGACAGAATTTCAGAGTTTATGTAGTACTGCGTTTATATTGGAGGAGTATATGTAAAACAGTAGTGTTGAAAGTCTGTGCCTCAAGGCATGAATTCCATGGATGGAAATGTGTGAAGTCACACTGAGGAAGAATGCTTTCCAGTCTACCATTGTCTGCTGAATCCATGTTATGATATGCAGCTGTAACACAGAGAGCCCTAAACTTCTAGAAAATTCTTGTAAGCTGAGTATACTAAATGAACCTATAGCTGTCCCATATTTTGTGTATACTTTCAAATTACATGTTCCATTGATTTTAGGCCCTAAATCCAAAGTGCCAGAGAACTGACTGGTAAGAGAAAAGGAGCCTGAAAGACCCCTTGCAATCAGTCAGACTTGATGCAGAGTGTATTACTTTCCTTGTGGTTACCTGTGATGATAATGAACTGCCAGATGGGACTCCCTGATGGGGAGTAGCTCTCAGCTGGGTGCAATGTAGTCCTGAGCCAAGTACTTTGCCTTCTGTATATTAGTTAGGCCAGGTGAGGCACTTTCTCTAAAATGGCTGCTAGCCCTGGAGGTAGTGATACCAATCAGGTATCTGGTTTCTCAGTTTCTTTTTCATAAAACTGAACCACAAGGGTTTGGTTTTTTTTGACAAAAGTCAGATTTGGTTTTTGTCCATACAAAAGTGCCTTTCTAAAGCTGAAGCTTCAGCTGCTGACTTTACACGCTTAAAACCTTGTTAGGGCTTATTGTGGTCAGGTACCTAAAATAAGGTTACAAAACAGACCTCTTGGAACTCTTGGTATTAAGTTGTTCCTCTTTATTTAAATTTCACTTGTTTTTTGCTGGCTCATTTTTTAGCAAGATGGAAGTTACTGTCTTAGAAGGTGGAGATTGCAGGATGTCCCACTCCTTAACTGTCTTTTTACATGGGACACTACTTCATAGCTGTGTTGATTGGTCTAGCTGTAGAAATACTCTGGTCAAGGTTTGTGATAACTAACTGGAAAAAAAAAGAATTCTAATTAAATGTCTGTGTTAAGTCACTATTTCATTGCTAGTGGAGGTTTGTCTTGCAGTGTGTATCAGTGAAGGTGTCCAGCTAAGGAAGAACCAACCTTTTTCACTGTTCAAAGGCAGGAAAGGTGGTATGGGCGTGTGAGCAGCTACATTTAACTAGCTGGGCTTTGTTTTCTGAAACATAAACAAAATTTCGAAGTCAATGCATATTGTAATGGAGCTGCTGAGAAAGTAATTTAAGCGCGTTGCTGTTCTGTAGTGTGAAGAGCTATCTGTATTTAAAAATTTATAAATCTGTTTTCCCTTTTGCTAGGATATCCGGAAATTCCTTGTTGTACCTCCTGGAAAGCGACAGCAATGTGAGACCATGAAAAAGGGTGAAAACTTTAAAAATGGTGAAGGACTCTCAAGTGGGAAGAAAAGGGAGAAGGAGACTAAGGTTAGTTTTGCTTTTCTTATTTATGAGGTGTTTGCTTTCTCTGATACAGGATTGATTGTGTATCTAGCATTTTTTTAAAGTCATAATTCTTCTCCCATACTAAAATAACAGACTATGTGTCAGTTGTTTTTACAGGCATGGGAAGGAACTACCACTTAATCTTTAGCATTTAAACTTTGTATGTGGTGAAGAAAATTGCTAATTTTAGAAATTTGGTTTGTAGGGCAAGGGTAGGTCGAAGTTGTTAGGGTTAGGTGCTAGTGTAGGAACAATCTAATGTATTTGAAGTTATTTTAACTATTGCCCACATATGCTCTGCATACCTAATTTGTAGTTTAATTAAAGTTGAGGCTTATCCACAGTAGACGTAGGCACATCATACCTCACTTACAAGGGAGGTAAAAGTCTGTGGTGTAGGTGCCTTCTGAGCATTTTTTTTTTAACAGATGTTTTAACACCTGTGGGGGAAGCATTAATATTGTCTGTCTTCATTGGGATTGCTTCTGTAAACCTGTTGCAATGACCAAATTCATTAAAATGACAGGATAAAACTATACTGGGTTCTGGTCTCAGACTGCTTTACATGTTAATCATCTGAGCTATATAAAAAAGCAATGCCTAAAGATAGCTTTAAAATAATTGGCAAAATGGAAAGATTTCTAGTATGACGGAATCTTTAGTGTGAAGCATTATAGCCTGGAAGTAAGATGTTACTTAAAAAAGTATTCTGACTATAATTTTTTCAATGTGAAAATAAAGGACCATTCAGTGGAGCTGAAAGAGATAGCAGTTATCTTATGTGATCCATTATTTTTACTTTACAATTCTCCAATTATATCAAGGATTTAACAGATTTCAGATTAGGACTTAACGTAGGTTATAAAACTTGTAGATGTAAAAATACCATTCTAGATAAGTATAAGCGTTTACAGCTACACATGATTACAAAACAAACATAGTCGGTAGTTTGTTAGACTGAGGAAACTTTATACCTGTGCAGCTTGTGATTTTTCTAAGTATTTAAAACTTAGCAATGTTTAAAAAAAGAAAAAGAATTCCTTGAGACAGCTGAGTTCTCCCTGGGGCAGGTTTGTGAGCAGTGGTGCCATTCCTGGTGCAGCTGTGCTGCACTGCTCACCGGCTCAGAGGAGAGCCAGCAACAGCAAGGGCTCTGGGCAGGAAATCAGCGCAGCTTCAGCTCTTGTGCGTGCTTTTGTCCTTTTTCCATTGGCTGTGTTGTTCTCTGCACTTGTGTCTAATTTTGATGGTTACAACGAAGCCTCATTCAGTGTGGAACCAAAAGTGAAAGCTGAATGCTGCACTTGCTGTACAAGTAACTCACTGGCCTGTCTGACCTCTGTTTTGTGTGGGACTGTTTCTTTTTTGGATTAACAGTGGAAGTGCCCCAAAATCTGTTTGATTTACTTTAATTAGCATTAAACTGGAATATTTATTCTAAACATCTGTGGTTTGCTTGGAGCATGTGTACCTTCACTGCTGCGGTTTCTTCCATATTTCCTCTGCCCTGCACCTTTCCCCCTCCCACCCATAAGCTGGCAAAAGACTGTTTGTAAATGTAACATTGAAAAATAAGTAATTAGTTAAAATTTGTTTGAGACTTATAAATGTTAATGTGTAACTGAGTAAAAGCTGGAAGGATCTGTTTACTGGTTGAACTAATGGACTGTTACTCTTAGGTAAACAGTTCACCCAATGAAGATGATTCCAAACAAAAGCGTACGAAAAAGAAGAGAAGAATAATCTATGATTCAGGTAGTGTTCACAGTTGTTTCTGAATGTTCTTTTGTATCTTTTGCATCAGCATTCAAGGCTGATTAGGTTAAAGGTACCATCTGTAAGTTTTTGTGTTGTTTTGTTTGTTTTGTTTTTAGAAACAAATGCATTTAGAAACATTTTTATGGTAAATATTATTGATGGATAAACATATTTGATAATGAGTGCAGTGTGTGCCATGCATATAATATACAATGCAAAGTAACTTTTAACAAAGTACCCATTAAAAAAAAAAACAAAATAGCAACCCCCACACACACACAAAAAACCCAAACAAACAAACAAAAAAAAAGAAATTCAGATAGTAAATTTTATAAAAACTTCAGGACATTTTTATTGTTATGAAATTGTATATACATTTTTGGAGAGTTTTAGGTTTTCTGTTCTGTTAGGGATAAAATCCTATGCTGGGTACAGGAGACTGATTTTATACTGTAACTTTACATTTCTGTGCATTGCAGGAACATAATATAGGAGATTGTTTTTAAAACAAACTTGGGTGTCTTTATTCAAAAAAATCTAGTAAATGCTCGTTCCGTAGTTACAAATTTACAGTATGGAACACGTAGAATATAATTTGAAGCACTGCTAGCTATCACATTCTAAAAATATTCTTTGGAATATTATAATAAAGAAAACACATTTTATAGCACTTAAAACACAACCCAAAGAACAAAAATCTCCCAAACAAAAAACCCCAAACCCTTGCATGTCAAGATACTGAACTAGAAGTGTCAAGTGTTTAAAATAAGCTTTCTGAGTTGTTACATCATTTACATCCTCTTTGATGGGATTCTGAATCTTGGATGCTGGTTGTGAATCTCTAGAAAAGGTAGTAGTAGTAGGAAAGAAAAAGAGAAATAGTGCTCTAAGCTCTTCAGGATGGAAAAGTCTCTGTGGTAGGGGGTTGGTTGATTTTGCCTTTTTTTTTTTGGTGCAGGATGGCAGGACTCAAGTCAATTGACCATAGATGTTCTTTTTTAAAAAAAATATGATTACTATATATTCATGTTTATAATAGAAAAAGGTAGGCTCTGAAGGTTAGCCCTCTCTTATACTTGCTAGTTGTCTCTTCTTCAGTTTGTGGTCCTCGCTCATTTGGATGTTTGGACACATAATCATAATTGTCATCTTGACAATTTTTGTGATATGGAGAACGGTTGGTGAGGTGAGTGGCAAGGCCACCAATGTTTTACTGAAAAGTCAGAGTACAACTTCAGGAATTTTTTTTTTCTGCATGTTGTTAGCTTTTGGAATAGGTTTCATGGAACACACCAGCATAATATATTATTTTTTGTGGGTTTGGTTGTGTTTTTGTTTTTTTTTCTGTGTAAACTGCTGTGGTGCTCTTGACAGTTACATTCCTTTTCAGAAAGGTTTTTATACAGGCACAGCAGGTCTTAGAGTAAGTAACAAAGTCCTTCTAGTTTGTAGACATAAAAACCACCACTATCAAAACTGAGTTCTGACCAAATTTTCATTGTCATGTACCGTATGGTAGAAATATGGAATCTTTTTCTCACTCAGTTGAATATATTTGAACACATTAACTGTTTTTGATCTATTACTTAAAGCCTGTGTGTATGTGGAGGAAATCTACATTTATGTTGTGGTCAAAATACAGATTCAGAAGAGGAGGTGCAGCCAGTGAAAAATTCCAAGAAGACACCAGAAAAAAAAGCAGCTACTTCAAAACTTGGTAAAGTTGTAAAGCAGGATCCTGTTGTTTATATTTCAGAAACAGGTAATGGAAGAAATATATCACAGTGTATTCAGCTGTAGTGGGGTGGATTATGTTATGGGTGGGATGGATTGTTTGACTGGTACACTCTTAAATATGATCATAAAACCTAATACTGAGGAAGACAAATTGTGCTCTCCTTAGCAACCTAACCAAAAGCACTTCAGCAGTTGAGCCCCAAGTACTGTAAAGTCAGGTGCAGGGTAAAACTGAGGTGATGTTGGATAGTGGCCTAGGTTGATTTAAACAGGCATGTAATTTAATGAGGTCATGCATCCTTGCTTAAACTAATTCCACAGATTTAGGGAAGGAAGTTAAGGAAGTATTTTAAATATAGTTAAACTGCTCACTAGCACACTGTGCAGTGACTGTTGGCTGCCACAAATAAGTATGAAAACATGGGTGTTTATTTTACTTGGTGTGTGACTTTCCATGTCTTTCATCTCTGCCTGATATGTTGGTGCGTGCAAGAGTTCTTGGGTTTTGTGTTTTACTTATCAACACAAACGTTTATTTTGTCATTTGCTCCAGTGTTTGGATGTGCATCATACATCTAGTCTGAGTTCAGCTGAAGCTGTCAGGTTTCTGTATTTGACTCGTGGAGTAGAGTTCTTCACTAGCCATAGTACTTCCTGAAGAAACTGTGATAAAGTTAACAGACTTGTGTCCAAAGTTATTTTGATAAAATGCGTTTTTTGATAGAATTCCAGTAGTCCTTCTGTGATCGCTCTTTGAGTTTTATTGTACTTTATTTGGAAGAGCAGACACTCTACCTGGATATGGTATTAATTTTTTTTGTAAGCTTATTGTTGAACATACACAGTATGATTACAGGAAGGCCATGTTTATTTTTAAAACGCAAAGGGATTGTTTGCTGCAGTATTGCATTAGAAGTGTGGCTCTACTGGGTTTTTTCTACACCTTCTTCCTCCCTGGGCTCTTTTCAGAGTCAGTGTCTGTAAGGTGCACTTATTTTGCTTGTCCTAGATATTTGACCTGGCATTTAGTTGTACTGTATCATGTATTCAGATGAACTCAGTTTTTCGAAGTAACCTGAGCATTATCTTTTTTATCCTTTTTCTCAAAGCTTTGTTTCCTTTGACAGTTGAACCAACAGTTCTTTTCTAATTAAAAGGATCTTTGAAAGCATTGATCCCAGAGGTAAATAATCAGATTCCTTGGGAATAAACAGTACATTTTAGGTTTATTATGCAATTCAAAGTTGTGTAACCAAGTTTTTCTGCATAGGGATACCATGGGAACACTAGTCAAGGTTATTAGTGAAATCCCTGAAAACCATGAGCTCAAGGTTGCTCTTATCAAAAGAGTCTTAAGTACACACAGGGTTGACTTAATATTTTAAAACAATGCCTTTATAACCTTGAGACTTAATGTTTGAATTTTGTTTATATTTCATCTATATAAATAGTTTCTTCAGCTTAATGGAGCTGTCAAGCTGAGTGTGTTTAAGTGGTATGGATACAGTTATTGGTTTGAGATAAATATGTTTTTGAAGAACAGGAATATAGAAATATAGATAGAGAAGATACTAATGAATTTTGTTGGCATTTGTCCTTATTTTCACTGTTATGCAGCTGAAAACATAAGAATGTGCTGCTTGGACTCAGATCAGATGTCAGAATCTCATTCTCAAGGGCTCTGTCCATGGAAATGTGTTTGACAGAGCCTTTTGGATCAAGTAGACAGTAAAAGCTTGGTAGTTAATTTCCTCCACCTACTTTTCAGTTTAATTTCAAACTTCGTATTGTTGCTTGAATTTCTTTCAGCTCTTCTATATAACCATGGGATACAGCTTTCTTGAAAAGTGTTGGGGAAAGTAACTTTTTGGGCTGTATAAGAATGGACGGATTTGAATTATTGCATTGCTTTGTTTCTAATTACCCTGTGAACAAACTGATTTTTTAAAAGGTAAAAGAACAAAGCAAGAATTGTTGCTCTCTGTGATTCCAGAAGAATTACTTTTGTTTTATTGAAAAAATATAATTAAAGAAATATTTAGCTTAATGATGGCCAAAGATAAAATGAAGTTATTCTATCAGGTAAGAAGGGAAAAAAAAGCCTTTTTTGTTGATAGTACAGTCTTAGAGGATTGGACAAATTCCGAATGTTCGTTGTACTTGTTAGTGCCTGTTTAATGAAGTATGGAACCTTGGGCTTTGTTTGTAGAAGATGACCTGTTATTGTGATCTGTTGAACCTCATCTGGTTTCATCACAGGTGGTTGTTGGGCAGGAATTGTGACCTCGCTTGTAGGGAATACTTAATCTTTCATACATCATGCAAAGGAAATTATGTATACATAGTAGTTGCCTTGATTGCTTGAATATTGGAAAATAAACCTTTAAAAAAAGAAAAGCCTTGTTCTAGTGGTAGGCTGAGTTATTTATAAGGGTAGAAAACCTGAAGTGGTAGAAACTGAGAAGATCTGTAGGTTACTGGAAAAATTGCTATAGTTACATGAAAATGCGTGAAGGGAGTAAATAGTGCTCTGCATACCAGCTTTCTTCTAAAGGGTTTTATGAAAGGTCAGCTGAGAATATGTAGTTGAACCTTAAGGGAGTTTGACTTGAAGTGCGCTTGGAGGAATGAGAGTAGGTTTGGACAGAGATCTTCTGAAGAGGCAGGGAGTAGTGTTGCAGAGGATAATGTAAAAGGCATTTAGGAGTGAGCACCGTGAAAATTAATTTGGTTAAGTAAGGGTCAGTTAATGGTAAATGTGCTGTTGTCTTAAGTGGTTGGAGAAATGTTTTGTAAGCACAGTCAATGTATAACATGCCCCTGAATAGGTAAGTGTAAACCAGAGGTGTGGTTGAAGAAAAATATAATCTCATTCTTAAAGAAGTGGTCTTTTTTGTCCTCTTTGCAAAAGGTAGGATACCAACAATATTGAGAAATAAGTGTAGTAATTTTGACTAAAAAAGTTAATAGGATTCGCTTATAAGGAGACAGAGTGATTACTTTGGAATTACTAGTAAGTGTGTATTTCAAACATGAAAGGACATGAAATAAATTCATTTCAGTTTAGTCTCTGCAGCAGCTCGTCAAGCTGGAGCAGTACCACAAGGTGTTGCTGCTTTCCTCTGCCTATTCCTGTTCTCCTTGCTGGAGATCTTTTTTTTTTCTCTCTTTCAGATCTTCTTATTGAGCTGCTAGAATAACTAGTCTTGACACGGTTATTCTGGATTAGTTTAAAATGTAAAAGAGGATTTATGTGTTTAGATTTTCCTTTTTTCTACACTGGCTGATTTTGTTGAAACAGAGCATTGTGTGCTGCATGGCTCAGTAAGCTGAGCTGCCTGAGCTACAGGTGGAAAAAAAGAAGCACATTTATACTTGCCTGGTTTGCTTCAGGTTACTTTTTTCCTGTTTTGTAATTATTCATTGGGCATTACTGAATATTCCTGTCATGCAGGTAACTATAGGCAACTAAACTAGAATGTGAAATTGCATTGCTATTTTAGGAAAGTGACCAGTTCAAGTGAATAGAACTCTCAATAATAAACTGGAATGAATTAATGGACTGATAATTTCTAATTGCTTGCCAAGGTAACACACACAGCCATTTCTATGGCAAGTGCAAGTATTTAATTTGGAAGGAGTTGCTATAGTGGATGGCTTTTCAGATTAAGATTACTTACTGCGATTTAAATATATTCAGCCTGCTCATTTTAATGCTCTCAAAACTAAGTATACAGACTTGACTAAGAATTTGATTTGGTATATACTGGACAAAGGGTGTCAGAGTCTGTGTAGTTGGCACTCAAGTGTATAATTACAGTTAGACATGGCAGTCACTTCATTTCAGTCTGATATCCCTAAATCTTTTTCCCTCAAAGTGAAAAATATGGCAGAGGCGACTTTTTGAAGTTACCCTTGATAACTGAAAAATCCAAATGTAAATTCATTCCAGGGGAATAAAGCTGAAATTATTCAGATAAGTTTTATATTTTTATAACAGCACAGAACCTTGACATGTCAATGTAGGTCAAGTGCTAACAGGTGTGGTTTAAAGTGCATGTTTGTTGTACATCTAAAATCAATTAGCTTTTTGAGAAATGGCATGAAAAATCTAAAATGAAATGACACAAAATGTAAATTTTAAAATGTAGGTTGCAGCTACAGGGTTTTTGAAAGGAGAAGGAAGATAGAAAACTTGTCACAAATAGAATCTGTTCTTTGGAAAGCGTTACAGAGGTTGAGTTTGAATAGACTTGCTGGCATTGTTGAGAAGTGGTGGTTATCTTAAAAGATAATCTTCTTAACGACTTTAAGCAAAAGATAAGTACAACACTCAATTCTGCCAAGTGTTCGGACTCTTGAATACTGACCAATGTGTATTTAAAGTAGCCAAAACCAGATACTACAACTGTAGACAAGCACTGTTTCCTCCACCCTCAGCTTTAACTGGGATAGGAATACCTATTTCTGTAGACTGCAAGTTGTTTTGGACAGGAACTGTTTTAAGTACTTGTGCAGATGTGGTGCCATTGAAACTGAAGAATGTCCAAAATATTGCTGTTTTATTCAAGTAATGTAGATTTTTTGTAGACTTATGGATAGGATATAGTCCTTTACCTCCATATAGAAAGCCTGATGTAGCAAGCTACAAATGCTGATTCAATGTACATTTATCATAATGAGTTATTTGTAACCAGTAGGTGCGTAAATTTGGAGTTGATTTTACAACACCACAGTAAGACACTGTCTCTGCCTTAAAAAATTTGTGTTCTAAACAGAGTAGGAACCAGAGAATTATATTCTCTAGGGATGAGGACCTCAACAGTACAGAAATAATAAATGAAGATGAATAAAATACATTGTTCTGATGGTTGTCTGAGGATCTGTCTCGTGCTGCTTATTGCCATTGTCCATGCCTGCAAGAGATTGCTCCCTTTTTTGATTGACTGAGGTAATTCCTGAACCAAAGCCTTTTAAAAGGATCTGAATTTAAACAAAGGTTAAAAGAGCCTAAGTAATTTTGATCAAGATCAGTTAGGGAGCAACCACAGATGTTGCTCAATAATCAGCAGGTGAAACTCTTTTGAGAAAGGGTGGGGATGGGAAAAAGGAAGAGGAACAACAAACAGTTACAGGTGAGCTGCTGCATTGGTTTATTAACCTAATTGTGCTCCTGCTGGAACAGTATATAAAATGCCAGATGTGCTTTAACGTCATGGAATAGTTCTTAAACCCCCCAGGATTTAACAGTTGTGGTTTGTTGCTAGGGAAGGTTGTCCGTGTACATTGGCTGGCATAATAGGTCCTTGCTTCGTGTGTAGTGTTTGCATGCAGAATAATTAAAAGCAATCTCCTGGATGTCACGACCTGTGTGTTCCATTAGTCACATGATTAGCTTTCTCTGTCACATCTACCTAATTTCCAGAAACCTCAGCTAGAATATACTGTCCTGACTTTTGTTTGTAATTTAGAGCTAATCCTGGAAAAAAACCCATGTATGTTCAGGATACCTTTTCATTGTATAGCACACGAAAAAATGCATCGATGTAAACAGGAAATCCTGTTCTCTGTGTAGTCTTGTTCTGGTATACAAAGATTTTACAACAGAAAAGTCATCTAATTGATGATGAAACTGATGCCTGTTTCTTCCTTTGTGAAGTCCACGCTCCCACGTAAGGCTGTCTCAACTGTCTCAACCCACCAGTTGGTGTAAGCATGCAATTAATCTACAGTTTTTGTAAAAGAAAATCTGAATTTTCACTTTTATTTTTGCACAAATTATTGGCTTCCTTGTACGAATGAGACCGCCTCCTTTTCCTTTTACAGGTCATGTGTTGAGAAACATTGACCTAAATAGTTCAGCAGCAATACCAGGACTCTCTCCATATTTCCAAAGTTGTAAATAAAGTTGCCTTCCTGCTTGTAAGGAAACTGGAAGTCTGCAGCTTTGCTGTCCACTTCTGAGGCGGGAGACATGTGTGAGCAGTTTGTTTCAAGGAAGAAGTGTTAAGATTTTAGTAAAAAGTTGTTCTTCAATACTTGAAATAAGGGGAGTGCCTGGAGATTAGGCAAATTTGTGATGTCCATATGAATTACTTTAACTTTGGATGAAACCGTAGCCTCAGTATCTGTCCCCTAAAGCATCTTTGAAACACACTTAGTAGAATCAGGGTCATTTTGTTTCCTAATGACCACTTCCATGTTCTCATTCTCCCTCTTTATTTACATTTGTAGCTGACACTTCATAAATGCTGTGAGTCTCTTGTCCTTATTCAGCCACTGCTTCCAGTCAGTGAATGCACCTAATCCTGTAATTTCTAGGAAGGATGTAATTAAAGCAAAGCTCTAATTATTGCTAATATGTATACTGGCTTCATAAACTACTGGAGTCTATATACTTTTTTAATTAAAATGTAATTGTACTTACTCTGCTTCTTTCTACTTGAGAGAAAGCAATATCCTGTTGGGTTTTGTTGTTGTTTAAAAGTTATGAGTGAATAATAATTAAAAAAAAAATCAATATTGCATACCAATTGCATCCTTTACAGATGCGTCTTTGTTTTATTTTACTTTCTGAACTTTCTCTCCTAGGAATAGTCAGGATCCTGCTTTGTATGTGTTACATTATGCCTAGTAAGTGTTCAGTAGTAGGAAGTTCCAGCTGATGCCTACAACACTCCTGTTTATTACCATCTGTTGGGAACAGGTGTAACAAAAAATAATTGTTTCCCTCCATCTCTGTCTAGTATATAACAAAAATAATAGTTGTCAGACATATGATATCATCAAAACTTAGAGAAGTGGTAAGGAAACAAATTTTTGTATAAAGAAATATGGGGATTTAAATTAGGGATGGCTGTAAAATGAACATGTTTTTGTGATAATGCTGTGGATTCAAGTTCAGTTATAAAACAGAGGTTTAGAACAGTCTGTGTTTATGGTAGTTGAGGGGACTGTCTAAAACATCTCTATTTTGAGGAAAGTAAAACTAGACATCAGTTAGGGGCATGCAAATGAGACTGCCTCTGTGTCTACTCCTCTCAGGTGGTTGTGCTGCTTTATTACTCTCCAGTGTTCATTTTGGGGATTCTCTCACAGTTTACTTGCACACTTTGAGTTTATAGAAGAATTCACAAAGACAGTTCTTTTAATACTAATCAAGAAGTGTGTCCAGTGATGTCTGTCTTGTGTGCTGTAGTGTAGTCTTCGTCTAATCGTGTGGCAGTGGTACATGTAGGGTTTTCTATGCTTCAGTGGCAGGGTTTCATTTGTATAACTGTCAGCAAGGCTTTGTGACACAAAACTCTCTGAACTCTTTGGTAATGGCTTTTTGTTGATTGATTGTCTGGGTGAAGAGTTCGAGTGCAGAATGAATAAATGGTCATCAAACCCTCTTTTCTTTTTCGTTGCTGGTAAGACCCTGTCCTGGTTATTACAGGAGAGTCCTAAACGGAAAGATTGCATTTTTGTTCAGTGCTCTATGGGCTAATTCCCAATGAGACTGTGTGTGCTGCTTTTGCTACTCCTTTTAAATTGACAAATCTATTTTGTTTTGCTGGCCTCTTGTCTGATTTCTGTGTTATATGAAATGGCTGCATTTTTTTGAGATGGTTTTGACTGTGCTGGAAAGTGAGTGCGTTAAAGTGCAGGGATGTAGAGGCTATAGGATAGCTTATAAAATCTCTGACTAAAAGGGAAAAAATGAAAAATGGTGTTGGAGTGTTTCTGTTAAAACATTCATAGACTGGTGTTGGAGTGTTTCTGTTAAAACATTCATAGACTATGAGCAGTACTTTAAAAATAACTAGTAAGCTT
This sequence comes from Margarornis squamiger, assembly GCA_035222235.1. Taxonomy (NCBI): domain Eukaryota; kingdom Metazoa; phylum Chordata; class Aves; order Passeriformes; family Furnariidae; genus Margarornis; species Margarornis squamiger. The sequence goes on from JAWWTY010000123.1 coordinate 51,063,511, forward strand.
ATCCAAGAACCTTCTTGTAAATAAAACTATCTGATATTTTTCCCTTGTTTATAATGTAAGATTGAGAGATTCTGAAGAATATACATGTCTACAGAGTCTATATTAGCTCCTTTGTTGATGAGTTCTATAATAAATGTATCTCTGTACTACACATAAAATGTGAAGGAAGAGTTGTGTTGTTCAATTTGACGTTGCATTAATTAAGGAGAGAGTTCAAATTTCAGTGACCTAGACCTTCTGTTTATTGTTTTCCCCATTTAAGAAGGGAAGGTGTTCTTTGTGAATTTCTCTAAAAGAGAAGTCATGTATGAGCACAAGTAATAAATGTCATGTGTCTCTATTTCAATACTGAATCTATTCTGACTCAAGTTATGCTATTTAAGATGACAAATACTATGTGTTACATGACTAAGTCTTTGTTTTCAAATAACTTCTAAAACACCTGTTGCATTTTTTAATAGGATGTGAGTTGTGTCAAAATAGTTCTCTTGACAGTTCCACTATTAGAATTTAAGTTCCGTGTACCACAAGTAATAGATTACTCTTCATGTTTAGATGAAGAAGATGACTTTGTCAATAAAAGAATTTCCCTGAAACCGAAGGAGAATGGGACATCAGCGATTGGTTGTCCAGGAACAAACACTGTGAAAAAGGAAGGTGTAAAACCACAAGCTAAAAGCAAACTGCTCTCTCCAGTGAAACAGACTCCCACCTCGGCACTGGATTACTTTGGGACGAGTAGTGTCCAGCGATCAGAAAAGAAACTGGTAACCACTAAAAGGAAAGAAGTGAGTACTGATGATGTTCCTTTAGGCTGCTCATGTGTCCAATGGCAGATCAGCATGGCCAGTTTAACAACTGCAAGGAAGTACTCTACTGCTTGTCCTACCGAATGTTACTTTTTAATGATCACTGGAGTGGAAGTTTAGTTCCGATGATGTGTGTGTGTATCAAGTCCTTAGCATTGCCACATTTCATAAGATAGCACAGAGTTAAAAGTAGTATTTTCTGTATTGCTTCTTCTCAAGTGACTTTTCTTGAAATTCATTCTGATACTAGCTTATATTTGAGGATGGAAGGGCAGATGGGAGGGGAAGGAAATTGTTTTCCCAATTCTTATGGCACGTACACTCATGGAATAACAAAGCACCAAGTAGAGTGTGGAGGAGATTAAAAATACACAGCATAGTTACTGATATGTTTCAAGCAGACCGACTGTGATGACTTCAGAGATGTTAAGCATTGTTTGTTTGAAGTAATTAGATATTTGTATTATAGCATGGTTTTGCTTTGAATAATAAAATATCCTGAAAATAGCCTTGTTTATTAGTGTTTAGGTTAGAGAGCTAGAAATGAAATGTTGTATGTCTCATTCCTAGTTCTTTTCTAGAAGTATACAGATTAAATTACACATTAAATTGTTATAATTGACACTGTAATGGGGGAACTAAACAGTTGGTCTTTTTTTCTTAAATGTAGCCTTCACAAAGCAGAGACAGCACACTAGATGATGAGGCCATTGCTAGGCAACTGCAGCTTGAAGAGGATTCAGAGGTAAAAGCTCTATAAATTTACTGCTCTATGTCAAGAGCCATTTGTTTAACTTGAGATTGCTTTTCTGTAAGAAAATAATGACGGGCTTTCCAGATATGCTATAAACAAGTGTAATAAAATTCATCTGTGTACTTAACTTTTGCACATATGTGCAAACATAGTCACACAGTTATTTTTATGAGCATTATTTCAGTTACATAAATAGAACATGTTACTTAATCTATTTTCTCTCTGTCCAGACTTCCTCTACCTGTGAAGTTGATGTGCCTGTAATAATTTTGCTTTTCACACAGAATTTACTCTCTACTCCTCATGGTTTCGTAGTGTTTTCATGGTGTTTTGGTTTTTTCATTCCCTGGAGTGAAAAAGTAAAAGCCATTGCCATTCATAATTTGTTTACTTGTCTTCGGAATTTTTTTATAGCTGAGAAAAATGTGAATGGCCCTTACATGTCTTAAACTTTCCTGTTTGAATCAGTACTAATATGACGGGTGCGCTTGTCGTATGTATTTATTACTTGCTTTCGGGAAAATTTGATTTCCAATATATTGGTATTACTGAGTATTATGTGAAATAAATCCACTGTGCACACAAATCTACACCTCTGAAGGTCAAGGATGTGATTAAATGAACCTATGGAAAAGTTAATCTGTCAGGAAAAACACGATGTCTTTCATTTGAACTGATTTTTATCTGTAACATTCAGTGTCTCTATGTGTCATCAGTGTACTTTATATCAGATGTATCTCTGCGTCTGCCTGGTTTGGGTTCAGTAGTCTCTGCCCTTTCCCTTTCTCACTGTACACAGGGGAGGAAGATGCGTTTCATTGCTGTAGACACATAAAAATAATGCCTGTGGCATATTGGTTTTATAAAGTCATCTGTTGGAATCTTTGAGCGTGTCATATTGTATTTCAGGACAGTTAGGAAAGTATTTTTGTTGGGTTTTTTTGTTAAAATAATAGTCAATATTTATTGGCAATAACATACAGAATTCAGGAACAGAAAAGGTTTCCTTACCTGAGATGCTATACTGGATAGGAAAGGTGACTGTATGATCAGTTATCACTGTAGATGTCACGTTTACTTTGTTAGGTAAAATAAAAATTGAAATGAAACTGACTTTGTTTTTTTTACAATTAATAACTCACAGATTCCATGTGCACTATTTGTTCTTAATGGTTTTTCTGTCAAAGAAAATCAGTTGTGTGAATAGAAATAATAAAAAGTTAAAGTATATTGGCTTCCCTAAAGTATACAGAACTGACAGGAAGAGCAGGGCTAAGGGTAGTAGTTAAATTCTTTGAAACTCTCAGATTTTTTTTTTTAAATATGTTGCAGTAAACAAGAATAAAACATTAGTTCTAGAGACTTCTTAATTTTTGACAGGCATTGTTCCTACTTGACTTTTGGAAGTTTTCTAAAGCCAACAGGTTACATCTTGGTGCCGCTTGGTCTTTGTGAGATGCTGCCTTCAAGTCTTGGGTGTTCATTAAAAGAAAAGGGTACACAACAGTTAAAAATATGAAGGAACAAAAAAACCTATTTGAAAACAGCTTATACAGGCATATTAATGTTTCTAATGCAACAAATCTGAACCCCCATATTTCTCACTAGACTTCACTAGTCTCTCTTTTTGGAGGAAACAAGTAATTCTTCAGTGCAAATTTCAGAAACTTACTTGCCCCTGGTAGGGGAGCCTTTTTCCAGCTATGTGCCTCAGTTAGGAGTTTTTAAAAATATGCTAGAATTAGAACTTGTTAGACGTGAGCCTAAAAGTCTTTTTTTCTTCCAGCTGGAGAGACAGCTTCATGAAGATGAAGAATTTGCTAGAACTTTGGCCATGTTGGATGAAACACCGCAGAAGAAAAAGGTTGAGTTGTTTTTAAACTTTAGCTTTTATAAATTGCATTGCTGGGAGGGTTCTTAACTAGACACCTTTGTTTTGAGGCTTCCATACAAATGAACTAAAACCAGCAAGAAAGTGTTTTCATGAAAATAGCATGCTCAGTTTTTATACTTCCCTCCTGGATTTTCCTCACTCAGTAAATAGTGTCCTGCCTGGTCAGACAGCAGGCATTGTCGTATCTGTGTGTGCTCTGTGCCTCTGTTGGAAAGGTATTTTAAGTTCTAGTTAGGACTAAGTGAAGTGTGTTGCTGTGTCCCAGTGGTAGCTGGGACATGCATCTCTGACTTTGGCATTGTGTGTTTATTTAGGCTCGGAGAGATGCAGGAGGAGAGCAAACAGTATTGAGCATCAATAGCAGTCCTAGTGCGACAGCAGGATATAGGCAGTCGGACAGAGGTAGGACACACAACATGGCAAACATTGCACCAGTTTGTAATATTAGTGAGATACATATTTACATGTGAGCTCTTCTCCTTCTGCCTCCTTTCAAGTGAAAGCGACAGATTCAACAGGTGAAGCAGTGAATTACACTGCGAAGATGCAAACTAAATCTGAGCAGTCAAAAGGCTTTCATTTATCCCCACAATCATCTGATGGCAAAACAGCAAGAGCGCTGGCAGATAAGACCTTGCCTTTGAAACCTGCCTCTAGGCTTGTGTCTCTGAAACAAAAAGAAGAGATTGCTGAAAAGGAAAGAGGTGCTCAAAATTTAGCATCAAAAGAAAAAACTGCTCCAGGGAAAGAAGAGAAGACAACACCAAAGAAGGAAAAAATTTCTCCGAAGAAGACTGAGGTAGGAGCTATCAAAATTAATTTAGCTCTCATGGTGGAGTTTGCAAAGCAGCTTCAGTATTGCATGTAAATATACTAAAAACAAGTGTTAGAACTTGTATTTCCTTTAGTGATGCTTGAGTTTATTTTGCTGTTTTTATATACATGGATTAATTTTTTCCTCTCCTGCCACAGTCTGTAAGTCCTGAGGACTCTGAAAAGAAGCGAATCAATTACCAAGCCTACCGAAGCTTCCTTAATCGTGAGGGTCCGAAAGCCCTGGGTTCCAAAGAGATACCTCAGGTGAGTTTGCCTACAGCAGGATCCTGTAGGTAGAAGTGGAGTGGATTGTAGACTTACTGCTGTAAGTGGTCTAGCAAGTGTCAACTGAACTGTTAAAAATGGTATTTTTTTTTGCAATAGGAAGCATGTATTGTAAAAAGTTAAACTGTAATGCAAAACAGTGACTAAGGAGGTGCATACTAAGAAATTATATTCTTAACTTTGGGTAGGAAGTCATGGTGATCAAAAGTAGTTACTGGTCTTGAAGATTGTTGTCACTCACGTCACTGACACGCTGTGCTTGAAGCACAGAGTGCTACGTGTGTGATCGGTCAGATAAACAATGTGCCAAATTTTGTTGGTAACTACTCCTGTTAATGGCTTTTGAACATTTAGAGCTATTACCTGCCTAGGTATGATAATTTTATTTTCAAAGTTTCGTAGGGAACTTGGCAGCATACAGGGTTAGAAAAGCTAATGACGAAATGCTCTTCGGTAGAATTGCATCAGGTTAATGACATTTTCTGCAATGCTCTGGTTCTCAGGGAGCTGAAAACTGCTTGGAAGGCCTGACATTCGTAATTACGGGTGTTCTGGAGTGTATTGAAAGAGACGAGGCCAAGTCTCTGATCGAACGTTATGGAGGGAAAGTAACAGGGAATGTCAGCAAAAAGACAAACTACCTGGTGGTGGGGCGAGACTGCGGCCAGTCTAAATGTGAAAAGGTGGGTGCTGCTGTGCCTGAGCCAAGCTGAGCTGAAAGAGTTGCTCCTGTCTTTACTGTTGATTTTCAATATCCCTGCCAACAGGAAGCATCACTGCTGATGAAATGTGTCTCTGAAAGGAAAAGTTGCTGAGTGTTCTGTGGTTTTGTTTTGTTTGTATTTTTATGCATACATACACATGTATGTATTTCATATATAAAAAATAAACCATTTTTGTTGTGTTGCTAAACATAGTTTTTACTGGAAAACACTTTGAAATGAATTAGGTAACTCCTAACTTGACTTTACATTTAATTCTTTCTTTTCCTCCAGGCATCAGCTTTAGGTACAAAAGTTATTGATGAGGATGGCCTGTTTGATCTTATTCGAACTATGCCAGGCAAAAAGTCCAAATATGAGCTGGCGGCTGAAACAGAGGTTTGTTTATTATAAACTTAGGGGGTTGGTGTTTATTTTGCTTTAGTTTATTTTTAGTTGAAAGGAGTTTTGGTCTTCTGTTTCATTAACAGTAACACCACATTCATCACTTTGACCTTCTAGGTTCTAAGTATTGAAAGTGAAAACTTTGTGTTTAAGACTCCTACTTGATTATTTTTCTGCCTTTTGTTTTCATACCTGGACGTTATTCTGTATTTTAGGTGTCTGACAGAGAGGGTAATTCATCTCTTTAGACAGTGTCAGTTTCAAACTTTGAATATTTGTTTATTCTTTGAAACAAATAATTGTGACTGATACCACGTGGTTACCCAACAGGCCCAATATAAAATAGTATTGTAAACATGGGACAACTATATGTGAACTGTGTGTATACATAACAGTTCTTGTCTTTATGTGGTACTTGAACTAACAATATTAGAGGTAATTTTTTCAGGCAATACTGACAAAGCAATAACAAGGGGTTTTATGCACATTTAAATTTAGTCTGTAGTGGTTGATATAAATGTTATTAAAATCTCTGTCCTGGCATGTGGTGCATTCAGTACAGCTGTTACTTTGCTACTTCTGATGTGGCAAGACATGACTGTATGTAAAGATACTACCCCAAGGAAAAGCAACTGTAAGCTTATTAGCTGATCGCTTTCACTCCCTTTGAATTGGTTTGGGTTGAACAACTTAAGCAAGTGTTGTTTTGCAAGAGCCTCGTGGGTGTATGGCCCATTTGTTCCAGCCTGGCAGTCATCAGTTTAGCATTGTATAATGATGCCTTAGGCTCCATAAGGACACTGCTCTTTGAATGACTAGAATCTAATTTCCTGCCTCTTTTTTGTGGGTTGTGCTACAGAACCAGGTGACATTGTGTTGAACAGTGCTTTATTTTTCAGAGAGGGGTATTACTATATCTGCTCTTGAAGTTTTTTTTTTATCAATACATAAATTTTGTTACTTTCTAAGCACTCCTACACAGATGGAAATAAACAAGCTTGTTTACTGTATGGGTTTTTTTAAATTTCTCTTTAATTTTCTTACCTTTATTGTCTGAAGGCAAAGAAAGTGGAGTCAAGACCACAAAAGACACCACAGAAAGCTGAAGCTGGAAAAAGGAATTTGAGCCCCTTCAAAAGGGAAGCTTATAATAAAAAATATAAGTCTACTCCTGAAAAAGAAGATACTGTCAAATCTGTCAAGAAAGAAACCACTGCTGTTCGAAAGCTCACGGACTTTAAACGTCAGACTGTAGAGGAGAAAAAAGCGCCAGAACCTAAGGGGAGCTTGGCTCCTGAGGTTAATAAAGATGGAACAGAGAGATTGCTATGGGTAGATAAATACAAGCCTGTATCTCTTAAGGCAATTATTGGACAGCAGGGTGAGCAGAGCTGTGCCAATAAACTGCTCCGATGGCTCAGAAACTGGCACAGGAATACCTTGGAAGATGGACAAGGTGACTGGTGTGGTTAACTTTTCCCTGCTAATCACACTGCTTGGTTCCCTGCAGCGATAAGGGCTACTAGTGAAGTAGTTGCCTACCTACTAACCCCCTCCCATTCCCCCACCCCAAAAAAGAACAGAAAGCTATGTCTTGAAAGTTTTTTTTTTTTCCTCAGCTCTTCAGTTTCATTTTTACAAAAGAAACCAGTAGTGGTGTATCTAAAATTGGCATTGTGTTGAGCGATTGATTTCCTTCTCAATAAGTCAAATCAGGTTAGCTGGTGCCAACCTGTCTGTACATACAGTGAAAATACAGGGTAGCAGCATGCTTAAAGGGCTGCTGTCATGTGGGGACCACATGAATTGTTGAGCTCCTGGCTCTGACTACTTGTCCATGTGTCCAGTAGACACAGGTTGTCATCCTACAGGCAGTTTTTTTCCTATGTTTAAAATAGGATTTAAGTTTTACTTCAGCCATAGTGGGGGTTTTGTGTGTGGTGTGTTTTGGGTTTGGTATAGTTTTATTGTGGTGGTGTGTGGGTTTGGTGGTGGTTTTGGTTTTTTTATTTATATGATATGGTTGTGAGGAAATTGCTGAAATAGTTGTATTACATTAATAGCACTTTTGCTGTTTTTCAGTTTAAAATCAGTGCAAGTCATAAACTTTAAGCTGGTTTAAGATGCTTTTCCCCAAGTGGTTAGGATGCAGATGTGTATGCGTCTTTTGATGTTCTTACTGGGCCTTAAATGAGAAAAAATTCCAGTGAAGTTTAGTATCTTTAGAAGCATGCATTTCTTTTTGTCATTACATACCTAGGTAAAACCTGGAATTTTTTTTTTTTTTATAGCAAAGACCAATAAAGCTGGAAGCAAAGATGATAGCACTGTTTTTAAAGCAGCATTACTTTCTGGTCCACCTGGAGTTGGTAAAACTACTACAGCTGCTTTGGTTTGTAAGGTGAGTTGTTCACAGCACTTTTTGTTATTAATTCTGGATACAGATATGGTGTGCAGGTGGGATATTTCCTAAATGATTGGGGTCTGCTCCCAGCCAAGTTCCACCTGCTCAGAACAGGGTTACAGGTGAAAACCTGTGGATGTTTAGATACCTTTTCCAGGCCTTAGCTGAGAATGTAGCAATGGGTGTCTGTGTTTCTTTCTGTTACATTGAGAGGAAGCATTTCACAGTATATTGAAGGATTGGAAATGGTTTTCCAAAATTGAGAGTGTTCAGCACTAGTGCTGCAAGTCAGGCAATATTTGCACAAAATTTAGTGGGAATCGAATTCTGACAAGCTTTTTCAAAGCCTAAGGTCACAGTTTTTGTGTATGTAACAAAGGTCTTTCCCAGACTCTTAAGTTGGAATACTGCTTTAGGATGAGAGAAGTTCATATAGTCATAGAATATGCTGAGTTGGAAGGGACCCATCGGGATCACTGAATCCAACTGAAGTTGACAGTGCTGTGTCCATTTCTAAATCTGAATTTTGAAACACCTTTTCCCATGTTACTGGAACGCTGTGTTCACACCAGTTAGCAGAGAATAAGCTGAGAACTCCATCTTGTAGGAATACTATTAAAACTGACTTACCAATATATTGTTGTAACAAGTTACAGGTTATTTTTGTTCTTTGACTTACAAGAACTTTCATAGAATATGAGATCACTGTGCTAGGAAGGAGTGATTACTTATGCCAGTGTTTGAGTTGTACCAAGTAACTCCCAGTTCCCTCGCCCCACCTCTGGCCTTACAGCTTTGTGCTGACAATTTGGTGTCACACTTGAAACTAGACCTTCAGAAAAGCTGGATGAGCTGTCTTAAGCCCATGTCTTTCTCAGGGCATGGACTTTTCTGCTTCCCTGGCTTGCTCACGGCTGCCTCAGGTCTCTGCAGAGCATTTCCGTGTGCTCCACAGTGATCGCCAACAAAACAGGGTTGTTGAGGCTGCAGTACCAAGGCTGTGTGTGCTCACCGCTGTGCTGTGGCGTGCCCCTGCAGGGGAGTTTGCTGGTAGAGGAGCAGCTGGGTTAAGTTCTGCTGGGGACTGTCATGCAGCCCCGCCCTGCTCTGAAGTGTTGCTGCTACTGGGGGAGCCATGTGTTTCCTCTAAGCTAAATTAGTTAAAAGATGCCCTTCCCGCAGCTTCCAGAGGGATGTGGTATGTTTCTTTGTTACGCAGCTGGAAATACCATGGAGCTTAGCCAGACTTGGCTCTGTTTCTATCCCTGGTGGCATTTTTGTTAATCTTCCAGAACTAAATCCGTGCCACTGACTCCATTCCTTTCCCACCCCCCTTCAAAAAAACCCAAAACGGTCTTTTGGGCCTATCTGTTCTGTGGATGCTTATAAATATTTTTGGAGTGTGAGAGAAAAGGAGTACAAGAGGAGAAAAGTCATCAAAGCCACAAACCATATTTGAAAACAGTGTTTAAAACACTGTGTTTAAAAGCTTTCTTCTGGAATTCTGAAATATTGTGTCTGATGTTGGTATGCATACTCTTTTTCACTGATCTGTGTTCCCGCTTTTTGTGTGGTTTATGTGTTTGTCCTAGGAACTGGGGTATAGCTACGTGGAGCTGAACGCCAGTGACACTCGTAGTAAGAACAGTCTAAAGGAAGTAGTTGCTGAATCACTTAACAACACCAGCATCAAAGACTTCTGTTCTGGTATGTCTGTTGATTGAAGGAGGATTTTTGATGTATTAAGGGTCTGGTTACAGGAAGGACAGAGCTTTCTTCTTGAACATCAGTGTTAGGAATTTACCCTGCTTATCATGTGGAGGGATCCAGACCTAATGGATGGGTTCATTTAGTAAGCTGTTTTATTTCCTCTACAATTTAGAATGAAATCCTGTTGTTAGTAGAGTTGGTTGTTAATCTGTGCAAACTACTCAAGAACTCTGCAGTTGCTCCTCTCTTCTGTGAGACTCATTTCTAGGAAGATGACATGGTGTTATAGTCTGGTCTGTGAATGCAGGTTCATGTGATCAAGTGGCAGAACAAGAGTTTCACCACCACCTCAGTTGCCTAGGGTGGGGTTACCTAACCTATAAAGCATTGGGTAAAACTCTGAGCAGGTCTCTTATTCCCATCTCATTTTCTTATCCATATTCATTTTCAGGCACATCCTCATCAGTTAGCAGGAAACATGTATTGATCATGGATGAAGTGGATGGTATGGCAGGCAATGAAGACAGAGGAGGGATTCAGGTGAAACTGCTATAGTTCCTGGCTAATGCCATTGCTAAGAGTGCAAACCATATATAGCACAAAATATTCAAGGCAGTCTACTGTCCTCAACCCACAGCCCATAAACAGAAACTCTGCAGAGTACAATCTGACATGTTTTAGAAGTCTGTGTAAGAATTGTGTTGGTAGAGGGGGAAAAAGATACCTGTGTAGAAGAACCCTGGAGTGACGAACTTGGCTGTGTGCACTTTAGGAGAGGTAAATTTATCCTAAGGTCTCTCTAAGGTGATGTTCACCTGAAGTTTATGTACTGGCTGGGACAGTTGTCCTTTTCCATAGGCAGTAACACTGAATAACTAATGTGTGGCATAGGCAGCATAATCCTTTGTTCTCCTTAGCAGCTCTGGTTTTAGCTTCCCAAGATTTCCTATGGTCACATGCAATACTTTGACAGTAAAGGGTGTACAGATTCTTAGCTCAGATGCAGACATTTCCATTGCAGGAATATGAAACTGAGCTGAATTTCACCTTCATTAGAGCTGGCAGAGTTTGTTCTGCCAAGTCTAATAATGCCAAAGCCTCAGGGTTGAGCTCTTTGGACAGGGAAGGGCAAATCTTTTTACTTTGTACTTCTTCATTCTTTGTGGCAGGGTGCAGTGTGCTCCCTCTGGGCATAAGCCAGGTCAAACTGGCCTTTGGAGAAATGAGTCTAGTTTTGCAGATTGACAGCTCTACTCTGGTCTATTGATTCTCATTTGTTCCTGAACAGTGGCCCAAACGTGATTGCTGGAAGTAGACAGTAGAAGTGGGTAGGCAGCACATTCATTGCAGGTGAATAGAACAGCAAAAAAATGTGAAAAAATAGTGATGGGTCTAGGTTTGCACTGTGTTAGAAATGTGATTACTAGTAGGAGGGGTTTTATAGACTTGCACCTGTCAAGGATCTGATTTAAGGCAGGGACTAATGCTGTTTGGTATGACATTTTAATCATTATTCAGGTTATGTGATGTAATTGTAACGTGTTTAAATCACAGGAGTTGATTGGTCTGATTCGACACACAAAGATACCCATCATTTGTATGTGCAATGATCGCAACCATCCTAAAATGCGTTCCTTGGTCCACTACTGTTTGGATCTTCGTTTTCAGAGACCTCGTCTAGAACAGATCAAGGTAAGAATCTGTGGCTCTGTGGGCTTCACTGAATCACCATCAGTAACTTCTGTCTTCACATGGGACAATTTTATGCCGAATTAGATACACCACATAATGGATCATCTTAGTAACTCTGCTTTTCCAAATGGGTTGTCTGAGGTTTTTTCCCTAAAGACTGAAGTATCCCAAAACCTTTCAGATTTTAGACATCTATCTTAAAAATGTATCCAAGGTGAGTTTTTTAAATGATCGTGCACTTTTTTTACATTAGTGGCTAATGGTTTAAAGCAATGATTTATGTTTGGGAGAGGATTTGAACTATACATGCTTTAAAAAAATAGGAAAATATGTAGTGTTCTTTCATAAATGTGTCAATGTGTCCTGCAGGGGAAAGAATTCATAGGAATTCTGTAGTGACAGTTTCTCCATTGTGTATTACAGGGTGCCATGATGTCTATTGCATTTAAAGAAGGTTTAAAAATTCCCCCACCTGCTATGCAAGAGATAATACTGGCAGCAAATCAGGACATCAGGCAGGTCAGTACCAGTTCAGCATCAGTGACCATTCAGATAGCACATCATGTACATTGACTTCAAAGTAGTATTTGAACAGTATTTTTATTTATAAAGATCAGGCCGTTTCTGCTTGAGTCTTCTATTTAAATCCTGTTATGCTACCAAATTGTAAATTTTGCTCTTCAGGTTTTGCATAATCTTAATATGTGGTGTGCCAAAGATAAATCATTGACTTATGATGAGGCTAAGACGGATGCCAGCAGAGCCAAAAAGGATATCAAACTGGTAAGTATCAAATACTGGACTGGCTTTTACTGTCATATTCTGATATAGTCCCTGGGTTTTATCAGCATCTTCTGAACTAAAGCCTACATTCAGGGAGCTATCACATTTGCCACAGATAGCTGAGGAGTAGTAAATCTAGGACTGAGTGTATTTTGATGTACTGGTCTCTTACGTAATATACAATTATGAAGCTCATATTTCTCATTCTGAGTCCTCTGTTTAGGAGGTAATTCTCTCAATATCAAAAGTAAAACACAATGCTTAAAACGGGTGAAGTGCTGGGGAAGAAATACTAAAAGTGGAACTTGTACTGATGTGAGTCGAGATATTCCTGGATACTAATTGTGTTGATACCAAGCTGTGTCTTACTGTTTGTATTGACCTGCCACCCACTGACTTCTTGAAATACCATTTATTTAGGGCCCTTTTGACGTTGTCCGGAAGGTTTTTGCTACTGGAGAGGAGGCTTCTCGTATGTCTCTTATAGACAAATCAGATCTTTTCTTCCATGATTATTCACTAGCACCTCTCTTTGTCCAAGAGAACTATGTACATGTGAAACCGGCTGCTGCTGGGTGAGTTACTCCATACCCTAAACTGACATAGCCTTTTTGTTGTCAGGGAATCCAAGTAGACTAAAACCTACCTGGATATTTCTGCTTTGTAATACAGTCCATTTTCCTTTTTTCCAGAGGAAATCTGAAAAAGCACTTGGTGCTCTTGAGTAAGGCAGCGGATAGTATATGTGATGGCGATATAGTGGACAAACAGATTCGTAGCAAGCAGAACTGGAATCTTCTTCCAACACAGGTGAGCACTTAACATGCATTTTATGTGCTTTAAGGGGCATCCAAAGACTGATTTGTGGAAATTGGTGTTTCAGTATAATTTTATGACCTGTATAGTTCATACTTCAAGTAGTATTCTCTGTTCTGCTGGTGATTAGAGTTTTCCATGTCCATATTGTTGAGCCCGTCTGCAACATGAAATGAAGTCTTCTGACACTTTGAAAGCACATGGTGTGTGTATTGCTCCTGACATTCAGTTCCAGGTCTACTCTGTGCTTCCTCTCACCTGGGCAGGGTTTCTCCCAAAGCACAGAGCGCTGCAGCTGTGTCACTGTACTACTGCTAAATGATCGCTAAAACATTGACAAGACTTGTGCTTAAAGTATTGTGGCTGGCACCAGAGTATGCACTGTAGGTGAAGCTGGAAGGCATCTCTGAAGGTTGTCTGGTTCACCCCCTGTGTAGTGCAGGTCCAAAGAGATGAGTTGCTCAGGAACGTAGCTGAGTGTATGTAGATTCACAGTGTTCTTTGGAAACGTGTCTTTCACAGTGTCCATCTGTTGGACATCACAGCACCTGTTTGTGTGAGGGCAGCTGCTTGTGTGACCACACTCGAAACTGAGAAACAGGAGAAAAGAACAGGGTTGTTTTTTTATCTATGGTTTTCACAGGTGTTTTGGAACGTGGTAATGAACAGGGTGGTACAAAAGGTGAAGTTGTAACCCAAGAGATTGAACAGAAAAAAGTAACTGAGAGTTCTCACTGTTTCCACTCTGGAACTTACTGACTACCCCTTCCATGCAGACCAGTAGGGGTAGTATGTCATGTTGTCAGTGAGACTAATTCAGTGTGATTTGAGTTTGGCATGTGTGTTACTTTTTCAGGCTATTTACGCAAGTGTTCTGCCAGGGGAGCTGATGAGAGGTTACATGTCCCAGTTTCCTGTCTTTCCCAGCTGGTTGGGGAAGTTTTCATCTACAGGCAAACATGATCGTATCACTCAAGAACTGGCAATGCACATGAGTCTCAGGTAGTACTGACATTCTACTGACATTCTGTTTATAGTGATACAGTTTGTTCTTGTGCAGTTCATTACCTACCGTTAATTCCTTGCTGTGCTCAGTACAAGCCAGTGACACGTTCATGTATATCACTATGCTTGTATGTATGTTACTTTTCTTAGTATTTAATCTGGACAACAGTCAAACTGAAAATACTTTTGCTATAGTCAGCAATACTTCTCCCCCCCTGCCCCAAAGTCGTTTCTCAGTTAGGAATGTGTTTCCACAGACTCAGTGGTGTTCAGATACTTTGCACCGGTTATCCCTAGGGCAGGTGTGGCAAAAGGGATGACACAGCACAACTTGCAGTTGCTGAGGCCTCCTTGTTGCTTGTCTTTAGAAGTCAGTGGTGATTGTACAGATTTACTTACTCCATGTTTGCTCTCAATTTGACAAAGAACCCAGGCATGCAAGAGGACAGTAAATATGGAGTATCTGTCATATTTGCGGGATGCACTTGTCCAGCCCTTGAAAGACTTTGGAGCAGATGGTATAGAACAAACTATAGCATTTATGGACTCTTACTGCTTGATGAAAGAAGATATTGAAAACATCATGGAAATAAGCACGTGGGGAGGCAAACCCAGTTCTTTTTCGAAGCTGGATCCCAAGGTAAAATTCACCAGTGAATTTTTTCCTTTTCTTCCATATTTAAAAAGGAAATCCTAGAATAGTAGCTGTGGTATGTGTGTGCTGCTGAAAGACTGAAGTTGGTGGAGCTGTTTATTAACTGTAATTGATAATAGTCTCTGTAAACTAGCTATCAAACATAGTACTAAAGGTTCAGGGCTAAGTCCTAAATGAAAGTCAGGCTGTGCTTCATTCAGGAGTCTTACACCTTTTGTTCCTGGTATAAAGGATTACTGGGAGTCAGTTGTGTCTGGGGCATAAAGTGGAACACAGAAGGACAGGGGAAGCTGGTACCTTTCTAAAAGCAAGTTCCTGGCTGTGAGCTGCATGGCCTTCATGCAGAGCCCTGCCTTTCTTACCATCATGAGAGGGAGGGGGGGCACACAGCTGCCTGTGTTACGGTGTGGGCACTGGATTAAGAGGCTGCCTTGCAGGCTCCATCTTTCACAGTCCAGTTAAACACACCTGCCAGACCCGGGGTGCTTTGTGTGCTGTTCCTCCAGTGTCCAGCTAGTCCACTGCAGTGGTTGGGGCCCTCACCTGGTGAAAGGTGATCTTAAACTCAAGCCCCTGTTACAAACTAGGCAGGTGTGAGATCTGAACCATGATCTCCTTCATCCCAGGTCAGATGCTCAGGGAAAGAGCTAGTAACTAAACCTATACCCATAGTCTGAATGTGCTGCTTAGTCTGGCAGGTGTTAGTGCTGCTGAAGGTGGCTCCGGTGTGACTTATATTAGGTGACAGCAGAACAACAGTGTTGACATTACACTGTAGGCCTAAGCAAGAAGCATCTGAAGATACATGCTATCTGAGGATTATGTGGGACTGAATTAAAATGAGCCATACAGCTCTTAGATGCTTTGTTTTTTTGAGACAGTGTATCTATGTATCTCTATTTGGTCACATCTTTCCAAAAGAAAGATGATGTGGAGTCTCTAGCTAAGAGTTAGCTAACAATCTACAGTTTCTAAGCTGATGCTCAGTTTCCTTTCTTCCACCTTGACAGGTCAAAGCAGCTTTTACACGGGCCTACAACAAAGAGGCACATCTGACTCCATATTCACTTAGTTCTGTCAAGGCATCTAAAAGGCAGTCGGGATCTGCAGCAGCCTTGGAACTGAGTGAAGACTTGAACGTGGAAGAGATCCAGTCTGATGAGGATGAGCAGGATACTGTTGAAAGTGATGCAATGATTAAGGTGATTTAGTTTTCTCAGTATTAAACCACCACACTAAAGTGTTTGGGGCGTTTTTGTTTGTTTTTAGTTACATTATCTGAGTGAAAAAAAGTGGTAGATACATAATCTCTCAACTTCTAATTTTTAAATGGTGTTAGTGTGAAAAAGTTACTTCCCTCTGTTGTCTTCTGCTTGAATGTTGGACCAAAGTGAGACATCACTGTAAACTCATGATTGCTCCATCAGATTCCAAAACTTAGTGATATTTTAGGTGTTGATGAGGATGGAACCGCCCCCAGCCTTTGCTTTGTCAGAGATGACAATTCTAGTCTTGCACTTTGTACACATTGCCACGTGGGGGAGTGAATAGTGCAGAGTCTCTGCTCTCCATGGCATTTAAAAACCTCTCACCTGCAAGGGGAGGGAGGGACGTGACTTTCTTTAGCATGGATTGAATTTTGACTTATGCTTTTGACAGGTCACAGCTGGATTTTAAACTGTCTGTATATTCTATTTGTAGCAAAAAAAGGCGAAGTCTTCCAGGCTGCCAAAAAGAGAGAAAAATGAAGAAACAACAAAAAAAGGGAAAAGAAAAGAGAAAACAAGACATTTGGAGTAAAATCTTGTCTTAGATACAGCTTTGCTTATCTAACTTCTAGCAGGAACATTAAACAGATCCAGTGCTGCAGCTGGGAAAGTAGAACGAGGATACTGAAAATGCTCCTCTTATAGAGGTGCTGTAGCTCCTGTACTCTCATATGATGCCCTACTGTACTTACTCTTAACATGGTATATGTTACAAAATATAAATTTCCTTGTGCAACGAACACCAGGTGCATGAACATGCTGAAAATGTGATGCTTAGTTACCTGGCATTTCTGCTGAGTCTTCCTAGGACTTCACTACCCTTTTTTTTTTTTTTTAATAAATCCCCTGACAGTGTGGTGAAGTCTTGTAAATAGTCTATGATGCAAAAATAACTAAACATAAATTGCCTATTTGTACATTACAGAAATTAAGCAGTATATAAAGTTACAATAAAATGTTTCACAGGACTCTTTTAAAGCTTTGTTGAAATTCGTGGAGTGTTTGTTCTGTCTCCCTCCCTTCTTCCAAGGTTTTGTCTTTCCTTCGTATATAGGATGTGGTGTTCCTCTTTTCCTGCAACTTCCCTTTCGTTCAGTTAGAGATACACAAAAACAAGGATTTAGTTCCAAAACTTAAGGAGCCTATGCTTGTATGAGTTGTATCTCCAGAAAGGAGTATTTAAAGAGTAAGAAATGTTTAATAGAAAATACTCATAACAATTCAGAACTGATACTGAAAAAGAGAACAGGAGGAAGTCAGTTTTTCTTTTTGCCACTCACGTAACAAAGATGGCCCCCTGGTTTGTCTTTGGTGCAGATAAAATGCAAATTTTGCTTGGTAAGAATTATCAATCAGTTTTATTACTACAATAAAACAAAGTACAAAATTTATAAAAAGCTAAATATTTACAAATATGACAAAATAGAAGTGGCATGGCTGTTGTTACACCGCTGTGGGGAAAACATGTGCTGTAGTGCTAGAGCTTTCCTTGCTGTTTGCCAACATAAGCAGTTCTGAAAATAAACAGAAGTTGTTAGTCATATCCTGAGATACAGACACTGTGATAGCAGACTACAAAGTTTACTCAGATCAGGGAAAAAAACCCCAAAATTAAAACCTCCCAAAGAGAAGTTCATTGTGGTGTATGTAACTTACCACTCATGTATTACTCTGGCCTATGGCTGAGTTTTTACATGAAGTGTTTGCAGTAGTAAATCTGCCTTCAAATGTCAAAATTAAGAGGAACTTTAACTCATTTTCAGTTACCATTTCCTTAAGAAAACAAAAGTCTTGGATCTAAGTGTGTAGTATAGAGCAATGCTCTCATTCTCTGAAATAGCACCAAGGATTGTCTTGAAATACTCCTGTTATCCTGGGATATATTCTGTTAAACGTACAAGATTAGATCATGTAACCTGCATTTTAATTTTAGATCTGCTCCTTCCTGTTAGCACGTCTCTCTCTCCCCTACACTTAAACTAGTGTTGAAGGATCTGTAGAAGGTTGGATGATGTTGAGATCTTCAAACTGTTCTCTGTGCTACCAAAGCACAGCTGGTGTTCAGGAACATGTTCCAAACCAGCACATTTTGCAGATGTTAATGTGATCATAGAGGTAAACTGAATTAAAGCACAAATTAACAACCAGGTCAGTTGCAGTAGCATAACCTACTGGTGTTTACATGCCTGATGGCAAATAGGGGTGATAGAGCTGGGTCTCAGTTACCTGAGGCACAGATAGACCCAGGCTGTAAGTTAAGATTCTTGAACATTATTTCTTCCTGGGAAAAACTCCCAGCATCCTCTAGAATGAGCCCTGTTAAATAAAAAATACAGACTAGCACATACCTGAATTTATTGGTCCTCATCTTCTGGTTTGAGGTACTCCGTGCAGTCATTTATTTTCTTCAGATCAACAATGTTAATTCTTTCAGAACACATGGGACACACATTTTCAGTCTGTAGCATGCTGTTGTAAAGAAAGGGGTGAGTGGTCAAATGCTAATTATAATATTTTTGAAAGGAAACTGGGCCTGAGGCAGAAAGCCGAGAGCAGAGTTCTGACCCACGCTATGTAGCAAGTGCAGGACAGAGCAACAGCTGCTTCTGTCTATGTGGAGCAAACGTTGATTTGGTTTTTAACTAACACCACAGCAGGGAGGCAGTTTGCAGTGAATCAGCAAAATTCAGCAATTAAAACTTAGACAAAGAGCTTGGGCTAAAACATGAAGTTTTAGCAGCTTCACAGTTCCTGACATTGCAAGAGAGCTATCAAATCCTGTTCTCACACATGATTATTACCCAATTCTCTGTGTATTTGGTTTGTTTTGGTGACTGTTGCTGTGCCTATGTTCCTACCCTGACCCTGTATCAGGCCTTCCTGGAGGAAGCTGAGAACTTAGACAAGCCCCCCTCCATCTCCATTTCTGAATTAAGCCCTGGTGGAGCCCTGTGTCACTGGCTGAATTCCTTGTAGCTTTTCACCCACTTTGAAGCAATGTCCTGTGATGATGGTAGGGGCAATCACCAAGTAAGGGGTTTTACTTCCAGATGAAACTGCTGCTAAAATATGAACAAACACTGGAATTCTGCAATAGAAAAAAAGATCCCAACTTACTTTTCGAATTCTGAATAGAGGGCAGGAAAGTCACAGTGTGGGCAAACTGTCCAGTCATCACGTACCATGTGCCGACCCTGCGTGGAAAAACCACAAGTAATTAAGTGACAAGCATTGCCCTGGTAGAGGAGACATTTACTTCTGTACCTGTTAACATGAAAAAGCCTGAGTTCTAAGATCTTGAATTAAAAGCCCCAAACCAGAGTAGTGTTACTATAGTTTGATTACTGTGTAAATTCTGTAACTAGAAAAGGAGGTCTCAAAGAGATGCAGTGTTTTCATTATAATTTGCCTTCCTCTCAAAAAAAGAAATCTTAACAGGGTATTGAATTAATTACACCTTTTAAAATTGTTTTAGTTTGGCAATTATATAATGGTACCTGTAGATCTCTGTCCAGAGCTGTACCTAAATCTGTTGGGATTTTTGGTGTTGTATATGACACCAAAAAATATCCCCAAAGCCATGGCACCTGAGCCCAGCAGGTCACACAAACACGGTCAAGTTTGTGAGAATAATGCCTGCCTGGTATTTGCCTATTTACGTAGAAATAATATTCTCTTTTTTGGTACAGTTTACTAATTTGCTTTTGAGAGAAGGAATTCATATGTACCTTTTCAATACTATAAAACACAACAGCACCTTGAACTACATTAAGAGATTTGTGCTGTAATACAGCTTGTAACAGCAGACTGTTTTGATACTGTTATCAGAATCTGAATGTTAGATATTTGACAATGCCACATTCTTAATGATGTTACAAATACCTGTGATCCAAACAAACTATAGCCAAGATGGAGCCTAAATAAAAAAATGTGAAACATACATTAACTTGTACATTATGTTTGACTCATAAAGTTATATTTAAAATTCTTTGTTTTTTCCTTAAGATAATACTGCTAAAGCATACCTGTCATCTTATTCTGCTACACCAACAGAGTATAAAAACCAAACCCTACATAATTGATACAAATTTTTTTTGTAAGACTTAATTCCATAGTTTTAATAAAGCATGTTAACTCTTAACATTTGATTCCCATTCAAGTAAGTTCTCTTTTTTGCCCTGTAATTCTAGTATGACAATTTACTTGAACCTAATAAAGTTATCCAGTGGCTATACAGTAATTTCCACAGGGAATGTACCCCTCCCTACCTTTTCAGTACACTCTAAAGTATCCTGAAACAAAAAATGTTAGAATTTCTTATTTCTGTAAGGATCAGAAATGTAAGAAATGCTGAGGTCACTGGCTGAACCATTACTTAACCTTGGATGTGCTTAAAAATTCTGCTACATTCTGGGCATTCCCCAAAACAGACTAGAATTTTTTTGTTGTTGTTCAGTTTGGTTTGGTTTAATAATTTTTTTTGCATTTGAAGTCTTGGCAGCCTGGAGTTTAGGGGAGGAGAGCTGTGCTTTCCACAAGCTCCTTCTTGTACGTGGAAAAAGAAATATATCTGCACTTAGAGCCTCTGAGCAAAGGGCTGAGCTGGGAAAGCACCTGCAGCACAGTCCTGTCTGTTCTCCCAAGTGCACCAAATGCACTGAATGTGCATGTCCTTGGGATTCCTGGTACTCCACCTGCCTTCTCAGGAAGTAAAAGTGTTCCAAAATTACTTCCTGATTTTACTGTTACCCTTAAGCTCAGGACACTCTATGATAGTCAAAGACAAGAAGAATGTTTTTTACTTATTTGGTAACAGGTTAGAAAAAGACACAAACGCATAAAAATATCTCGCTTAGATGTACTAGCAAACCAAGATGTTCACATGAACTTATTTTTAGAAGGGAGACAAGCTTTGACTTCACTGTCAGAGTGCAGAAAGCATAGCAGACACTCACAGTTGCAATGCAGTACGGGAGGCTGTTTTTACAGCTGGGACACAAAAGTTCATACTCTGGGAGCTGGAACGCACAGTAGGGACAGGCTGTTGTTGGCTCTTCTGTCTCACTTGTGTCTCGATGTCTGAAAGACAGATACAACCGTGAATAAAACCTCTTTAAACTTGAACAAAGCTGTTTTATAATGCCTTTGATGTTTAGCAAATGTTTTTCCTTTGAGTTATTTGCATAGTTTCCAGCTGCTATTTTATACTCTTATCAGTTCATTCCTTTCACAGTCCATTAGCTATCTACTAAGCTTCATCATAATTATGTAAACTTGGAAATAGGAAATTTTCCATTTAATTAGAAACAATACCATCTTTTAAAATCTGTAACAGATCCTGATAATTTGAAAGCTTTCAAAACCCAAGGTCTACATGTATGGTTTCTGTATTTCAGAGTTTTTCTGTGGCAGGACCACAAAAACCTGGAGTAACCAAAAAAATCTCTGGCTTTGTGGTGGGACTATACAGTTTGTAACTGCCTTTGTTCATCCAAGTGTCTGTCAGAACAACGGTCCTGATCCAGACATCATGGTGCTTGTGTTAAGGAGGGGGAAGGGGCAAAGAGAGATTTTTCAGATTTCTTAGGTCACCTTAATGTCCCATTATCTATGGAACACTTAAAGATGAAGAGGTTAGATTCACTTCTAACATTCTTCAATGAAAAAGAGACATAATTTTTAATGTTTAGCCTAGTAACCCTGGGAGACATTTGGATGGCTTCCCTTAGTTATCCCGATATTTTGTAGAAAGCCTAATTTCTCATTTTATTAGTCTGGGCCCATGCACTTCCCTTGCAATGGCCTGTTCCTTTGTGTTCAGTTACAAAATCTGAGGTCTGGATAAACATGATTGATAGATTATGGATGAGTCATCATGGCTTTCAGCATTGATGTCTTATTTAGAAGCTTATTGTAGTGTTTTAAAAATATTAACAAGCAGGTAATAGGGGAGAACTTTGTATAAATATTAAAAAAAGGCTAAAAGCTATTAAACAGAATAGAATAAAGAGTTCTTCCAGTACACACCTGTGGTAACGTACTGCTGTTCTGCACGCTCATAAAATACAGTGAAAATCATGTGATGCCACACCTTGTATATAATTTTCAGGCTGCTATGGGCCAGAACCAGCTTCAAAGAATTTCATAAGAACTTTGTGACAAGAAAATACAAGGGTGGAGGGAAGTCAAAGCAAGCCCTGTTGGAAAGAAGTTTCCAGGTGTAAGATGATGAACTTGAAGTGCCGTGGCTTAGGAGCAGGATCTTGCTATTACAGTACATGCTCTGACATTGACTGGAGACAGCCTGGGCTGCAGTGATCGTGCAGTGGTGCAGTCCTGAGGGACATGGGTTAGGTGAAGAGTGAAGTCAGGCTCCTGAACATTAGAAAAGCAAATTTCCAGCTCTTCAAGGATATAGTCAATAGGACCCCTGAGAAACTGCCCTTGGGGACAAGGGAACAGAGCTGAGACACAGGACAGAGCTGGCAGATCTTTAACAACACTTTCCACAGAGCACAAGAGCTCTCAAACCCCAGGCAAAAGAAATCAGGAAAGGAAGATGAGACTGACATGGCTGAGTTGGGACCTGCTGGTAAAACTAAAGGGCAAGAATCATATGCACAAGCAGTGAAAGCAGGGACAGACATCTTAGGAAAAAGCATAGGGATGCTGTCTGGTTGTGTAGGAATGGGGTGAGGAAGGCCATGGTGAAGCTGGAGCTGAACTCGGCAAGGGATGCAAAGAACAAGAAGGGCTTCTACCGGTGTGTCAGCAAGAAATGTAAGGTCAAAAAAAATGTATTGCCTCCAAACTGGTAACTATGGAAAAGAAGGCTGAGGTACTCAGTAATTTTGGCCTCAGTCTTCAATGGCAACCTCTCTTCCCACACCTCTTGAGTGAGTGGGCTGCAAGGCAAGGACTGGGGGAGCAGAGTGCTTCCCACTGTAAGAAAAGATCAAGCTTGTGACCACCAGAGGAACCTGATTGACATCATGGTACCAGATAAGATCCATCCCACAGTCCTGAGGGAAGTGGCTGATGCAGTTGCCAAGCCACTTTCCATGATATTTGAAAGACCATGGTAGTTCCACAGGTGATGGGAAAAAGGGAAGCATTGTGCCCACCTTTAAGAAGGGTAGAAAGGAGGACCCTGGGAACTACTGACTTGTCAGCCTCCCCTCTGTGCCTGGGAGGATCATGGAACAGATCCTCCTAGAAGCTATGCTGAGGCACATGGAAGACAGGGAAGAGTAGTGGTCAACAGCTCAGAGTCCCAATGGACAAGTGGTGTCCCTCAGGGATACTGGACCAGTACTACTGAACTCAAAGCCAATCATATCCTGGGCTGCATCCAAAGCAGCGTGGCCAGCAGGCTGAGAGAGGTGATTCTGCCCCTCTGCTCTGGTGAGAGTCCACCTGGAGTGCTGCATCCAGCTCTGGGGTCCACAGCACAGGAAGGACATCAACATTTTGGAGCAGGTTCAGAGGAGGGCTGGATGGAACACCTCTCCTGTGAGAAAAGGCCAAGATAGTTGGGGCTGTTCAGCCTGCAGAAGAGAAGGCTCCAGGGTGACC
This sequence comes from Margarornis squamiger, assembly GCA_035222235.1. NCBI lineage: Eukaryota > Metazoa > Chordata > Aves > Passeriformes > Furnariidae > Margarornis > Margarornis squamiger. Next base: position 51,087,083 of record JAWWTY010000123.1, read on the forward strand.
TAATTGCGGCCTTTCAGTACCTGAAGAAGTCCTACAAAAAACCTGGAGAGGGACTTTTTACAAGGGCATACGGTGATAGGACAAGGGAGAATGGCTTTAAACTAGGAGTACATTTAGATGAGTCATCAGGAAGAAATTCTTTCCTTGTGAGGGTGGTGAAGAACAGGTTGGCCAGAGACGTTGTGGATGCCCCATCCCTGGCAGTGTTCAAGGCCTCCTTGGAGAGACTCTGAGCAACCCAGTCTAGTGGATGGTGTCCCTGCCCATGGCAGGCAGTTGGAACTAGATGATCTTTCAGGTTGCTCCCAACCCAAACTATACTAAGATTCTATGAAAACATCAGTTTGATTTAAAAACAGTCAAAAAAATCAAATAGGGCAAAACACAGAGTCCTTCTGCTACTACATAAATCCAAGGGTTGTCCACATCTTAAATACAATGTGTAGTTTTGTTCCTTCCTCCTCCAAAAAGGCTGTAGAACAGTTTCAGAGAAAGGTCATAAGAACCAGTATAAACAAAATAATAGCTATGTAAGCTGAGATTCTCCAGGTCCTGAAAGCATATGACTGATAGAAGGGAAATAAAAAAAAAATTAAAAAACAGAGGTATATAAAATCCTAAGTGACACACAAAAGGGTAGATCTCTCCAAAGAGGTAAACTACAAGGCATCACTTTAAACTAGCCAGGGACCAGTCTTGACACAATGAAACTTCTTGTCATGGAAGTCACCTGCTGCTAAAAATTTACATGGCATCAAGCAGAGAGATTGGCTAAGTTCATGGAGAGCTTACAGACTTAATACATAAATTTCTAAACCACCCATATGAGCTCAGCAAGTCCCTGAGCCTCAAAATAGTCAGAGGCTAGTAGAATAAATGAGAAAAATGTTACATATCTAGCCCTGCTCTTACACAATTACCTATGCTTCTTCTCCTGGAAAATACTGGCTAGGATCTATCAAAATAAAACTTCAGTTAGGGAAGAAAATGTAAAGAAGGTATATATTTTATTTGCTCTCCCATTCTTTTTTATCTTAACCATTTAGTCAGTAGTCTAAATCCCAGAAGAGCATAATGCTGATGCTGTAGTAGCTAATGGTTTGGCTATACATTCTCCACTAGAGTCCAACTAAACCTATATGGCTGCACTCGGCATCTGTAGGGACAAAATGGAAAAAGTTACTGCTGGCGAGAAAGCATTTTACATGTGCACTGCATTTAAGGTTTATCATATCCAAGGGAATAGAAAGGTCTTTTGTTTTCAGAGAAGAGTGGGATATGACTCTTAGCCTTCCAAATTTGAGACAGTGAAATAATATGAAGACAGGATAAAGGTTTTAGGAACACAAAGAGCATTACAAATAAAGCCTTGATATCATGTACATTTGATTAACATCACTCACCTGACCATTGTTTCAATTTTTTTTTTGTATTTAGGATCTATTTTATTCCGATATTCAGGTCTCATCAACATAGCAGCAAAACTGAAGGCTGAGTTCTTCAATCCTGCTCTGTGACACTCAATTACAGCTGAAGTCAAAATTGGCACAATGTCTGTAATAGAATGAAGCAATGAAAGCTCAAATATTTGTTTACCAATATTAATGCTGAAAAGCTTTAATGCTTTAATATTGGGTTAATATGGCTAAAAAGGTACTGATGAAAAAAGAGTATTTTTCTTCTTCCTGATGGTACTCAGCTACAGAATTTGGGTCATTCCTGTAACCATATACAAGAAAACCATGGTTTCACCACTCACTGCCTTACATTCCTGAAGTTCTGATTATAACCATTTCTCCCCAGTCTGGTCTGCACTGTTTAAAGCCTACATTTTAGTCTACGTTTTCCAAATACCCAAAAAGTATTTTCAAAAGAAGACCAATTAAAATTTCATCATAATGTCCCAGAACCAATCAGTTCATTACACATGATCCTGGGACTCTGTGTGTGGTTCAGGCAGCTCAGCACTGCAGTTATGGTGGGCAAGGACAGCTTAAGCTGCTGGGGAGGATCCCATCCTGGAGCTCTGTATCAGAGAGCTCTGCAGTGGCGGATGGCAGAGCACACTGGAAGCGTGTGCTGTGTGCTGAGAGGATCACAGGAGGAGAGGGAGCCTTGTAACGCAATGCTGACTAATGAACTGCCTGCAGAGCACAGTGTGCTCCCCTGCACTGTCAGCACTTACGTGATGGGAATTTGCTGATGTTGTTGGCTACACGTATAAGCATACGTGCTCCCTTCATGTGATCCCCACGTTTCACGTGAATCTGGAAGATAAACATACCAAATTTACAGCAGCCATTCGAGAGTAATTCCTGCAGTCTGCTCTTGGCATTCATCCTGCTGGGAGCTGAGCACCCCAAGCTCTTCCATGAAACTGAGCAGAGTTGCTCTAGAGGAAAGACCAGAGACTCCATAGTGGCTCTTTACCAGAATGGTCTTTCTGGCCTTCAGCTCATTATTTGCAGGCTCTTGCCTCACTGCTGGTACAGAGTGAGGCCAGAAGCTGGCTGTAGGCTGAATGGATATCCTGATGGGCACCTATGGGTTAACTACTAGAAATCATTTGAGCACCCTGCTTAATTTCATTTACAGAAAAACAGTGCTCTACTTATGTATAATGACAACAAATACAACAATAATCACAAGTAGTTGTACTACTAGCATAATATTTTTAAGTTTGAATGCAAAAGAAATACAGAAGGCCATATGTAATTTTGAATTATTCAGTATTTTAAAAAAAACATTCTAATCAAAGAGGCAGAAACAATCATGGATTGTCCCCCCAAAGGTTGCAGTTAGTATGCACTTGGATTCTGTGATACAATCTATATGACAATGTAATTTATGTACACAGAGCATCCACATGAACAGTTCAGTAAATCAGAGACTGTGCAACTTATGCATATATTCAATTTCTCAATTCTTTACCTTCACTAAAATATAGCTGTGTAAAATCATAAGGTTTGTAGCCATCTCAGAAGAAATTTTAATCTTCTGGGTCTTCAGCTCTGAATACATACTGAAAAGAACATCATGTGCATTTCGGTAATTTCCTTAAGAAAAAAAACCACAATAATGAACAATAAATTTAACTCTTCGTAACAATTTCTTTACTTGTAACATATAGGGAAGCTGAACAGGAAGTTATGTTTATTCTTAAAACTGTTGCATGGCAATTTCTTCAGAATGCCACATACAGTTGTTTTTCACAGTATCCTAAACAATATTAGCCAGGGAGTCAGATAAAAAAAAATTACACTTGGAAAAGTAATCTAAACAGTAGCAAAATACACATGTAGATGACCTTAAAAGTGGAAGACATTGTTTCCACAATAAAGAGAAAAGGTATTTTTAGAGCATTTACAGATGTTATTTCTTTTTGTTCTTCAACATCTGATATTCAAAAGCTATTGTTTAAATGTTAATTTAACATGCTTTTACATGATCATTAACTTTAGCAACTCCCTCTGCAAACAAACAAACCCAAAACCTGTTGAGAGATAATTAAAATGTTGATGTTAAGCTGCTTCAACGATTGTGCAGAAACAACAGGATTTCATTAAATTATCAATGTAGCTGAAAACTAGTGTTTAGTATTGTTAGATTATTCTTAGTTGTTTGTTTTTGCTTTATTTTGGGAGTTGGTTGCTTGGTTGGTTGGGAATTTTTTTCATTATTAGAGTCTGAGGAAGACATGCTTTGCAGGTGGAGGCATTTAAAGGAAATTTCAGATTCAGTTATTTCAGCAAACTTCTTCCCTTCTCTCTTTGTATTTCTTTATCATGAAATGTTTTTACTCTAGACAGCAATTTGTAATGTGTCATTACACAATACAATTGAATCAAACTGTGGAATTTGTGTGAGGCAGCTACATATCACTCCAGAATCAGTTGCTGGAAAACAACATTATTTTTTCACGCTGTTATGTGTTCTCAGAATAATACAACCAGTCCTAGAACCATGTGATTTCACAGATTTCACAGAATATTCTGAGTTGGAAGGGACCCACAAAGATCATCAAGTCCAACTCTTTAGTGAATGGCCCATACAGGGTTCAACCCACAACCGTGGTGATACTAGCATCATGCTCTAACCAAATGAGCTAATGTCATAAAAACAACTTCAAGGAAAATTGCACATGAAATGGCATACACAAACTAAAGTATCAAACAATATGCCTTAATTATTATTACACTGATTTTTAAGGAAAGAACAAACTATATTTGGTGCAAACTTCAGAACAAACTCACTGAAATCTGCTGAAGGAAGAGAGGCATGATCTAAAACTGTGCTTCTCCAGAGGAAACAGTTACTGCAAGACTGGTGTGTTTAATGAGATAAATATTGTGCTTCTCATTACACGGCTGCAGAACACATCTATACTACTAGGGAATAAGAAATACACTGTGGGATACTGCATTTTAGATACAAGTTTTCAGATTCAGAGAAGCTAGTAAATACTTAAGCCCTTGATTCTTTGCATTTCCTGCTTCTGTAATTAGCACAAATGCATTATTCACTACTATGATGGATTGGGACATTTGCTTGTGAAAGGTTTCAGCAGTTTTTCCACTCCTTAGCCCAATGCTGAAGAGCAGCCCATAAGTGTTAATATGCCCGGGCTGTTCCCAAGGCTGCTATTTTTCCCTTATGGATTTTTTTTTTTACATAATTGAAATGAAAAGCAAGCAGTGTTATGATAGGGTTGTTTCCATGGCTACAGAGGAGAGTGAATAATGGAGATAAGAGCTATTTTTCTTTTAGCACTATCTCTTCCTATTATTTTTCTCTAACTGCAGCTACCCATTACAGCAGAAAACAAGGTTTAAGTAAGCATGCGTCTGGTCCTTCAACAGAAATCTTATCCTGTGCACATCTTCTTGTGGAAAGAAGTCATGTGCAAAGACTACCCAAGTCAGAAACCACATGCAAAAGTTGCAATTCTGTGACCTGGGATACACAGAAAATTAATGTCACAGGCTGTCTTAATCACTATGTCTACTTGAACGTAATAAAGAATACAGATATTTTCCATAATTTTTTTTCCCCCAATATACACGTATGAGTCCCAATGCTTTCACAAAGGCTACTTTCAATTCAAAATTAAACTTGAATATAACTCAAAGCACTTAGTCTTCTCTAAGTATAATCCTACATAAACAACAGTACTCTAAGCAGGATATCTAAGGAGGTAGCATTAGATGCTGTCACATCAGGGAAAACAGACTTACCCGAACACTGCTCCTCCCTGGCAATTATTATGGCAGTTCTGGCAGCTTCTCGGTACTGCTTTAGTGCCATGTATAAGCGGAACAGGTACTTGGCATCCTTAATGAAATCACACAAAAGCAATTAATACCCACCGAATACACAGTGCTGTATTCCCTTTCATTACTTGCTCCTCCCACCACCACACTCTCTAAAGAACAGACAAGTTGCCCTGTTTCACGAGAGCTCTTTGTATCAGCATGGTTTGGCTCTGCCACATTCACCTGCAAGGTGTGGCTGCACAGGAACATCCAGGCTGAGGACCCTGAGGGAGGCCTGGCAGGTCCTGACAGACCACCAGGCACATGGAGAGTGGTACAGGTGAAAACCCCAATGTGTGTCAGAAAAGAATCAATGGACTACTTTTAGAAATAGAAATCTTGCTAGACATGTTTAAATTGTGTTATGGATATAGACACAAACATTGTTTAGTGTGCATAAGGATGACAAAATCTAGCCATTAAAGAGTGCATTGTTCTGGGACCAGACAGTAAACGTCCAAGACAGCTAACAAAAATGAAAATTAGGATAGAATCAGCTAAAAAAAAGCATAAAACTTATAATTTTCCATTAACGGATCCTTTTGATGGATTGTACAATTCAAGAATGGCAAAGAGTTTGCCCCAAAACTGGCAATCCAACAGCAGGCAAATTAGTGAAATAATTTTAAAACAAAACTAAAAAAAAAAGCTGGCAGTATTGTAGAAAACAAACCTGAGTTCTATTTTTGTAAAGTGTACTCAAATGTCTAGTTAAAAACAAAAGATCAACAAGAGAAAGGAAAATTAGGTCTTTCATAAGGATTTTTAGAAAATCCTCAAAAGAGGCAACTCCTAAAAATACAGCTAAAATACAAAATAAAATGACCTTGCTTGTGTTGAAAAGGAATTATTAAGCAAAAAAAACCCAAAAACTAGGCTAGTGTCACTATTTCATATCTTTAGCAGTGACTTTTAAATGGGATCAGTAAGTCTGTACATGATAAATCTTTTAAACCAGGATTAAATTAATCTGAAATATTGTATATAATGGTATAGTTCCAAGTTAAATGTACAAATCAGAAAAAAAAGAAACTGGTAGCTTTATAGACAGTTAAGCAAAAAAAATCCAAACCAACTCATCCTGCATATTAGTGGTAAATCCAAACATTTACAATGTGTGTTCTATGCTAAAATAGTATAAATATTTCTATGAAAAGAGTTGTATTAATCAATGTCGTGCTGTTCTCTTGAATACTGCATGGGTTTTGTACCTAAGTCTCAATCACAGCAAAAAAAGCAGAAATTCAAAGAAACAGAAATATGGAAGATATAAAGACATGCCATTATAGAGAAGATGAATGCAAAGATCAAATTTCTGCTGGAGAAAAAGGAATAAATGACAAAAAAAATCACAGAAATAAAATCAATGGAGAAAGACTGGCATACAGAAAGAAAAAAGGGAAGACAAATTCTTCTTAACTTGCAATATAAAGAAAAACATTAAGTGACTAAAAGTAATTACTGTTAAACTAATGATGGAGCAGAATTTCAAGTAACACATGCTCAAAAGATTGAACACCTTCAGAATTGTAATTTAACAATAATGAAATAGCTATCTGGATGATAAAGTAATCACAATTACTTGCATTAGCAGATATTATTTATTCACTGTAAACTGCCTTAAAAAGGAAAATTGCTATTCCCTGAGTGGGAATTATTTTTGATGTAATTCTTCCCAACTTCTGACACAATCTAATGACCACAGATGGCCATTCCACGGAATGCACTTCCTCCCCAACCAGGCTGCTTCTCCCTTCTCTCCAGGAAAGGAACCTGTCCCAGCATGGACAAGTGGCCTAACATGGTATTTGCCATGTCCCTAAATATATTTTACTTAAATAATATATTTAAATTACTTACACGGCAGCCACATGTAGGAAAAAAAATAGAAGGTATTTAAGGAAAATTAGTCCCATGTTTTACTTTTATATTCTTACCTCTGAAGTCAGTAAGTTTAAAAGCAAAAAATGCAGGAAAGAATTTTCTACTGACAATACATTTCTTATGGTCTTTAGAAAAATTTGTTATTGCAGTCTAACTGATCTTAATATTGGATAGCCAAAAATTTAATTTCATTTTCCTTTTTAGAACACATGTACTCAGAAAATATGCACACAGAAGACAGCAGAACCTTGCTAGTTAAAACTCTCTGAAATAAGACACATGACAAATTAAGAATCTTTACATGTTAAAGTTAACAAATACAATAGTTGCCAGAGTAACACATTTAAGAAATAGTTTGTAATTAGTCAGAAAATAATGCAGCAAAATTGTGGTGAGCATAATAATATTGATAAAATGGTACTTCATTAAAATGCCATATAACTGCTGGCCACAGAAGACTTAAAGCAATCAGCCTGCTCTGAGTGATGATCTGGTTTGAAGATCAATGCAAGCACTGATGATGATTAGCAAGTTTCTGCTGCATGGCTACTTTTAAGTTTGCTCTTTCAGCTTTACGAAAATGCCACCACATAGAAGCCGCTATTTTCTAGAAGCAACCCCACTTGCTTAGTAAGTTCAAAACCAGTCTCCATAGCATAATAAAGATGAATTGTTTTTAAGGTAATTTTTAAAACAAGTATGTATGATTTGATAAAGTAAAATTTTGTTACTCACTGATAGAGACTATGGTAGATTGGATTAAAGCATTCAGAGGAACAAGAGAGAGCTTTTAAACAAGGAAAAGAAAGCTCTACATTGAAGTTCAAAACAATGTTAAATATGGCAATTATGGCATTCACAAAATTCCTCAGTGTATTCTAAAATCTTTAGAACCTCTTCACTGGGGAGATCATACTGTAGCTCAGTTCCCTGACCCAGCCCTATGCACCTCTCTGAAGCAGATGGCTCAGCTGCTGTTCTGAGAAGAGATTGGATGCTATAGTTTCTGTCCACCCAACTTCCAGCACAAATATGAAATCAATCTTGCTTACGCTGATACTGCACAGATTTTTCATCCAGTGACTCCAACAGTTTAATACTCTTTGGGCTCTTGCAGTTGAATTCTGTTTGCTTTGCTATATTTTGCTTCTCTCATAATTTTACTAATGTTCATATTTCATATTACAGGTAAAAATAAGAGGTAAATAATAAAGAGATAGAGGTTTGGGTTTTTTGGTGGGTTTTTTTTTTTATTTTATTTTATTTTATAAAAACAAAGTTTGCTTGGCCATCAACTGTCCAGTGTCTCTAAAAGTCTAAAACATCAAACCCTTAATCTCTAGGCACCATTCAGAGAAGAAAGAGCTAGAATTTCCAGTTTCCTAACAGAATCACAAACCACAACTGTAATATTACAGCCTTACTCTTAGGGTTGAAATCAACTTAGTGCACCAAGAACATGGCATCTTCATTGTAACCAAACCCTATTCCCCTCAGTAAGGCGAAAGTTATTCTTCCACATACATCATTTTGCACATGACTATATTTTCCATGAGTTTGTATGAGACCCTAAATTCCTTGACTAAGCAATTGACAGCAGGCTGCAATATCCTCACCTGAGGTCTGGCTTTCAAAGTGGAAACACAAGGGTGCCCCAGCACTTAGCCCTCTTAGCTCACATTCCAGCTCTGCTGTAATAGGCAGTAAAACTTCAAGTGGTTCAGTCACTTAGTTCCAGGAACTCAAGCCCAAATGTGACTGAATGCACTAAAAGCTCTACAGTCATCAAAGGCAAAAATGGACTGGGGAGACTGTTTCGCTATAGCTCAAACTCAGGGAAACCAGACAGCCCATCAGCAGTCACACTGCTGTAAAAGAGCTGTTTGTTGCCTTAAGCTCAAATGCTGCTTTTCTGGTCTCTAACAGAAAAAAACCCAATCATACCAACTGAAGAAGGACAAAATCTACTTTTTATATTGTATATATAGTATAGACCTAATCTATGTTCTGCTTAGCTTGTGAATTATTCCCTTTTTATTATCAAGGCTATGGCATTGGCATCAAATACACAAAAATCTGTCAATAACTGTCTTCTAACTCCCAAATTCATATATACCAGAGAAGAAGATGAAACAGTCTACCAGCCTGCTAAAAGCCTTTTATTACAGCCAGTAAATGGTTTGCTCTTAACAAAGGAGCAGGAAACCCAGAAGAAAGGGTAATGGTTCTTTCTAAATTTTATTAATTCATCACATGAACTTAAAAGTTTCATAGCACAGAGCACCTCATATCTCACAAAACACCTCTAAATAGTATAAAAGAAAAAAAACAAGTAAGGTTATAAGTGTCCAAAGGAGATTTTCTGTAACAATAATGAGTGAAAACATAAAAACCTGTACAGTACTTTATTCTCCTATTAATAATAAAGTTTAGGAAAGTCCGTCACCAAAAATATTCAAATGTGCTTCTTGTTTTTCCTAATTTTCTATCATAAATTAAATATGTAATTTTATTCTTCAGCCTAGAGCAGAAACTGTGCTTTAGTTTACAGAACTGCAGCCTGTATCTGCAAAGGAAACTGACTATGAATAATCAATTCAAACTTTAAACTAAATACTTCTACATAATAAGAAATCCAAAAAGAAATATTATTTTGGAGTTGCTTTGGGCTAAGCTCATTGTGAAAACACGGTCATTAATCACTTCAGAAATCAACAGGAGATTGCTAATTTTGAAAATCTGTTCAACAACTTTTTATGCCTTACATTGATGTGTGATGTAGCCTGGTCAACTTTGCGTTTTGACCTTCATCTCCTATTTAGTACCTTATTTTCTTGCACTGCAACAGTTCGACCAACTCCCATATTGCAGGAAGAGATCAGTGCTGTAGTTAATCTCCAGACACACACATGCTGACTGCCCATCTGGGAAAGGCAACAGCCAGCTGGAAAACCAGCATGAACAAACAGCTAAGTTTTGTCTCTTACCCTCAGTAAGAGCATTAATTTGGACTGCCTCTGTCCAACTACCTCTTTTCATAAAGATGACTGAAGAAGGATTATTATATCTAACATAGTTACTTCCTTTCTTATATTTCTGAAACTGAAGTTACTGGGTTAATGACTTGCAGAGTGATCATCCAAGTCTCGCTTGTTAATGAAACTAAGCTAAAGCACAATCTGCATCTACCAAAAATTTTAGGAAAAAAGTAAGGTCAAACTATCTTGTAGCACAGCAATGTGACACAATAGTGTTGATAAAAATACAATACCTGGGGCATGCCATCACCCTCTCCCATAAGATAGTCAATAAGCTGATTTGTTAGGGCTTCATCTTTTGCCCGCCCCACCTGTAAAATAAAGACAGAAGAAATCATGATATGAAAGATGGAAAAGTAACTTACCCATAAGGAGGCTTTCCATAAGGCACTGAAACTAGATAGATTTAAAACATAATTTTTTTAGGGCTGTGTGTTCAAACCAGATGATTCTTTGGATCGTCAGTTTTGACATGCAGTAGTTCATATAAGGTGTTATGTTGGGATTTTTAGATAAGTTTACACACCATCTTTACTGATACAGTTTTCCTTCTATTTGCAATCTGTCCAAACACACACACAGATGCTAGGAAAATGTCACAATACTGAAGGTAAACTTCATGGAAAGGTGAAGAATTTTTTTTTTAATCAAAGTTGCTTACTGTTTCAATTGCCATTTCTATAGCCAAGTTGTCTTCTGTGCTTGGACTTTTCATAAAGTGCCTTAATGCCTAAAATGATACAGAAGAAAAGTTAAAACTGAGACACATGAAATAATTAGTCCCTAATTTTTATCTCTGCAGACAAGCGGCACACTGAATGCTTATCTTGCCTATGGAGGCAGCAGCTGCTCTTACAAATATTCCTGCAAGAAACAGTTGAGTCTTTGCCAAATCCTGGTGTACAACTTCACTAACTGTTAGAGATGTTCACAGCAATATGGTGAGAAGAAATTGAAGATTAATGTGCACTGGATCCCCCCTATGCCACAGTTGAAGGAGCTTTCACCTACAGTGGCTGTAATTTGCAAAAATCAGTCATATTTTTTTTGGTATGTATTCAATATGCAAAAATGTTTAATAAGCATCAGTTCATTCATTTGTAACTGATCAAAAGGGTGTGTGTCAATCAACATAATTAATGTATTTTCTAAAAAAAAGCTTTCAGTTAGGGCATGCTACAGTATTAAATGAATTAATTACTCGGAAACCAAGTCTCCACTGGCCAAGGCAATAAAATGTATGTAAGTTCTACTGCTGTGGATCATTTGAGATTCATTGACAATAGTATATCATTGATCCACCTGGAGCTTCTACTGCTATGAAAAGGTTATGTGCATGGCAGTGTATAATTCACTGAATACAATCTAGATAATTGTAAATATAACTAGTTTCCTTATGGCTTTTACACTTTTAAAAAATATCAGTATGTCATCAGTTAAGGTGCTTAAAATCTACTACAAACTTCTCTGGTTTTGAAGTATGAACAGTTTCTATGAACATTTAACTTCCACTGTTTTGTTCTTTCAGTACTGACCCGTCCATATTGACCACACAGCAAAAAAAATTTTCCTGCTTGAAAATGTTTCTTTTCTGCTTCAAAATATAGTGCAATGCTCTGATAATCTTCATTGGTAGTACTTTCAGAACCTGCAACAGAGATCACAGTGATAGCAGGGTATTCCTATTAAATAAGATAAAAGCCCTATTGAAGGAAAAAATTCGGGTTCTAACATTTTTTTTCCCTACTGACATTTAAAGAAAATCAAAGCCAGACAGACTCAAATTATGTCCTATACATGTCTTCATATTTAATCAGGCTAAATGTCAGATATTAGGAGGTAATAATGCAGTGAAATATTGTTTCCCCAGGTTTTACATCATAATGGAATTTTGGTTTTCATACAATCATAGAATGGTTTGGGTTGAAAGGAATTTTATCTAGTTCCAAATCCCATGCCACGGGGAGGGACACCTTTCACTAGACCAGGTTGCTCAGAGCCCCATCCAACCTGGCCTTGAACACTTCCAGGGATGGGGCATCCACAGCTTCCTTGGGCAGCCTGTGTCAGTGCCTCACCATTCCCACAGCAGAGAAATTTTTCCTAATACCTGATCTAAACCTACTATTTCAGTTTAAAACTACTCCCCCTTGTCCTGTCACTACACGCTCTAGTAGAAAGTTATAAAAAATGGCATAACTATGATCTAATGTCTTGACAACAATAGAACAGAGCAAGTGACTATAAGATTATCACCTGAATTGCTTTGAAAGTTTAAGAATATGGGAGTATACTTGTATTGCACACAGCAAGACTCTGAGGACCATTGTAACCATGTGGTAGCAGGGAATACTACCCAAGTCTTCTAACCAAGGCTCCATTTTATTGTACAAATGTAAAACAAAGACAGCCCCTACTCCATAGTTTTAAACCCTTTTTCCACCCACTTAGGTTACAACTTGAGGCATCCTATTTGAGACAGGAGAGAAAGAAGAATGCATAAGAAACAGTAGAACAATAGTGGCCATCTTGAGAAGCAGCTGTAACAGTGCATTGCCAAGCTAGCTGTTGCCAAGTTCTTATTACCTCCATAACAAGAATTCATTTTTTTAAGGAAGAGATTAATTGAAAATATGAGATAATTTGGTAGATACATATGTGGAACTGTTTCCATAAGCAATGGTGGCTGACACAGATGAAAACCATAAAATTTAGTGCAAATTGACAATGGACACTGACTGACTTGATGGCCTGAGATAAAAGTCAACTTCTCAGTAAGGTCTCCTTTTTGCCCCTCCGACAAGAGGAGGCCATGAAGGGCCTTAAGGGGAAAAAAAGGAAAGACAAGTCACACAGACAAGTAAGAAAAGAGCTGCAACCAAGAGAAAAGGAAAAGGGGACAAAAATCAAGAACTGCATCAGTAAAATTCCCAGTTTTGTATCAAGATCAAAGAACAGAATTCCTCCATGGACACAAGAAAATAGTCCAGAGAACTGTTTTATCTCTACTGATAAACAAAAAAAGGCTGTAGTACAGGCAAGATTTGAAAACAATCCAGACTGAAAACCAAGAGAGATACCTAAGCTGAAAGCAAAGCCTTGCTTCTAAGACTGAAGTACACGGCCATGATGACTGCAAATGGGAAAAGGTGGGAAACAAAACTTCTCACCCCTTGACTTATGATATAAAATTGGTTGAAATCAACTAAAAAAGCAGGAAAACATAATGCAAGCAAAATATGAACCTAAAATACTCACTGATGATATCAGCATAAATCTCCATTTTGTTGTGTTGTTGAGCTAATGTGAAAGCTTCATTATTACACTTGGACATGACCAGGAACTGGATGGCAGAACCATAGTCACCAAGCTGCAGAAAGAATCTAATCAGAATAAGAAGTTAATACCTTAGTACTAATTAGCATAATGAACACACCTAATGTTTTAGGAATATCGTATATTTTGTGGCATACAAATATGATATGTTTCTCATTAATTTTGTAGCTTGGTATTTTTATTTGATTGTTTCTATCTTTATTGTTTTACCTAGGTTACTAAAACTATTTAGTACAAATAAAACAGCATGGCAATTTTTATTATTGTCTAAACTTATTGCTTCAGGTTAAAATAATTTTAATCATAAAGTTAAAAAACCCCCCCAACTCAGTACCTGTTTAGCTGTCCAAATCTTAAGAGAACTCAAATCAATGCACTGAAACATACAGTCTGGCCAAATATCAATAACCAGAGTGTAACATGTTAGGAAGCCTCACAAGCTTTCCATAGGTCTGGCCTCTTTCACCCTTTTTTTTTTTTTTTGTTTAACCTGCATAATGATCATTACCTGGCCACCATCTTTGCTCCTTCAAGAGACTGTGTTTCCCTCACGATATTAACAGCCTTTTCAGGATTATTGAGGTGATCCAAATATAGTCGAATTACACTATCCCATTGTTTCGCTTGTTCATAAGCTATCACAGCTTCCTTGTACCTGCAAAATAACAGTTCCACCTCTCTTTATAATACAGTGTGAAAGAAACATGCAGTATTCTATTTCTGCGAGATTACTCTGTGACACCTTCCTTTCAGTTTGCATGTAATAGCCTTGTTCTGCATTTACAATGTTTTTTTTGGTCTCTATTTCATTTTCCTTTGAGAGAACGAAAAGCAGAGGCAACAGAAAAACGTCTACCTCAACACTATTTTTGACCTACTCTGCCAGCATCCCTTTTGGTATATATTAAAAGCAGTTCATCTGCTCCATCAGCAAACATCATCTGTTCCATATGAAATCACTTTTGAGCGAGAGAACAATAAAAACCAAACATGATAACTAGTTCTACAATTTTAAAAATAAAGCCCCCTTTCTATTCTGTAGACAAGATCAAGAAATTTCTCCTTCTCCCACTACTCACTTGACACAAACAGTATTTTCTAGTCTCATCGATGCAAACATTTAGCTTTGGTGCTATTTCATATTATAAGCTATCATTATTCTGAAGCACATTTACTTACAGGTAAGGACGAGTAGAAACTACATTTTGTGATTAAATATAACTTATTTGGGGCCTTCACTTTGGCTAATAACTTCACATTATTCAATATTTTGCAAGTGCAGCCATTAAAATGTAACAGTAATTTGGTTCTAGACCGAAAAAAATTCTTTCATGATTATTCACTCTTTGAACGACCTTTAAACAGCTAAGAATTCATTAGAAACCAACTGAACTTGAGCACTCTGCTAGTGGAATACTGCATAAGGTGCAGTACTTTAAAACCCTCTGTGATTTTTTTTAAAATATATTAATGCTTAGACATGAAAATAATCCATTAGAAACCCATCTCTGATACTAGTGGAAGGTCTTTAGATTATGTTTCAAATCTTCATACAACAACTTAAGTTTACGTATTTTAGAATACATTTTCAAAAGACTATTTTATGCAAAATTGTGTCTGTGTTTTATTTTACAAAAAGACTAATGTATAACAATGGCAACAACTATAAACCAACATGTTTCATATTAAAATAGAGCATTCAAAAGCACCTGCCATCTGCTTCTTTGGCCTTTGCATATTGTAGGTGAATCTTTGGAGATGAAACATGAGGGAGAAGTTCACCAACCTTTGCCCTAGAAAGAGAAGAAAATAGTTATTTAATAAATACATCTGGTTTCAAATTTTCTCCGGTAAAACGGTCATATTTATACCAACACTGAAACAAAAGCTAAAAAAGAAGTAATTGAAGATAATGTATGTAAAGCTTTGAAGGCTTTGATATTTTCGAAAAGCTGTACTTTATAGATGTAAGAACTGGAAATTACAGACTGCTTTAGGAATGCACAGGCTTAAAGAAGGACAGTACCTTCTCTTTTTTAATTCTGAGATGTATGAGTGTAAGAAGTGCCACATCAACAATTTTTACCTCAGGTATTCTCTAATTAATTGACAGAAGCAGCGTAGTATTAAAACTGTAACCTGAAAGATCTATAAAAGCCAGCAAACTAAGCAGTGGGCCTTTCAGAACAAAGGATATGAGAGACTGAAGAGAGGCTGACCTTACATCTCACCTAAGTGACTAAAAGGTAAGAGTATTTCTTAAACTGAACCTCCTCCCACTAGAGTAAACGCTTGTACCTCTCACTTCCCAAGTCATGGTTATCATTAGGTGCAAGCTACTCTACTTAACCAAGTGTTTTCTTAGATTGTTCTGATGCCACTGGCAATTCTATAATGGAATAAAATTTTAATTATTCAAATAAATGAACATAATATTCCAACGTAATCTTTAGAGCACTCATATGAAAGAGAAGGGGTCATCCTGAACTCTATTCAAATCATTTCTTAATATCAGGAGTCCATAAAATGTAATTAGGCAAGAATTAAGCCCTTAAATCTCTCAGCAAATTGTACTTTTCCACTGGAGACTTCACAATAATCAAATTAACTTTAAGAAAAAATTAAAAAGGTACTGAACATAATGTCAGTGATTTTGGCTACACATGATACCACCTCCACTTAAATAATTTCTAAATGTGTGAATACTCAGCTATGCATTTTATAAAACCAAAGACATTTTATGAAGTAACAGTAAATACACCCAAAAAAAAGACTAAATTCAGGGTGCATGTGTGCACATGCACATCCCCATACACCCACAAAGAACTTTAAACTGCAGGTAACTTAAACACACACAAAATAGGGAAAAAATATTATCTCCCATTACAGTATATTTAAAACAACATAAGTTTCTGAGAGTATCTTTAAGCTTGGGGGGAAGGAACAATTAAATCAATAAAACATAACTAATAAGGCATTTGTGCCATTCAAAGAAACATTCCTTTCCAAAAAGTACCACAGCAAGTTCTTTGAAATATAACATTTCCCTGAAATCTGTACTTACCAGTTTTTACACCGGATGTACACTGATGCTGCCTTGTCATAATATTGTCCCTTTTCATACAGCTGAGCAGCCTCTGAAAATTGCTACAATATTGGAAATCAGTATAAGTTCTCAGGTAAGATTACAAATCAATAAATAGCTCAATGAATTCACATATTCACTCTTAACTTTAGTAACATTTTGAGTACCTTCATATTCTCCAGAATAGTTCCACAGTCTCTTTTTAGTAACCTGCTGGGATGTTTAATGGCCTGGTTTACCCCTCGACGGATGTCTCCCATTCGAATGGACATTTGAGCCACTCCAGCAAGGCAAGCTTCATCATGCTCCTGGTACTGGCAATCAAATGAAAAGCAGTAACTATAGATAATACATTAGAAATATCAGGTCACAAAAGCTACAGTAACCAAGCATTGAAACAAACTAACAAAACATAACATGGACTTAATAAAATCAATTTTTGTCTCAAAATTCTTGCCTAGCTGCAGCTGTCACTTATTTAGAAGAAGTCAGCTTAGTTTTCATCTTAAGCTTTGTCTTGAATTTTTACATTTTGCTTACAAGATCTGTCAAGATCAAGCATACATGAGAAGAATCTGTTTTACTGACAGCTCAGTGCTACTCTACTCTTTCCTCCAAAACCAACAGTAGAGGAAAAAAGAGAAACTAATAGCAGGACATTTCCTTTGGTTTTTTTTAAAGGTCGTAAAGCCACTGATGTTTCATAAAGCCAAATGGCTTGAATCCAGAGAACACTAATATTTCCCCTATTATGTTTCCCTATTAAAATTTAAGCTTATAATTTAATACAATACATATTTGTAAATATGAAGGGAAATAATGCCAGAATAAGGCAGGAACTACTGAATATGATGTTTATTTTCTAACACAATCCTTTTTTGTCTTTATATAGGTAACAAGCCAGCAAAGGACAGAAGGAATAATTAGGGCTTTAGATATAATAAGGAAAATCCTAGCAATATTTTCTGACATTTGCATACCTATTATGAAACTGTTCAAATTATAAAAACCTAAGGTTAGTTATGTCATGTTAACACTATGGCAAAACCACTGTATTCCTAGAGAAAGCATTGTTCTGTATATTAAAAATGAGTACAAGGACTACTATCCCAAAAGCAATAGGAATATAAATTTAGAACCAAATTTTAAAAAAAAAGCAGAATTCAAATGAGTCTGAAACATAACAACCCAATGTATATTATGACAGTACAATGCTATAAATACTTAAAGAGGAATTACCTTATTGTTTCCAGTGACCCCCTTCTCATAATGTGCCAGAGCATTAACATAATCACCCCTAAAAGAAAACTAGAAGTTATACAGAAGAATGTTTTTAACAGGGAGAGATGCATGTATTTGTCTTGCTTTAGATATAACAACTGCACAGAAGGATGTGAAGTATGTGAGAAGTGGACAGTTACACAGCCTGTCACAGCATTTCCTGTGGACTTTATCAAGCTCTTAGTCAAAGCAGCATTCCATCTCTCAATTTCATTGTACTGAGACCAATAAATTTCCCTTGAAAGACAGGCAAGGAATCTATCTGCACAATATACCTCAATAGTCTCATCTCTACTTCCACATTATTCTTGAAGAAAAAAGAAAGTAACCCATTAAATTGCTTAGAAATTTTGCAACATAAAAAGAAGATGATTTTTTTTATTCCTGGAGTTTGGACTTTCTCCATTTTCCAAGCACTTTCCTGCAACTAAGTGTTTATGAAGTAGATGATTATTATTTAGTGGATCTACCAGCTGCAGAGAATCCAGATATACTGAAATTAATCATAAGTAACTATTATTTGCTAACATATGTCTCTAGTATGAAGTATTCCTTGCAAAACTCCTCCTCCTCATGGTATACCTGCAAGACCTCTCTCAACAATGCAGTCATCTGAAGCATCATTATTTTGTGTTCTTCTATTGAGCATGAACATTACTTTAATATTCTTATACTGCAAACTTACAGGAGAACTTACGTGAATTCAAGCTGCATTGCGTATTCCTTTGATATGAAAGGAATTTGGTCTGGGGCCAAACGCTTGGCCAGCTGAAGTGCACTGTCCCAGTGCTGCAAGTCTTTTCGCATCTATTGACAGAGAACAGTAACATTTTGTGATGCAAGTATCAAATTCGGAATTTTATTACAAACTTTAAATTATTCTAAATACAAATATTGAGCTAATATTCTAGAAAGATTCAGACAATTTGAGAGACATTCATCCGAAAAGGACTATGGGAAACTACAGGCCTGCCAGTCTCACTTCAGTGCCTGGTAAAATTATGGAGAAGATTATTCTGGGAGTTATTAAAAAACACCTGAAGTACAACACAGTCATCAGTTACAGCCAGCATGGCTTCATGAGAGGAAAGCCCTGCTTGACAAACCTGATTTCCTTCAATGACAAGGTAAGCCTCCTAGCTGACCAAGGGAAGTCTGTTGATGTAATGTTTTTGGATTTCAGTAAAGCTTTTGATAATGTCTCTCAAAGGATCCTTCTGGACAAATTGTCCAGCACACAGCTGGATAAACACATCACGTGGTGGGTGAACAACTGGCTCAAGGGTCTAGCACTGAGGGTAATAGTGAATGGGATAACATCAGACTGGTGATCTGTCACTAGTGGGGTTCCACAGGGCTCCACCTTAGGCCCTGTGCTCTTCAGCCTCTTCATAAATAACCTGGATGCAGAATCCAAAAATATACTAAGTAAGTTTACCAGTAATATCAAATTAGGAGGAGCTTGTTGACTCCCTGGAAGGCAGAGAGGCCCTGCAGAGAAATCTTGACAAGTCAGAGGGCTAGGCAATTGCCTGCTATAAAAGTTCAACAAGGGCAAATGTCAGATTCTGCACCTGGGATGGAGCAACCCCAGGTTATATATACATAAAAACTGGGGAATGAGATGCTGGAGAGCAGCACCTTGGAAAGGACCCTGGGGGTCCTGGTCAATGGCAAGTTGAATGTGAGTCAGCAGTGCCCTGGCAGCCAGGAGGGCCAACCCTGTCCTG
>JAWWTY010000123.1:51106928-51170539 GCA_035222235.1 Margarornis squamiger
TTCAGCCTGGAGAAGAGGAGACTGAGGGGAGACCTCATTGCAGTTACAACTTCCTTGTGAGGGGAAGAAGAGGGGCAAGCACTGATCTCTTCTCTGTGGTAATCAAGTGATAGGACCTGAGGGAACAGCATGAAGCTGTGTCAGGGAAGGTTTACATGAGATACTAGAAAAAGGTTCTTCCCCTGAGAGTGGCTGGGTGCTGGAGCAGGTTCCCCAGGGAAGCAGTCACAGCATCAAGCCTGTCAGAGTTCAAGAAGCGTTTGGACAAGGCTCTCAGACACATGCTGCGATTCTTGAGGATATCCTATGAAGGGCCAGGAGTTGGACTTAACAATCCCTGAGGGTCCCTTCCAACTGAGGATATTCTATATTCTTGTCACACAATGGCAAGAATAGAAGCATGAAAGGGCAAAATTATCAGAAGGTAAAATATTCCAACACTAATCTGGAAATGAAAACAGCAGAAAATATACACATCTTAAATGAATACCTCAAGAGCAGCAATAGGACAGGAGGATGCCAGATATAAATCCTGAGCCAGATTAAAATCACTAGTAAACATTGCAAGATGTCCTGCTAAAAGGTTGTGGTCTTCTATTCCCTGTAGAAAGACATAACAAGTAGTTCAAAAGAAAACAGATATTGTATAAGCAACATAATCTAGTAAACACACTAAAACAAATAACCTTACATTTTAAAACCATATGTATTGGATTCTGCAAACAAAAAAAAATCCTCACGTTCTTATTGTAGCTCAGAGTCACTACAGGTAACACTGTCTAAAATCTGCAATTTGCAGAAGTATAATTTTAAGGTACTATTTCACTTGCAGATGTATAATTGCAATCTGGTTTTGCTTTGCTTTTTTTAAAATAGTATTAGCAGTCTGCAACATTTTCTCAAAAATAACAAAGGAAATTAGTCTTCAAATGCCTGAGACATGAATATATTCTGCTGCTCTCAAGCAAATGCAGAAGGAAATGTTGTGCATTCCAGCAGAGACTGCAATCACTTCAAGAGAAAAAACAAGCAAGAGGTATGTACTTTGAACACTTTTATCCTCTCTATTCCTTGAAAACAACCCATCTTCTATTTGAAAAAAAAAAACAACCTCCACCTCTGAAAATCTAAGAATCTTGAAATTCTTAAAGAAGAATTAAATCACAGTACTTCCTTTTTAAAAGAGAATTTACATTTTACCTTTATTTGCTCTAGTGACATCACCATCCCAGCATTACCAGATGTCCGATAAACACGTATTGCAAAATCCACCTCCATATGATGTAAGCAAGATTTGGCCAGCTCATTCCAAGAAGATTGGTCATTCAGAAGCCTGCACAGCTCCCATGCTTCAGAAAACCTAGAGAAGGTAAAACCCATTTAAAACTATTTTAATTTTAGATGTTACTCATACCTAAAACCCCCTCTCAACACTTTTTCTCTTATGTTAGAGAAAATATAAAAACATTTACTTCTAAGGCATGAAGAGAGGGAGATGTACCAGGAAGAAAGGAAAAATACAAATGCATACCTTATAGTTCTGTTTATCCTGTTTCTACCATACATTTTCAGGAAACCATCTGCTTTCCCTACTCTGGCATTCTTGCCATTATACTAATTTTGCATTGCTTTAGTACAGTGAGAGGAGAATATGCAAGAAGAACCTTCAGCCAATTTTGAAAGAGCCACTCTCACATAACTCTGAATCAGTCTTGAAAAAAATTACTTTAGCTTTCACTTGACAGTGGAAAAACAAATGAAACGCCACTGGGTCACCTGTTTTGCTTTGTCTGCATGGACAACTATGTGAACTCACAGATCAATCTAATTTATCAATATTCAGCAAGACATTTTTAAATCACCAGGATATGCTGTGTTGAACTACAAGCACAGAAGCAAACAATTTACACAATATAATTAAAATGCAGATATACCTTTTCAACATTAGAGTCTGAGTAAGCATTTGTTTCAGCTTATTAGGTCCAAAGTCTTTCAAATCGCCAAGGAAACTATGAGTACTTAGATGGATATTGTTTGTTTTCCCACTCTGAGTCTGACAAGTTAATTCTCCATTATACAACAACAAAGGTTTATGGGAATAGGGGACTTCCGTGCCACCTGCCAAAATAATCTTTGATCCTAAATTCAAAGATCAGGAAGAAAAGAAGACATCATGTAAAAATCCCTACATGGTAGAAAGGGTAGCAAGCAGTAACAGCTGAAACCATGTATATTTGCACGGCATTAACTCAAGGTCACCAATGACTGTACAGTGCACATTTTTCAGTAAAGTAAATATACAGAACTTAAGCCTTCTAAACCAGCAAGATCCTGTTCCAAATGTTTGTAGGGAAATTTCCTAATGTTTCTCTGCAGCAAATACAGAAATTGCTATGATTACAATTTTGGTTAACAGTGTAAATAAATACAAGTTTTGTCACCCTGATCCTATGATTTTTCTCACGAATGTTTCAAAATACAATTGAAGACCAGTGTGTAACTTTCAGATGAAATATTATAATACCAAGAAGCTTAGGGAGTTAAGACCAAAACGCCTTGTTGGAGCTACTACAAAGAACCTTGTAGGTAGAAACCTACAAAGCAACTTGTTTACTATTCATCAAGTGCATGTCAAAACCTCTGTAGTATTATTTCTTTTTATATGAATTTTATTTAAGACAAATGAAGACTTCAGAACATGTTTTACTTTATTAACTAAAATAGTGACTAACTTTTTAAAAGAACTTAGAGTACCTTGAATGGCATCCTTATGAAAAACGTAAGTGTACACTTTATCGTCATCAAAAGCAACAAAAACACCTTTATCCATTGGCCAGTTTTCCCACAGGATTCCTTTAATAGTTGGTGAGAAATCTGGAATCTCATATACTCTGTCATTTACCTGCATATAATGCAAAAGTAAAATTACTACCAAGTGACTAAGGAGATAAACTAAATATTAATCCCAGTTACGATTAAAATTTTTTAAAATAATATAATCAGTGCTGTGATTATAAAAACTGTATTAAGAGTAAGTTTTCTTATAAGCAGTGATTCTGAATAACAAAGAGTTTAATTCAGAACTGGAGAACATGCACATTATATAAATAATATTTACTATTCTTAAAAAGGGCATGAGGAGAGGCAGTAAAACTGGCAGTGCCTGTTGATGGGTTGAATTATCTGTATTTAAACAAGTATTTTAAATATGCAAACACATACCTTTTTGAAAATTACTGATCAGGAACTTAGTATAATGAAATAATCTTAATCTGGTATGACAGACTATTTCCTTACATTACCATTACGTTATCCTCAAGCCTCCTTGCCAATTTCTTCTATCAGCATATGTGTTGCTGTGACAAAATCTTCTCCATTCTCTATTAAAAACTATGTAGTTGAAGAACGTACTCGTAAATATAATTGTATGGGTATCTCAAATTAACTTACAGGACAATAGACAAAGCCATCACTTTTGTCATCTATGAAAACCATTCTGGTTCCATTGGGATCTGGAAAAATCTTTCTCACACTGACAGGATGACGGTACTCATTCACATATTGCCAGTCTTCAATGTAGAAATAATTAATAATTCCAGTCTAACAAGAGATAATAGAAAATATTAATAATGGCATCAGTAAGTGGCAAGCAGTTAATGAATTTTGTTGTAGTCTCTCCTATCCTAGAGTACTGAGTGTTTAAAAAACAAGTACTTCCAGGTCAGTTTTTTTGCTTCCCCTTCTTCATTAACAGCCTGGTTTGGGCAGGATAGGAAAACTTGAGACTTTAGCAGGGGGCAGAGAAAGGAGTTGGGAAGTTTGAGGGGTTTTCTGTTGTTTTGATATTTAGCTCACTCTGCTTTGTGGAGACAAGCTGAATTTACTGTGCAGCTCTCTAAACACTGGAAATGCCTATCTCATTGCTGAGAGAAAGCTTACCCTTCAAACAAAGCTGAAAAATTTGCCTCCAAGGAAGAACCACACACTCTTAAGAACAGATGTACTTAATTCAGGCAAGAAAAGCAATCAAGCTGATTTGTGATTAAAGCTGTATTTCAATCAGTGTCACAGTGGTTGAGAAGGCAGCTTTTGACATCAATTGTAAAATTTGCACACACCAAAATGATCAGTTGCAAGTTTAGTACTTCAAATTTATCAGTACTAGTTTAAGTACTGAGGAAGAGGAAAAGGCCTCAACTGCTGCAACACCAGTCAGGTTATTAAACCAGTGATAAAACCAGAGGTAGTGGTTCTGGCCTTTCCTCTGGAAGGTCAACACATCCATTGATATCACAAGGAGTACAATACTACAATGCCAAATGTGCTGTGTATTCCCAGTGCTAGAAGGTATTAAAAGGAAACTACCCCTCATGCCTAGGAAAATCTCTAGAAAAATCCAGAAGCATGTTCATATCCTTCTTCAGTGCTGTCCTTAATTCCTATCGTTGTTGAAACTTGCAAAAACATTTTCTTTGGACAAAAGCTTCAGTAGTAAGTCAAGAGTTCCATTTATGTTATACTTATTTACCTCAGTACCTTTTTGTCCACATTTATCACATTACCACATAAACCAACAAGTTTGCAATGCAAATGCTATGTTTTTTCTCATATCTGGAAGACATTTTGATTGCCAACCCTCTCGTTAATTCCATAGAATTAAATACTACTATGTGGAGGTTTAGGTTGGCTCCCTGCCAAACCCAACTGCCAGCTACACAGATTCCCCCCCTTCCTGAGAGGGAAGGGGAAAAAAAACCCAAAGACAATTGTAGTAAAGGTGTGTATATATATATATATATATATATTCACATATATTACAATTATATACAGTCAAACACTATGAATCTACAGAACAAATCCCAAAGCAACCCCAAAAGGGAAACTGGGGGAAAGGAAAAGGGGACAAAAATGGATAAACCCAAACAAAACAGATACACTCATAAACTCAGGGAGAAGCTCAATAAGTAACTAATACAGTAACTTCTCACCAGAACGCCCCTTAAGAGAAGCAGGTCCTTCCCCTCCATGCACCTGGGACAACAGTTTCTCCGACAGGCCTCAGCTCAGATTGATAAGAGCTGAGCCGACAGAGACCTGATGTCCTCCAAGCACATGAAAGGAATAGAGAGGAAACCTTCCTCCTGTTTTTATATACACCTGACTACTTGAAGGAATGGTGTGGAATACTTTCTTAGTTATGACCTTGTTACCAGGGAAGGCCTAAACCAAAACCAAGAAAACTAAACCATCACATGCTATTAAAATCAGGGTTTTGCAACAAACACTAGTAAAAGCAAAACTTCACCTTCCTGCCAATGCATGCCACATAAATGCAACAGTAAAGAAGCTGGATGCAATTTTGACTGTATCTGCCTAAAGTTCTTGCATAGAAAATAATCCTCTAAAGTTCACAGATAAGGGGTTTCTTTTTCCAAAATATGAGTGGTAATTCAAATAATTCAGATAGAAATACATTCCATCCAAAAAGATCTTTGAAAACAGAAGTAGTAATACTCACATCTGTACCATATATGAGGAAGTCACTAGTTAAAGCATGGCACAAAATTCGGTATTTATCATCATCTGCTGGGAAAAGTTGAGTTTCTCGTTCTTCCTGAGCACCCAAACCTTCACTTTCTATCTAAATATAAAGAATAGAATGAACTGAAAAACTCCACAGTTAACAATACGGTATCATAGTGTTGCCTTTATCAAACTGCAAGGAAATGAGATGCAAAAAAACTTTCATGTGCATTTCTTAAAAACCCAGCATATGCTTCTGCCACATTCCTAGAAACCTTTAAAATCAAACTTGTTATATAGCTGACAAGAAAACATTTTTCATCACCGGTTCTAGACTAGGTTGTATTTCTGAAGTCTACAGAAACTGAGCTTTATATTTTATTTAGCCAGAAAAACAATTCTGAAGAATTTTTAATTTCCCTTAACTGAAGATCATTCCACTTTATCTCATTTTTAAAATTACATTAACTTGTTCAGCTTAGATGAACTCATTAGTTTAGCACTGCAAATCGCCAGAGTTCTTACCATATGCAACTGGACTTTACCCTCAAAGAGAGCAGCAGCATAATCGGAGTTGAGGTGCATACTTGCTACTGTCCCCAGGTACTCCACATCTTTAAGCTTTTTTACATCTAAAAGATTCAAACAGAAAAGATAAAAATACTTTGATTTTGTATAGGTCTTCACTTATCATAATCTAAATTTGCAGCTGAGTAAGAAGATGTGAAAAACTCACAACTAAGCAGAGGGGAGACAAGTCACATGTAAAGAGAAGACTTTCTTCTTCGCAGTCAGAGAACTGGTTAGAAACTACAAAAGAAACTCTCTTCCTGTGCACCTCTGACTACTATTCTTATAGTTTTGATTAATTTATTGTTATTGAAAAAAGGTGATGCTTGGAGAAACATGAAAGCTTTAAATCCATTATTTAAAATTTGGACACAGCATAACCAATTTTTCCTTATCCCACACAAGCAACACGAAAATCTACCAAATTGAGAATTTAAACTCTCTGATCATATAGTTCCTAGTGTCTCAAAAGCCTTAAACCCCTTCATTGGTTAACAAGATGATCTGAAAAAAACAGACTAATACTTTAAATGTGAGGTTTTATTTCTACTATTTACAATGCTTTGTCATAACTGCTTCAGTCTGCATAGATAATGAAGATCATTATCCCATCCTGACAGGAACCACATGGCAATCCAAGTTTTTAGTGTACAATGTGGAACAGAACTGTTAAACACAATACTGAATACACAAAATAAGACAGAGTGGTGCAATAGTTTTAAGAGAACTAAATTGATGCTTACTATTCTCTCCAAGTGCATAAAACCAAGCCCGATTGTTCATTCCTACAGCCAAATGATAAACACCAATAGCAACAAAACTGGGCTCTACTTCAACAGAGACTGTGACTGGTAGCTCCTGTAAGAAAACAAAACAAAAGAATAACAATTTTCATCCACTTTTTATACTTACTTTATTTATATCTACATGAGGTTTAAAAGAAAGAGGTTATCATACTCTCTCCACATGATTGGCTATGGTAACTTCTAGAAGAGAAGTGAGGTATGCAATCCGTGTACCGCAAGCATCTCCAAGGACTGGAAGCTTTGTCAAGAAAACATGGAGGGATCCTCTTCGTGTAGATACTGCCAACAACTGTCCATCATCTGTCCAAGCCAACTGATCTACACCTAAAACATGCACAAGTTTTTGTAAAACAATATGATCCTTTCTTTAACTACTGAAACAAAGAAACAATTATTTTGCTTTAAAATGTGAAAATGGTAGGAATTAATATCTAGGAATATAGGTACTAATGTGTTCAAACATAACCAATTAATATAATTCCAAGATGAACTGGAATCACTCAAACCAAACACAAAATTTACTAATATAGCATTTTCCTTAGAGTGAAGACTTAACAGAATCATGGAATGGTTTGGGTTGGAAGGGACCTTAAAGACCATCTAGGTACAACCCACCTTCCACTAGACCAGATTGCGTATCTGTTACAAAACTGATCACCCCTCTCCCTCTTTTGCAACAGTGACAGTTTAGTCAGCACATTCAAAGTGAACCACAATACTGGAAGCAGCTGAGCAGAATTCAATTTTATTTCCCTTATTACCACATTAGTAAGTACTAAACACAGAAACAGTGCTTGGTCCTCAGTGTCTGAAAATGCCTATTCATATTCTAACTGACTAATACCCATATTCCAAGGAGACAGGTGGAAAAGAATATCCTAAATTCCTGAGGGAAAAAAAGGGGAAGGTTGTCAGAAATAAAATGCTGGTGGCAACCAGCAACCTGACAATAACTAAAGCATTTACAAATACTACATGACGACATAATGGTGGCAACTCATTACTCAAGAAAATAGTTTTGTAACACTGTTCTGGAAGCTCCAGATACAAATCCTCTACATCAGGACTAAAATAGATCATGTATCCTATGTCAGTACATGAGATGTTGAAAAGCACAAAAAAAACCCACCAAAAAATCATGGAAAGAAGCAGAAACCAGTTAAGTGTATTATTTTCATAATCTGAATATCCCAAATCACAGATTCTAACCACACAACACTAACTGATCAAATATTCTGAAAGCTGCAGTTCTCTACACTTTGAACAGATAAAATACAATTTGGGAAAGAAGGAATTTTTGATAAATTATATATTTACACAGCTTTTCCCAATGGCAGTACTTTCCTTCATGTACACAGAGACACCATCAAAATTCTAGTTTACTCAATTTGTAAAAATTTCTATCCTCATGGAGAATGTTAACATACCTTTGTTTTCATCATCCAAGTTTATTATGGCATACATTTCTCTCAGGTCTGACAGATCATGGATTTTAATGCTAAAACAAAAATAAGCAGTCATTCTCACCCATCTAAATCTCAGTCATCATAAACTGGAAGAAACCCAATCCAATCAAAACAGTTTAATGTAAAAAGTAGACCACAAATGCAAAACACCCTCTGTTTCCTAAAGAGCAACACACAGTCACAGTTACCCATCACTCTAAATAGATCACTGTATCACTGCACAAAAATATTTGCTCAGAGAACTAAAATGTGAGGAAAAGACACAAATCCAGTTTGAAAGAACTTGAGGTTGGGAAACACAGACAATTTTCCCTTCTGACCTGTTACAGTACATGCTAGTTTAAAAACACATCAGTGATGGACAAACAGTGCTTGAAACACAAGATACAAAAAAAATAGCTTTCAATCCAGATTCACATAAAAAGGGACAGAGGGAGAGTTTACTTATGCTCTCATGTCACTCAATATATGTTAAACAACCCCATAGAGAAATACAAGTGCTTGAAGTTGCACCATGCTTTGCCCATAGTTATGCCACTCTTGATGTGCAAGTGCCATAAATTGGCAGTCAGTCCTACACAGAGCTGAGGACAGAATGGTCTGACTCCTACCATCACTCAATTCCTTTTTTCCTGAAGAATCCAGGCATCACAGAACCAGGGAGCAGCAGATGAGGAGCTAAAGAAGCTATCCTATCGTATCCACAACACATTTTAGAAAAACTCCAGTCTCTTTAATTATGTTTTTCATTAATTGCTTACACTTTTAGATTTTGTTGAGATTGCAGGTAAGACCAAACACCAGGGAGAAGGATATCAGGATATCAGTGTACTCAGTACAATTTTAAATTAACTGTTCTTCTATCATTAAGCAGATGCTTATATTAAATCAACAAATCACAGTAAAGAAATGTGGACATTTTTGTAGCCAAGTAACATAATAGAGGAAAAAAGAATCAAAAAGAATAATAAGTTTAAGTAATGTTTTTTGTTTAAAATTAATTGCAATTAAAGTTAATTGCAATTGCAGGGATTTTCATCAATATTAGCTTCTAACTTTAGGCAGAGCAGCAGTTCCACAGAGCAATTAATCTCATCTTCTCTGCACTCACTCACTTCTTAGGGAGCCCTGGAGCCTTAGGAAGCACAGCTTTAATGTCTAGGAGCTACAGCTATGGGAAATGAATTCTATTCTTTATGTATAAAACTACCACTTACCAATTGTCTCCACATGATGCAGCTTTGTTCAATGACTGTGATATAGCAATGCTACTTAGATTATCCTTATGATTGTGAGCTTGAAAGATTTCTTGACCTATCTCACGAATGTGTGTAGAAATGACTACAAAGCAGCCTCGTGAGAAACCAATCATAATGTAGCCGTCACCATACCTGTTACAAAAACAATGATTAAGAGATCTATTAATGCAATACGCAAAATGCATTTTCTTTCAGACTGCTGGGCTAATTGTCAATGCCTCCCTGTAACAGGAAAAATAAGCAATTTATGGGAATTTATATATACAATGGAGAAAAATATAGTATAAAATAGGCTAAGGGAAAAACTACCAAGGGTTCTTCAAGGACAGAACCATGTTTGTGCCTAGAGTTCACTCATAGCTCATCTTTATTCTCACCTGTATTCTATAATGCCCCTTTACTTCCAGCAAGCTGCAAGCATGGCAGTGATGCTGGAAGAAAGATTTCTGGGATCTTCATTGGAATAAGCATGCCAGAAGATGGCAACCTTCCTTTCCAAATTCTGGCTAATTTGGTCCCATCAAAGCGACTTAAAAACAATGCCAGTCAGTCTGCCCTTAAGGGCACTGCAAACACAGTGGAAGTACCAAAGCTACAATCCGTATCTGTGAATAGTCTCTTTACTTTTCATAGTGTCAAGCAGAAATAATGAAGTTAAGGCAGAAATAGTTACAGCATGTAAGGATAAATTCAAACAATATCTCATCAGCTAAATTGCAAGAAAAATCATTGCAAGGGAAATAGCCTAGGTATGCCTTGTTATATATGTGGCCAAAAATAAAAAAGCGTATCACTACAGGTTTTCTTATAGTTGTAGAGTGTAAAGGCATGTAAATTCCACATTTGAAAATACTACTTTTATAGCCATTGAATCATCAAGTAGAACAGTTACAAAACGCAGGCCACTTTGTGTTTGGAAAAGAATTATTAAAAAGGCTACAAAACATCCAGGAAAAAGCCAGTGTGGGCAAGGGATACATGATTTAGTTTCCAGCATTTATCAGAACTACTTGGAAAATATTCAGCTTGTTAATACTGGAATGCATAATTAAGAAAATTCTGCTCACCATTTGTAGGTTACAATACTGCCATAAGGTTGCTGAAATTTCAGATCAATTGGGTTATCAGGATCATTCAAATTAAAAAGAAAGAGTGTCTTCTTGCCAACCACTACACTTACCTGCCAATGAATGAAAAGAAAAATTAATTTGGTAAAAATGGCATCACTTTAAAATAAGGCCCTATTTCTTCACTAAAAGATGAGATTTAGGACTTCGAACAATCCTTAAGAATCCCATGGATCTGAATTCTGAATCTTTATCAATTCAAGACTCTTCTCTACAGCATTAAGGCAGCTCCATTTCCTCAGAGGAAAAGGCATAAGGTCACATGGAGGTAGATTACTCTTACTTGAACTAGAGTATTTTGTAATGACTTCTTACTGTGCTTTCCCTGGTTGACACTCTTTCATCAGTCTTCATAACTGAGAACTGCATATCACTGGGATCTGAGCTCACTGAGGTCTGGAAGAAAGAAGTTCAGATTGAGAAATCAACAGTTAATGTAGCTACTACTGATGATAAATAATTGCATTATTCCTGCCCTGTACATTTTAGTGATAAGGACAGACAAAAAAAGTTGTCATTGCATTTAGTACCACAATCAAGATCTTGGAGAAAACACGATCTCAGTTTGGATCATAATGACATGTTAGCATAGAATATACTGAAAAAATATCTAGGAAACACAGTTATGCAACAGTTAGACACAAATCCAGACAGAGAAGAAAAGATCCAGATCAGGAAGACTTGCAAAATTACACAGACAGTACTAACTGAAGCAGTGCAAACAAATACAAATTCAAAGAAGGAAGACCAAGGATAAGGCATACAGGTTAAATATTTACAGCGTATTTTAAAATGGACATACCTGGTCTAGGGTTAGGTAGTGATAGCAGTCTAGTTGCTTTTGTAGTGAAAACCTAATAAGCAACCCTTGATTAGATCTCTGCCATGTCAGCTACACTGCTTCTACTTCCTAAGCCAGACAGTTTAAAGCACAGACACATCCTGATAAATTTATTAGGGTATTCTTCTCCAGTTGTCATCTTTGGACACAATGAAGGAAGCATAGGAAATAAACTACAAAAGATTTGTGATTTGAAAATTTTGAGTGGAAACACTGTTCATTAAAATAAAAAAAATTAATTATAGTCATTTGCATATTATGTAGTAACTGTCATTGCTTGGAAGGACTGTGATGTATGTAAACAAATAGAATGCTTAATTTGAGGATTTTAGTGTACTTGGAGAAAACATTGAAGTCAAAGCTCTGAACAAAACAGCGGAGATCCAGCCTAGGAATAATCCTTGCACAGCAGAGCCAAGACCTTTGTTAAAACACTCTAAAGCAAAAACAACACTAGAAGTACTTCCTAAAAATGCTGTGAAGAATCACATCAGAGCTGTTCTATGCAGCTACTGAGGAAATCAAACAAAGGCTGCACTCATAGGATCCTCTTGCAACAGAAATAAGGATGAAAGAAGCATATTTAGGCAGGACCATGGCAGAATTGCTAAGACTCTAATATCATAAATCATGTTGCATAACACAGAGGCTTAGATGCTCAGATAGGCCCTCATCCTATATGAGGTTTCCCAAAGGCTCCTTGTCCCAGTGAGATTCAAAAGGCACAAGCTCCCATAGGAACCAGCTTTCTTGGAACCAGGAGTATTAATGCATGCCTTAAAGTCAAATGTGGGTACAAATACTACCTGTCTTATAGTATCCCCTTCTTGATTGCTTATAGTAATCATTTTGTCTTCACCACCTAGAGCCAGGAGGTTTTCAGTACTCCAACAGCCACAAGTAATCCTCTTAGTGTGTTTACCTGAAAAAGAAGGAAACCTATACAACACAAATGAACACAACCACAAAAAAAATAATTTGTGATGGAAATATACTCTGGACACTCAAACACGGATTGTCAGTTTGTGAAACAACTTGTCAGAGCAACTACAAATTCAAGAACCTTTTTAAATTTTCTACTCCCTGACGGAAGTCTTTTGACCTTATAGGAAACAGCACAGCCCCTGTTCTTCCATTTATGTGCATCACATTCCAGGTGACTGTTATAACCTTTGCCTTTATGCCCAGAGGTATTCCAAGCAGGTAAGAAAGAGTAAATTAGCAACAAGAACAAGGACACAAATCCTTTGGAAAAAAGGTAACACAAGTTTCCCATGAGGCAGTGTCAGCTATGTGTATATATATACATTTTACTGACTACACTATAAAAATACTTCACTAAGTAAAATTAACCAGACGGTGCAAGTTGAGTATGAGCACATTTTTTACTAGCATGTCCATATAGAGAGCTAAAAAGGAATCAAAGTATATTAGCAAAATTACACTTTCACATGAGTAAGATTAGTTTCAAACCAGTGCATACCAAGAACAGAAATCTTGCGAGAAGTCTGACGGTTATATATAAGTAAGTTTCCCTTTGTTGTTCCAACAGCAAGTAAAGTTCCAACGCGGGACCATAACAAGAAAGACATCGCATCCCTAAAATAAAGACAATTTTTGCTTTGTATTGTAAAGATTGCTTTCATGTGCTCACATATGAAAACATTTTGCATATTTGTTTTGAAGTTCTATGAAATCACACAGACCAAGCAGAATTTTTAAATCAAGCAAATGTTAGATCTAACAGTATCAGAAATATTTAAGTATGCACAAAACAGTAAAAGCAATAAAAAGTTGTATGAGGTGATGTCATATGACCTGTACAAACAGAAACAAACAATTGTTGATGTCTGCAAACATCAACAGACTTTGATGGGTAATTTGGCCAAATGTACAGCTTTAAAAGACACTCAAAGATACCATGAAAGTATGTAAAACTTTCATATTGTATATTTTTTTGGTACTTCAACTCAAAAGTGAATAGATCTAGTTGTAGTCCATGCAACAAGGAAGTTATAAAGACTAATTTTAATTTGAAGTTTCAGATACAGCAAGGTCTGTTTTGATGTATATTTAAGACTACACAGATAGATACTATACATCATCTTAACAAAAAAGAACCTCTTAAGCAAAAAAAATTTCAATCATAATTTTCTAAATAGTGCAGTCCCCCCCATCTTTTTAAATTTTACTGTAAGCATGCAATAGCAATTTGAAACAAATTTCAGATATTGACATGTGAAATGACCTCTAACATTGTGTATGCATATGAGGGGTTTCGTTTGTGCTTCTCTAATTTCAAGAAGGGGAGGATACAGGAAAAGACTGATTATCACATCCTTTATATGTCTTAGTGTTTATTCTGCTTGAGCAATAACACTATGACAAAAGGATTAAGGACTCACATTGATATATACTGTTCTAGCAAGACCACCTCCAGTAAGCAATTCACCTCTGATATCAGAAAGATCATGAAGGAACTGCAATTACTGCATACTCCATTCTGCTAAGTACCTTCTGTGTTCCTTTTTGCTTGCATACCAGCAAGTTACTCTTCCCCCTATAGTATTTGTTCACACATGAAAAGGAGGTACAATATGGTCTATTCATTCACACAGTGTAACATGTATATACATCTTAACAAACACAGGACAAATTTGTTTCCACTCTCTTTCCTACAGACAGAATGTTTATGCAGAATGCAAGAATTTAGTGGAATAGATTCAAAGAAGCCAAAAGTTTAATTGTTAAACCAAGCTTATTTGTTAACCCAATGCTTGATTGTTATGCAGACCTGAGAAGAGTTTAAAGTCTGTGACCATATTCAGAAAGATAAGGCTCTGAACTTTAGAGTAGGATCACCTCAGATATCACCTCCCATCCTAAACCAGTCTGCTCTGTGAATAGCATTTTAGTCCCCTTACAAATCTAAGAGGAAAAAATCCTAGCACCACTGAAATAACTTCCCTTAGTTTTAAGCTCCCTTTAACCAGTGTGAAATACTTAGGAGGAAGTGTAGCCAGTACAGATAAACAAAAAATTCACCCATCCTTGTTGCTACCACAAAGTGGAAACATGGAAGAGAAGCTTTCTAGAGACTTTGGCACTGCTGACACTCCAAAAAGAAGCAAACCCCCTATAAACCCTAAAATCCCCACCCACAACAAACACTTCAAAACAAACAAATAAACCATATAAAAAGTAATTTAGCAACAGACTGCAGCATATTAGTTTAACAATATATGTACTATAAGGACTTCAATAAAAAATGATCTTGCAATATATCCTCCACACCAAGTCTCAGTGGTCCCAGTCTTTAAATACATACGTTAAAAAAAGTTTCTTACCTCATGCCACTGTCTACTTGGCTTGCTTTGTTTGTGATCGCGTCCCACAGAAATATGGAGCTAGATTTGTCTGTGATTATTGCTAAAGTATCTCCATCCTTATCCCAGTCCATAGCCACACAGTTACTGAAGAAAAGAAAAATCACTAGCAATGTTAAAATGTTTAAGCATATAGAAACAGCCAGAACTATGCAGCTGAAGACCCTGGCCCTGTCCTTCCTTTTCCCTTCTATGCAAACCCACAACAGATTGTAGATTTATCTGTAAACTGCACTTTTATAACAGCCACACCCTTACCCAAATCTCATCAAAATGACAGAGGCTGAAGGGAAAGTCATAAAAGAGACCGCTACCTTCTAGCACTTGAAATACTGCCACTTTGATTTTCAAGAGACAGTGAAAATTCCCTGTAAGGTTCTGGTTCATTAGAGGCTATTCAGAGTTGGGATTATTTTTCTCATAGTTCAACAAGCCTAACGAAATTGGACAAGAAACCTATACAGAAGCTGGAAAAACCTCTACTTGCAAATATTTCCTATAACGACGAGGAGAGCAGACTTACACAGAAGTCTCTAGTGAAATGAAAACAGTGCTGTTCACAACACATATTTAAAGCACCATATGCTGCACCAAGAATTTATGCCACCTGACACCACTATTTCCACATAAATATATTGCAAGTTTCAGGTTAAAAAGGTACCTCTACAAAAAATTTCACTCTCACTACCATTAAATGAAAACTCCTACTGCAAGCAGTTTCAAAAGTGTCCTACTGAAACATACTGCTATAAACTAATTTAGTAAGCCTTCAGTTCCAGGTTCTCCCATCTTTCTTTTTAAAACCTCAGCAGTTTACTCCAGAGAATAAGTATGGTCTATTTCCTAAACACACTCATGAATGCCTAACAGTCAATCAGAATACCATGAGCAGGAACAAAGACAAGAAAGAAAAAAACAGAGGAAAATGCAGTTTGGTAAGTAGAAAACGAAACAAATTCTATCAAAATGATGGTAAGAGGCTTGTAACATCAATAAGTACAGCAGAGAATACTTGAGATTCTGAACTCCATTCTTATGTAAGGAGAGGTCCAGCAGTTAATTGCAGTTGGTTAACAGTTAACCAACAAATAAAAAAAGCAAAGTTTGGCCTGAGGGGAGAACCTCCATTTCTGTTTAAGCTGTGTATTACAAAAATTGAAATTTATTCTAATAGTACTAATTAGAAAGAACTTCAATCACAGCAAAACAATAATTCAAAATAACTGCCTAGCATAGGTAGAAGATTGCCTCAAAAAGTCAACACTATTAAGCAGATTTAATTATTTCAACCAGCCTTTAGGAGATACAATTATTATACAAGTTTATTCTACTCTTTGCCTTGCCATGAGAACCCAACACTATTATAAAACTGGTTTTGATGCTGCATATTTTCCTCAAGGAAAGTCACACCTGTCCATCGATAAGGTGGTGCTATCAGTGTCCATCAGTAAGACAGACACCCCTTCAGACCACCCTCACCAATCCACACAACAGCAGAGGATTCCCAGTCCAACACAAGCTCTTTTCAGCGTTCACCTCTGATTCCACACAGCTTTTCTCACTTTTGGCAATTTTCTGGAGGGAATGAGCATTTATCATACATTGTGCAAAATACAGCACAGAATGAGCTGGGCTATGGATATTACCAAGCAAAAGAGACTGACAGAGCCAGCTCACATTATCAATGGCACCTGACCCAAGCAGCAAGATGTGATGGTCAATGAGATACAAGTGAGTCTGGTGAAAACAATGAGAATTGCTTTTCTTGTTTTGGTGCAATGTGGCAACCACCATGAACTGCAGGAGTTTCACCTGGACTAAGGGCTCTACTTTAATCAAAATTAATGAGGTTGTTAGAAACAAAATAAAATTTCAGAAATTTCCACGATGATTAAAAGCAGATAAAATCTTAAGAAATGAGCAGTACACAAATGAAAATTATTCCTACATCAGGTAGTAATGATGCCCAATAAAAGTGTATTTATTGAGCAAAATGATAGGACAACTCATGTCACACCGTTTTCACCTAGGGAGGTTTCCTCTGAGTCATAGCTAGCCCATTTCTGTGGTCTGACAGCCTTTTAAGAAGTTAGATGCACCTTCCAAAGTACATGACTTTTTATATTTCATCTGAAAAAAAATCCAGTTTGAACACTCCAACACCTCTCTGATGTGAACCAAAGTATGATAAGCAGGGAAAAAAATGAGATTCAATTCAGAAGTACCTTCTTGATCTAAAGCAAAATACCAACACATACATTATGCCAGTGATGAAAGCAGAAGCACTAAATCAAAAGGGCATCTTTCCTCAGTAAATCCATGATAACAAATTGCTAGGAAATCAAAAGTTGCAAGAATGCATTTGCAATCAGCGTGATGAGGATGTATTGTATACAAACTCATCATGATCTTTCCTAATAAGAGAGGTTTTTTCTAACATTTTAATGACACAGATTGAGTTTATTATTAATAAGGAGTGCTTTGGGTAGGAGAATGTAGTTTTTTGACTGTCCCTGATAGCTTACTAGGAGTTCAGCTTTTACTACCTCAAATTCCATACATGTTGTTTGTCTTCTTCTCCAGGTATGTTCACCAGAGATAGTATCTCTTCCTACAGAGTCCTCATATTGTCTAAGTACCTCAACAGAGGAGAAGCATTTTTAAAGAAACCAGCAAAGAAACTAATTTAAATCCATCTTAGTACCTACCCTGGTAAGATGATTTCATTTCTCTTCTGACCATGACGATCAAAAATTTTCACAGCACGATCACCTCTAAAAAAGAATAACATATAGAATAAATCCCTTCTTTATCAGTGATTTCTATGGACAAACACAATAAATACTTGGAATCTTACCCTGTTACAGCAAGGAAATTTCCTAAAGTTTTCTGCCAAGCAAACTGCACAGGGGAACCAGACCAAGCTTTTTCATACAAACTGAATACTTGCTGGGGAAAAAAAAAAAAGGAAAATGTTACACATCTTAAAATCATAAGCATGGAAGAGTACTACAACCTCCTAACATGTTAGCAACTGAGTACTGTGGAGGTAAAAAAACCCCAAAGCAATCCAAACACAACTTCTGCGTGATTCTAATGCACCAAAGTGACAAAATTCCACATAAAAAATCTTTTGGTTTGTGTGGAAAAAACTGAAGTGTCTGGCACTGGGTGTCTGCATTGAGAACTGTGACTCTATCACAGCTACTCTTTTTTTTCCTGTTAGTTACAGGAATGATAAAATTGCACGAGACTCTCCCCTTCTAAATCAAGACCAGAATGTTACCAGTTTTCTAAATTTCATGGAAAAGTCTGGGACCAGAAATCATCCTTAGTTTGTAAAACACAGACAGATCAACATTTAATCTTTTAAACACAGGTAACCATTTTGTTACTTTGAATTGTTGGGTCTGAAAAGCTAAGACCTTAAAGCAACCCACTGTAAAGAGAGATTCTGACTTCCAGCTGAGAACGTCTTGAACTTCCTTTTCCTTTCACAATACCTGCACAGATTTTTCTGTAACCTGGGGGTAAGATAAAGCCCACAACTTTGTTTCATAGCTTGCTATCCTGACTCATACCTCTCCCACATCATCAGGTAAACACAAACACACAGTGTTCAACAAATGCCTGGCAGGCTTGCTCAACTCTTTGACAAAAGTTCTTATTCCTTCTTTTGGATGAATGTAAACTGAGGCGCTCTTCACACTGAATTTGCATTTTACTCACACGAAGTGCAAAAAATACAACCGCCACATGCCACAAGCACAAACAACATCTCACAGTTATGCTTGTTTTTGAAAGAAAATTCAATAAAATCTGAGCCCAGAGGAGAGCCACCACGGTGATCAGAAGGACGGAGCACCTCTCCTACGAGGAAAGGCTCAGAGAATTGGGATTGTTCAGCCTGGTGAAGAGAAGGCTTAGGGGTGACCTAACTGCGGTCTTCCAGCACCTGAAGGGAGCCTACAGGAAAGATGGACAGAGACCACTCACAAGGGCTTGCAGAGATAGGACAAGGGGGAATGGCTTCAACCTGGACTAGGGTAGCTTTTCACCAGGTATGAGGCGGCAGTCCTTGCTGTGAGGCAGCGCAGGGGGCTGCCCAGGGAGCCCGGGGATGCCCCTTCCACACAAGAGCCCAAGCCCGGGCCGGACGGGGCTTGGAGGAACGTGTTCCAAGCGGCAGGAGTCCCTGACCACGGCAGGGGGGCTGGAACCAGAGGAGCTTTAAGCTCCCTCCCAACCTAAGCCTTTCTACGGGAAAGAAAACAAACAGGGGAGCGCATGCAAGCACGTCGGGCCCCTCGTCTGCCGGCGCTTCCCCACACCCCTCCCTCCCTCCCTCCCCTGCGGCACCGCGGACCGCAACCCACGAACCACGACCCCCGGCCCGGCCGTGCCCCCACCCACAGACACCCCCACCCACAGGTGCCCCACGGCCAGAGGTGCCCCGGCCCCCGCACAGACCCACCTTCATCGCGGCCACGGCGGGCGGCGCGGCGCGTCCCGGCCCAGCCCGGCCCGGCCCGGCCCGGCCCAGCCCCGACCCCGGCCCCGGCCCGGCCCGGCCCCGCGCATGCGCCGCCCGCCCACGGCGCCGCGGTCGCCACGGAGACGGAGGGGGCGGGCGGAGAGGGAGGGAAAGAGAGAGCGCGATCCCGATCCCGGGCCCAATCCTTATCCCTATCCCCATCCCCATCCCCATCCCCATCCCCGGCCCCATCCCCGGCCCCGCTCGGCCTGGGCCGTGAGGAGCGCGGGTGTTGTGGGGGTGCAGGCTCACCGACCTCGGCAATGAAGGCCACACAGCAACAGCGCCGCTTGAGATCAGCTGTATTCCAGCTGCGACACTCCCATCGCAGACTCTCACCCATTTCGTTTAAAACAATAAATAGTTCGCCGCGAGCGTTAAAACACACGTTTAAAATTACAAATGTACAAAGGACTTTGTGTATCGGACACTCCAAACTTTAAAAAAAAAACCCAAAACATTCAATGAGTTCACATCTTCCCGTTTTCCACACGCGGTGCTGTTTGGGAAACATAAGGGACAAGGCACAGAAAAGCAAATACAAAAAGGCTTCTCCCGAGAACATTTAGACCATTCAAAGCAATTTGGTGTAACAGCATAGGGCTCGAGAAAGGCAAATCATAAAGTATCTGAAAAAAAAATAGGTAATTGTTAAATGTGGTAGCTAACTGGATACAGTGCTGCGTGCTTCAATGGCAGCTAAGCACCCTGCAGGGTCGGGCCCTTGACCTTTTTTAAACAACCTTACAGGAAAGACAGACAATTTCTTCATCTTATAAAATTATACATTTCAAAGTAGTGCAAAGCCTCATGTAAAAATGCAATTAGTCCAGATGTAATGGAATGCTTACAAAGTTCCAAAGTGCAAATATTAAACTTAAATTGGTTAACTGCTAATTACACTTTAGAATTCTTCCAATAGCTCATACAAATAGCAAAGTAAATATAAGAACCAAAGTAGAGAAAAAGGTACAATGTTCTGCATCTCACGTAAAAACTTTGAAAATCCAAAAAGTACACTGGATGTCAAAAATATCTGTCAGAAGTTATTAAATAGCAGGTTTCTGTTAGCATAATAAGACAATATTTAAAATAAGGCTTTGGTTAAATAAAAAGTTTGCTAAACTAGGAATGATGATAAAAAGTGCAAAAGATTCACCAAATACACAACTTCATTTCCAAGGCAGGCATTATGCCTGCCATTTACAATAGTCTGCATTGGTTTGTCAGCCTGCATGGTAATCACTCACATAGCCAAATGTGTTTATTATAGGCAAATTAAATATATGGGGTCCAACCCTATAGCTAGTTTCACCCAGATACAGACCCAATTATAACAAAGTATATCCATTTATAGCATCATTCCTCTGCACGTTTGAGGAAATCAAGGTCCTGGATGCATAATATTTGATTATTATAGTGAGTTCACTCATTTTCTTCATGCTTCCTAAACAGAAGTCCTCTGCTGACAACTGGCAGGTTGCAGATGATCTTCTTACAAATAGAATTCTTGTAACGTATGAGTAATAAAGATAATTTTTTTTAAAAGTGCTTAATATTGGTCCATAAGAACAACATGTTCATATCAGCTTCAGATGAAACATTTTGCTGTGGCAGGTATCCTGCACCTGGTGCTTATTGGTGCACTGGTAGTTTGCTTGAGGAAAAAGGAGTCATCTGAGTCTATGCAGGAGAATGTCACCTTCAGAGAGAAAACAATTTACAGTTTCACAGTCACGACACATGCTCCAGCTCTTCCTAGGCACAGTGGGGCAACCTGTAAGCAAACAAAAAACAAACCAACCATTCATGAGATAAATGCAGTCAGCTTTAAGTAATTTTTCCCCCTAATTGTACAGCTGCAGTAGAGTGACAATATCATCCATGCTTTGCTAATGTGACTTAGAAATTGGTCCAAAATTGGATACAAATTCACAGAAAAGGTAAAGATATTTTATGATAGAGTGAAGCACTTTGAAAGCAAGAGCAAGCCCCAAGAACATCAAGCAATTCTTACTGATAATTTCAATTATTCAGTATCACAGCAAAAAGAAACCTTTGCTATACTACAAACTGGACACGTGAGTTAGACAGTCTGACAACTGAGTAATGGTTGGCAAAACAATGCATTTCTCACAAACAGAAAATGCCAAAAAATGATAGGGGCAACCTCTCTTTTTTTCTTGAATATTTGATAAAA
The DNA here is from genome assembly GCA_035222235.1 of Margarornis squamiger. Lineage (NCBI taxonomy): Eukaryota > Metazoa > Chordata > Aves > Passeriformes > Furnariidae > Margarornis > Margarornis squamiger. The sequence continues at coordinate 51,128,641 of JAWWTY010000123.1, forward strand.
TCCTGTCAAGAGTTCTTGGAATCAGAATAATTTCCCAGTCTTTATTCTTTAATTGTAAACAGAAATTGCTTCTGGCAAAATCCTTTTCTGCTGAGATTCTGCTGGACTTGAACAGAGGATGGTGGTTTCTAATGCTCACCTCTTTTAACCTTCATCATATTGGACTGTGTGTCAATAGCACACCAAGTGGTACGGAGATCATCTGAAGACAAAAAAGGTTGTTTATGCCAACTCCCCTATTTTTTTATTTCCCAGGAACAACAGACTTAACCTGAGCTGTCTGTGGTTCTGGCAAACTTCAGCTTAGAAAATTCCACTACCCTCTTCTGAGCTGTGTGCAGATGAAATGGTGGCAGACTGCTGACATGAGAGAAGGAGGTACACAAACATTTCCAAAACCTTCTAGGAAGGGTTCAAAACTGTCCTATATACTGGGATCATGGCATTCAGTGAGACACAGAGGGTCAAGGCTAAGAATAAAAAGGTACATACAGATGGTCGCTACCCAGACATCATGTGAGATTCTTTTAAGTGCAATGGTGAGCAGCACCATTTCTGTCCTCTAGTACACTGGGTTTTTTCGATTTAGTGGGACAAACAATGCCATGGGTTATCATCACCAGCACCAATACCAGTGAAAGCCCCAAGCTCTGATGAGCCTCCTTGGTGACTTGTATTTTAAGATCTTGCAGCAGGATGAAGAGGAGGAAAATGGACAGCTGAGTTTTCTGTGTTACAGAGATTTTGATAGACAGCAACTTAGTTCTCTTTATGAATTAAGAATTTGGGATTATTACTGGTAGTCAGAATTCAGCTGCCTAAATACTGGTGTCTGATGCTATTCCAGATGACCTGGGGCGTTCATCCTGGTCTGCAACTGGACTCCAGGAGGGCCTTGGCCTCCCACAGATTCTGTGCTGTATCTGCCAGCCTTCTGTGGATGGGTATAGAATACCTTAGGGTATCTCAAATAGCATTAGATACCAAAGGACAGCCTGCTCAGGATGTCCTTGTGTGTGCTCTTCCCACAGAGAGTCACATTCCTGGAGCTATATGAAAGTAACTAAGCTTTGAACTGACAGTAATGGTTTCTGACTGTGAACTGAAGAATTGTAATTTTTCAAAGCTGCAAAGAGAAAAATGGGAAAAGGCTTTCTGAAAGTTACACACACTGTATAATGCATTCACATCAGGAGGGGTTTATTTATGAAAGGTCACTAAAACATTGAAGGAATCAATAAACTTATTGAGAGACACATTTGAGCTAAAATTAATCTACATTTATAATTTATCTTCAGAACAGGAAGTCATGTAAAAAGAACCCTTTATGACAGTTTGGGGAATATGTCAATATATTTTATTAAAAGTAGCTGAAATTTTCAAAGAAAATAGCTATTCTCTTGCCAAAGAAAGGACAGTTTATTAGAATTAACATCTGTCTGTTCAAGATAAGTCATTTCAAGATGGTACACAAAAGAAAAAAAGACTCAAAACAGACTAGTAAGAAAGTTCTTTTTAGAGGAGTATTTGAATTCTTCTTGTAAACACAGGCATACTTGAAATAAAAATATTAACAGTAGTTTATAGTCTGATCAGAAACTATACCTGTGTCCATTCATTTGTCTGGGGATCATAAGACTCCACTGTATTAAGGTATGTCTGACCATCATATCCTCCAACAGCATACAACTTGTCACCAAGAAGACATACTCCCACTGCATCTCTGCTAATGCTCATAGAGGCCACAGCAGTCCACATATCTGTTTTGGGATCATACCTAAAAGATAATTTGTGTTAGGTCTAAAACTGCTGCCAAAATTCAAGACGAAAAATATACTGGAAATGATGCTATCAATACAGTAGTAAACAGGACAGTACAGATTTGGTCTTAATTTCAAAGGACTTTTCCTGCTCAAATTCCCTCCCTTTGAAACTATTTCTTTAGTCATCTGGTAACACAGTACTAGCAAGGTATCTATTTTGTGCTGCTTTCCACGTACTTATACCCACATATAGATACTGCTGCTCTTACTACATTGTGCGTGTCTAAAGGTATCAGTGCTGTTACACTGTAGCACAGTAAGAGCTCGCTTTAAGGGATAACTACTGTATGTCGAAGCACGGGCTGTTAAAATTGTCTGTGGTATTAGAGTTACTTGTCGTGAAAGATTACAGTTTTCAAAAATGTCACCCCCAAAACAGTTTGAGAAAATTCTAGGGGAAATGCAAAACCCTTAGGACGATTTACAACACTTTTTAAATCAGAAGCATCAGCACAGTAAATGGCAGATTGCTTAATGAAAAACATTAAGTATGGTTCTAGAACAGTATCAACAGTCTTTACAAGTCAAACTGAGAACTACATAGGAGAGTTCATTATATGCTTATGTCAAGGAATATAGTTTAACTTGGCTAAAAGAGATAATGTTAAGATTACAGATGCTTACAGAAGAACTGATGTAATCACAGAGCCCAGAAGGGCTCTAAAGAACTATACAAAGAAAACATTTATTTGGCTAATAGGTCATCCTAAGATCACCCTTGCTAAAAGCAAGTTTGGAAGACACTAGTCTTAGTTTTTTTTGCATGAAGAACATAGATATAATGAGCTCTAACAATTTTACCTGCTGTTCTCTAGTCAAAATATTACAGAAATGTATGCAAGCATAATTGTAACATAAAAACTCTACCTGAAGCACATATGCAAACAGAAGAGGTGATTAATAAGCTACATCTAGAAATTACTTTTCAATTTATTTTATAATTTATAAACCATTTTATTTATCTAGGAAAAACAACTTTTATTGCAAATATAGTGGTAAACAAATATTCAGAAGCTTAGTGTGGTCACATAAAAGTGGTAATTTTTTTAAGGAACTAGTTCCATGAAGTTGATGGTCCTCAATTTCATCGCACTTAAAGAGCAAGGACAAAATGCATTACAAGATTATTCCCATTTACTAAAGTCATGTGTTCTGTTTCTTTGTTTCAGAGAATATTGATGCAGAAAAATATGTGGACATATTACTTTCTCTTGGGCTTCCAATTATCTGTATTGCTCTAAAAATCTGATATTTGCTAAGCTGTAGCTTCCCATTTGCAAACCTTTTGAGAGTCTTTTTAGTGCAGCTTCCATGTGTTAAGTGGTATGGGCCACACTATGCACTTTTGGGTCTCCTAGGGCTCTGAAAGCTTGAAAACTACAGCAGGTTGAAAACTAAAACAGGGGTTTTTTGGGTTTTTTGTTTGTTTGTTTGTTTGTGGTGGGTTTTTTTGTTTGTTTTTTTTTTTTTGGTGGTGCTTGTTTGGTTTGGTGTGCCTTGGTTTAGTTTTAGTTTGTTTGGGTCTTTTTTTTGGTGGAGAGGGAAACATATCTCCCCATTAATAAATTTAGTAAAAGGAGAATATGGATGATGAAGATTCACTGTAAGTGTTGGGAGATAACAGGAAAGAAGAAAAGTTTTACAGTTTGGGGTGGGGGACAAGAAGAGAGTTAAAACTTATTTCAGAAGCACCTAATGTCACAATGAAGACTTCATGCAGTGCATTATGAAGTTTTTACTGTCTTTTTAAAATTATTGTATATAGCACACACACTTCTGCAATTTGTGATACAGTCATCCGTTAATCACTTTACATAAAGACACACCAATTCGGGAATCACTGAATTACATGCCAGTTTCCCACTGTCATCAGGGGATACAAAAAAGAATAGGATATATAAGGATCCACAAAATCTGTCTCTTAACTCCTTTAAAAGTTATTATATGAATAGATACAGACTTTTTGTGTAGAAGTTTTTCTTCATTTTAAAAAGCATTCAATTCCAAATTGTTCTCAGTTATCAATCATAATTCATTCAATAAAATCGTTAAAAAATCTAGATGAATTGCATTAGGGAGAATTTACTTTAAATAATTGGACTCAGTAACAGTTTAAATCATAGTATGACTACACAATACGTTTTTATATGTAAGTTTCCTCTGTTCATGCTATTTCATTGTTTTTCTGCTTACAGCTCTCTCCATAAATCACTCCATAGACTAGCACTACCGGAATCACATAGAAGGATATGCCTTCATCAGGATATTACCTTTCTACGCAGTCTGACAGCCTGGATGTTAAGTTTGATGCTGGAGCATCATGACCACCTATTGCATACAAGAACCCATTCCAGGTGGTTACACCTACACCACCTCTTCTTTTTGACATCTGAGCACAGAGAGTCCATTTGTTTGTATGAGGATCAAAACATTCTACTGATTTAAGACAAGAACTTCCATCTCGACCACCAACTGCATAAAGCCTACAAAGTAAAAAAAAAAAAAAAAAAGGGAAATAAATGTCTGAGTAAAACAGTTTCCAGTGAAATATGAAAGATTTCAGAAGTTTGTGAAAAGGGGAAGTTTAGAAGGAGACTTTAAGCTTTCAATAGACTGTTCTGTTGTGAAAACTCAGATAAGATTTTGCTCCAATCTTTTCCTGTTTTAACGTTCAATAGATAATAACAATAACTTACAGAAGATTAACTACCTTAGCATTTTCCAACCTATGCCTACAGCTAACAATTTCAAAATTACTTATGTGACTTGACAGATAAAGGCCCGTTTCTAGCAGGGTCAGAAGGACAAATTCAGTAGTGGATCTGTGCATGCACCAACTCTGCCCTGCCTCATCTTAGGCATTCAAGTGTTCTTCTGGACCTGGACTTTAGTTTGTGAATGATAGCACGTTAAGTCCCTCCTACCCACTAGGTGGCCCAGTTTGCTCAGTCCTAGCAGAAAGTTTTCTAGCATTTGGTACTAACAAAGGATTTCAATATTTTGGAAGGGTTAGAATGAAAAAGATTGGTTTAGGAGCACTCCTTTATTGATGAATCTTTAAAACTAATCAAATAATCAAACTTGATAAAGAGTTTATGCACAGAGCTTATAAGCAATGTAAGCACAGAAGCAGACATGCCTAACACTATTAGGTGGAAAAGCAGGAACACAGAAGCCATTCTAAAAAGCAAGTTACACATCAGTAGTACAGTATGAGAGCTCACCTGAAATAACATCAATGAAATTCTTTCAGAGCCTAAGGCACATTATAGTATGGTTAAATAATCAAATAAACATTAGATACTGTATATGATGATAGTGTGAACAATTTACATTAAAATAATGAGATTTTAAATTTGAAAATGGAAGTTGCCTTCACGTACTTTCCATTTAATATTGCTACACCAACAGTGCTCCTTGGAGTCGACATGCTAGCTACGAAGTTCCACTGACGAGCCTGTGGATCCCATCTTTCTACTGTATTCAGGTAGCTCCAGCCATCATGTCCTCCTACAGCATACATGGGACCTTCCAATACAGCTACTCCTAAAAAACAGATATGAAAAACAATCACTTCTGGATAAGGGGAATAAAGATCACAATTGCCTAGTGACAGTCCAGTATGCACCACAAAAAATTAAAAAAAGAAAAGAAAAAAGAAATTTACTTTTGGTAGACAATGCTTAACATAATCTGAAGAAGAAAAGACACTGCATAAGCAGTTTGCATTAAAACAGAATTTCGACCCCCACTAAACGTAATTTCTGAATGTTGTTTTGACCAATCCTAAAACATAACCTTTTAAAATATGCATTCAGCCTTTACAGAACTGTACACACCAAGACCGTGACGATGAGTGGACATAGGTGGCATTACGCTCCAAGTTTTTGATCTAGGATTGTAGCACTCCACAGTATTCAATGTTTTCAGTCCATCTCTGCCACCAACAACATACAATTTATCATCTAAGACTGCAACTCCAAACTGTAATCTTCGTCCATTCATGTTTGCAACTGGAGTCCATGTATTGGTACGAAGTTCATACTTTTCAATGCTTGTAGCTCCTGGATGACAATATATGCAAATTATAGATGAAAAGAAAGGTTTGACTTATTAGGATAATTTTTATTTCAGCAGTATGCTGATCCCACAAGATACCATGATATCTGCATCATGTTCTTAATTCTATGTGGACAAATAGTCTTTTTTGACTTTCTTAACAATTAACTGCATTATTATAAGGGACTTTCTCAGTGCTTTTCAAGACGAAAAGGAGGTTTTTTAACTGCTTTGCAGAGTCAAGCCTTTAAAAATAGAAATATTAGGAATATAAAACAAACCTTGTGAAATGCAATTATATATTGAAATCAACTGCTTTGTAATATTGGACAAAAAAGCTGAAGGTATGTTACATGAAGTACTGAAAGTGCTAACTTTAAAACAACAAATTAAAGAAATCACTTTCATTGCCATAACTTTTCTAATTGGCCAGATCCCTTCTAGCTACCATTAAACAGTATGGAAGTCTCTATGAAAAAGATAATCCAAGTAGTTGTGACAGAACTATTCAACAATTAGTCAAAAAGCGTTTTGGTCCCCTTTGTACCCTTTCTGTCATTTTCTTCCTTTGCCCACAAGTAAATAAAGTTTAGTTTTCATTCAACTAAACACAACACTACTCATAAATCAGCTATTCCTTTGGTAATTTCAAATCAAACAGAACTCTCATTTCCAGAATGTTTACAGTATTATTGAAGATATACAGTCTTTTTTAACCTAATAAACAGTATACATTTCAGATGTTTCATGTTCTCTACTGCAAAATCTTTGAATTTTAGAATTAACATGTTGTGAGAACATCTATCAAACGTTTCTTTTAAAAAGAACCAAACCAGCTCATCAACCAAACATTATATAAGCCAATACCTTTTGTTGCATCCATTCCTCCAACTGCAAACAACACGCCCACTGTAGATTTTCTAGGTTTGGTGCGAGGGCTTTGCAACATAGGTCGTCTCTCTGGCAACAGATGGTACTTCATTGCTTCCATAATGAGTTTTTGACATTCAATGTCATCCCTAAAGAGTGCATTATTTTCCATATCTGCCAGAAACTGTGGGAAAAAAAAGAAAATCAAACAAGCCGTATTGCTATAAACCACATGAAGAATGAAGACAGGATTGTCAAGATAATATTTTATACAAAGTGTTCCACTGCCTGATTTAAAATATCTGTATTTTCAAATTGGTCATATAGGTAAATATATACTTCTATTAACAAAACATTCACGTTTTAAACTAAGCCACTAAATAAATAAATAAATAAATAAATAAATAAATAAATAAATAGATAAAAAGGAAGGCCATCTGATCTTGGTGGATGATTTAAGCTTAATGGTCCAAAGGAAGGAAACAAAATCTCCTCAAGTTCCAGTGGCATGCAGGACTGTTCGAGGAAATGGAATCAGGTTCCGGATATGTAAGTCAGTTTAACCTCATGCTGTCATTCCCCAATCTACCCAATCCAGAGGTCTGTAAAAGCTCCTTCAGTATAGGCTGAATATTTTTACATATTCTATTCCTCACTCTGACAGTGACCCAGATCACAGTGTATCAATTAATATAAGCCTTTGGTAAAAATTTTAGACCAAGGATGCAAGCAAATTTGGCAACTGTTAAATAAACTGACTTAAATAAAATTCAACTAAATAAAGACTACTAATAGAAGTTATTAAGGTCAAAGATTCTAGAGTGGTTTGTACTCCACATTTGTCAGACTGCAGGGAAAAAAATATTAGTAGGTTGAGTGTCACTACTAATTATTAGAAGTCTGGACAACTGGTGTTTTTCTGAGCTGCACAGCATGGCCTGAGTAACAGAGGGAAAAAAAGCAAGTGAAGTCCCCCACTGGAACTTGAACAGTGGTGAGAACAATGAGAAAAAGGCAAATGCTTCTGAAAATCCCAAATCCAAACACTTTGTGACTATTAAATATGCAAGTTCACAAACCAGAAGGGAATGCCATTGTTGAACTGTTGACAGCCAACCAAAAAGTACAAAACTGCTGTGACATTGGTCCTCAGGAGTACTAAAGGGGCTCACTATGGAATAGCTGTGCACAATATGGTGTTAACATCCCTGGCTTAAAGCTGCCTCAGAGTGGCAAATATGACAGCCATGGTTCCAGAGGAGATACAGGCAAGTACACACTGCTAAACCTGAACATCACAGTATCAGGCAAATCAACACAAAATCTGACAGAAAATGTAGTTAACACACACAAAGGGATTAGGAAACTCTTTCAAAGTGCTTCACCAGTGCTTTTTCAGACAATTGAGACTTTTGCAGCATTTCTCTACTTGGCTAATGTTCTCACTATTTAAAATAGGGATGAAAGTGTTCTCATGTAAATTAGCAGAGGGAACTTAGTTTGATTCTTTATTTTCAGTACCTCCCATTGTTTCTTCTCTCAATCTGAAGCACCACTTGTCTCAATTCACAGAGACATTTTGTGATTATAAAATAGTAAACTAAAAACTGTCTTTTAACTGCCAGTGTGTGATGCTATAAAATTCCACACAGTTTAAAAATATATATAAAAAATAAATCAATTAATTACTATAATTCTAAATCAGACATTGTCACAGCTGTGTGCATGAAAACTAACACTCATACATGACATGACCAATTCAGACCTCCAATTTATTTTTATGATAGATAAACTGCGTTTAATATTTAAAGCAACACTATGTGTGAATGTGAGTTTTGCAACAAGATGCAACCTACATTTTCTACAGTTTCTAACCCTCTCAACCTATAAAGAAGTTCTCATAGCAGAGAGTTTCAATCTCTGAAAGCAACTTTATCTCATTTAAAAAGAAATGCAATCTAACCTGAAGGCTCTTGAAACTAAAACTTATATAAAAATTCTGCACTCAAAGAACTTGGAATGGGCTTACTGAAATGAAAGCAAATTTTTTCCCAGTTCTATTATTTCTATAGCTTCCTGTACTAAGAGTATTTCTAACAACATTTATAAATGATGTGTTAGAATGAAATCATAGTAACTGTAAACTTGATGAGGAAGTGCAGACACTTAAGTACTAAGAATTTCTGTCTAAAAGAAATATAAACCTTCTTGTAATTCAGAAATTCCACAATCACCCTTTTCATTACTTATCAGAGATGGAATATTTGTCTCCTTAGAGCTTAAGAAGCTGAGAAATATTCATCTTTAGCAAAAAGACTTGCAAATATTTAGGACACTGCTTGCATTAACCAGAGAGATGACAGAATGCTGTCTACAAAAGGATGCATAAAACCAAACAATAAAACCAACAATTCATTATGAATTTTTGCTTGAAGTGTTAGTTTCACAGTATTTCCTGAAGCTTTTTTTTAAAGCCTACGAATCTAATATTCTTTGCATCTCTGCTTGCAACATTATTGATTTCAGCAAGTTGTTCAATTTTCTAATTTAATTTCTTTCAAATACCTTTAACTCATCAACCACAAAACTGAAAAGCTTTTTATTACATTATATTTGCTGTCAGATTGCCTAATGTCATGTGATCATGAAGAAAAACATGATTCTGAAAATGTTAAGACTGCTTTGGGCACTTCAGATCAATTTACTCAATGCGCTAATTGTTTCCATATTAAACTCACATCTTTAACACTTTAATTTGTTAAAAAAGAATAAATAAAAAAGTAACAGAAAAATATTGTTTTAGAAATATAAGTATATATTTGGAGATGAGATGAAAAATTAAAGATAAAATAAGTGAAATATAATATTGCTTTTGTGTTTCATCGTGCTATTTGCCTAATCAGTTACTAAGTGGACATAATTTGATTTCAGTACATATTTCTGGGATGAATTCTGTACTTTCAGTTTCTAAAGATGTTTCAATTACAGTCAATCAAGTAAAAGGAATACACCAGGAGCTACTTAGTTATCAAATGCTCACATGCTCACATAAAAGAATGATTTCCTCCCAGTCAACTGGCTTGCACGGTATTATGTTTATAGAAAAAGTGAATTACAAAGTCAAGGCCTAAACTGAGAAAATCCTACTACAGAATATATAATAATCAGTATGGAAATATATACTAAAGTGCTTGCTAGTGAATGTTATAATCAAACAAAAGGACATCAGATTAGAGGTAATACACAGAATGTTGTGCATATGATTTATCACTATGAATTACTAGAATTCAGTTTTTGTTGTATTAATGAATTCTATTTATTATGTAGGTTTCATAAAAATCCCATAGAGCAAATTCTCACTAAACAAACTGAAGACCATAAAGTAAAATTTTTTTACTGTATAGTAAGTGTTAAATATTACTAAAGAAGGTCCAGCAAGGAAAGAGAAGAAAGGAAAAACCAAATAAAAATAATCAAACCTAGTTTACATGCAAGCTATCAGATAATGAATACAATGTTACACCTTCACTAACGAGGGCAGTCACTCCTACAGGGCTAGGAAAACTGGAATTCACAACTATTTAAACAAACTCAGCCCAAGACTTCCTCAACATTGCATGTAAACGTCCAAGAAGTAGTATTGATTGGGAAGTACCCAAAGATGGCCCATCAAGAGTTAATAGAAGAAAAATCACTCCAAACAATTTATTAAAATTTCATTTCCTAGCTGTAACTGTATGAAGGAAATGTAATGAGTCAAATAAAATGCACAAGTTTCATAAAGAAGAAATTAAAAAAGGTCACACCTTCTAGAAACTAACATATCCTTGATAAGCATTTTTATAGGCAAGAGAAGCAACTTTTTGTTAGCAGCTCCACCCTTCTTGTGTCCTGACTGGTCTCGGGTTAGGATCGCTATGCTGCAGTTCACAAACAGACAAAAACTATCGTGCTAAGTCCTTACATACAGCTCTAAGAATCCAAATCATTATGAATTTTATCATTTGCCACTATCAATATACCTATGCTGCAGACATTATTCCCACTGTAACTATGGTATAAACTAGAGAGGAACTGAACAATTTACTTGTGGAGCAAGCAGAGGCAGTCTAATATAAGCGAGGAGTTTACTGAGATCTTTCCTTCTCTGTTCCAAATCATGTCGAACCCATGTAAGTAGTGCATTCAGTATAGTTTCTTCATTAGGAATATTCATGTCATCGCTTGCTAAAAGCTTAGCAATTTCAGTGGCTGGCAGTAATAGAAATTCCTGGTTTCTAATTACTTCCATGAAGTTTTCCTGAAAAAGAAAAGAATTTTAATCCAGATGACATCATACTTTGAAGACATTTTATGGAACACCTACTATATCTTCCACTCTTTTCCCTCCCTTCATGCTATCTCAGTGGTACTACTGGAGAACTGACCTGGGAGGAAGACAAAAAAAAAAATTAAAAAAAAAAAAAGTACTGAATTTTTTTCCGCCCCGATCATTTCCCCAACTCAATCATTCAGTCTCACAGGCAGATGTGCTGAAAGAACAGAGTGGGAAGTGTATGGTCAGAAACCAGCCATGGGTTGTGGGCGTTACTATCTTGGCACTGCAAAGTGAAGAAATACTTTCTGAAGTATCATTAAGAAGATGCAGCTGGTTCCTCTTGACAATGTAGAATGCAATGTAAGATGCTTTGTCAAGCAAAGAGCACATCATGCTATAACAACTGGGCACATGTAACTGTTTTCATCGCTGCTAGAGGAATCTGTGGCATTAAGTTTTCAGAGAAAATAAATAACACTAACAATTTTATTGTTGATTTAAAATGGATTACTTTAAGTTTATTTTGCTATTTTGTAGGTTTTATACAGCTGCTCTGACGTGTCTGGGGAGCAAAACATACAAGGAATCCACAATATTTCACATGCCTTGCTGTATTAACAATATTTACTTTGATAGGATTCAATCTTCTAACTTTCATCCTGTCCTTTTCAGCAACAAAACCTTACTTCAAAATAAGAAATTCACAACATGTAACATGTCCTACACTGATATCCAATTACTTCATAATATGAGGACTTGCAGAATATTCTGTAAGGATTTTCATCAACTTAGGCAGAAATGGAAGTATGTAGAAACAAAATCAGCACCATGAATTTACAGTGAAAAACCTGAACAGAAAAGGGTGAGATCACATCTATCCTCTTTTCCTGTATACCTTTACAAGGCAACAAAGTAAAAGCAGAAAAATAAAATATCAACATATTCTTATATTTTGATATCTCAAACCCCAGCTAAACTCATACTCAAAACTTAGAGTAACTTCATGACAATAACACAGTGTTACAATCAATTTATTAAATGCACTGTTGAGAGCTAGCTAATGGGATGCTGGTTTTGCTCTGCCATCACACACACCTCCAAAACACCTGAAGGACAAAGAGATCCACAAACAGGGAAGTCTGGAGGCCTAATATCAAAGTTAGCCTTATTTAGTATCTTGTTGAATAATTTAAAAAGAAAGAATTGCACACTAATGAAAAAATGTAGATTAGAAACACATACATATTTGAAAAAAATAGGATTTTTACGTTAAAAAAAAGGGAGAAGAAGCAGGATCTGCACTGCAAAACAGGTCTGAATTTATCATTCAAAATGGCAAGAAAAACTACAGTACAGTCTGGCATTGCATATGTAATGGACATCATGACAACAAAGTGAGAAAGTTAATGTTTCTTCTTTTTTATTGCTTAGTCTAATAGTTTCAAAGCTATATCTCCGTATTCCAAAGATATTGATGAATAAAAAAAAATCTTGAGTGAAGAAGAAAAAACTGATAAGGAGTAAACAGTCCATCTTACATGAAAGCCATATATATATAAGATGGTTACAAGATGTAAAGATCAAAGAAAGATCAAAGTGACTCCAATTGACTGGTACTTCTGGAGTTGAAATTAAGAAAATAACTGAAGGTGTTATCTATGTACATAATTCTATTCCTGGAGAGAATTTGGAAAGGAAACATTTACATTTAATATCTGAAAAACTTTCCTATAACAGAGATCCAATTGTCTACAGAAAAGTAGTCCTTCCAAGTGAAAACTGTAGTAGATTAGAAAGGAGATAGAACTGTCTCTTCTTTAATTAAATTAATTAAAGAAAAAATAATTAATTAATTGAATTAACTATCAGTATTACAAAATGCAAGTTAAAATGATCAAATACATGGATTAAAAACAGTGAAAGGACTGTACCAATGTTCAGTAGCCCTACACATGCACTGCTATTTATTTCACTGTGATATCAAATGCCTGGGAGTAAAATTGAAGCTGAGAAATGATCAAAATTAGTTCCAGAGTTTAAACATGCAGTCCATAGGAATTCAGATTCCACTGAGTTCATTTTTTCCACTGGCTGCCTTTTTGTTGATTCTCTGTCCTAGAGATTACGCAAGCTGGAGCTGTACTTTTAGTTTTGCTGAATGAACAGGCAGTGGGCTCTGACAGAGAGAGAAAAGCCAACACTTACTACCTTAAACTTTCCATATTTTCTATCCGGATCACAGGAAGAGGAAGGGGAAAGCACTTGCATGGAAAGTTTCTCTTGTCTGTGAAGGCAACAACAAGCTGATCTTGCAAAAGTCAGTCAGGAATCCTCTTTGGAAAGGTTTTTTCCAGCTGGATTTCATCACTGCAACAGCTGTTGTGTGTAAAAAGCCTGATTTTCCTTCTTGTTGCTTGCAGACCATTGCTTTCTGATGGGAACAAGTTCAACTTCCTCTTGCTCCCATTCTATTTTTAAAGCAGAGGTTCCTTTGAGCAGAGTATCAAAGCATTCCTCTGGGAATACAGGCACTCTTTGTCCTACGTCTGGGGTTTTTTATAATCAGAATCTGACAATTCCTCTTCTACAGACAGAGATTCTGAAGACAAAAAGGAGGAGCCAGCGTATCTCCTAGCATTCTTAACCTCCTCATTAGCCTTTTCTTTCATTCTTCTTATGGGAACTCTCTGTGGAAGAACAGGATATTTCAGAGAACAAATGGTCTGCAGTTTCAACCCCTTGCTTTCTGGTCCTGCAAGTAAACAAAGAGTTTCCCAACCCCCAAATTAGCTCCTCAAAGAGCTTGGAAATTTTACCAAATTAGTAGCCTGAGGTTTATGTATTAGCTAAAACAGGGACATGCAGTCCCCATGCTCAATGCTGTGCACTGCTCATTAACATTATAATCTCAATTTCACCCTTCAGCAACTGCAGTGTGAATAATACTGATATTCTTAACTACAGGCCTGCCTTGGACTTGATACAGAGCAAGAAAATATTAGGAGCACATTAAAAATAAGATGCAATGATGCTTATTTCTAAATGATACTTAATCTCAGTGGAGGATGCAGTGACACGGTTAGTCTCCCTCTACACTGTGTCAGAAGGATTAAAATCTTGGAAAGCATCAGACACCTGCAGGCTGAGAAGGACTGAGGCTGCCCAACAGGCAGCTCTAACCACAAGGCTCTGCTTAAACCCTGAACCTCAGTAACTGAAAAGTAGGAGGTGCTTGACTCACAGGATCTGAATGAGAGCAAACAGGGAATATAATTTTGTCTGCTGGCTGTTCCAGTGCACTGGTCAACTGAGGCACGAATTCTCTAAGAACTCAGCTGTCTGACTTCCTGGTAAATGATCTATAGTGAAACAGATATTGGATACCACCTACTTTGCTTTTAGTCCGCTTTGACTGATGTGTCAAGCAATAAACCAACCTAATGCTCTCAATGTGCCCAGAATTTGTTTAGAGTACAACTCTTGTAGCTTGACTCCTCATTGCACAGTTTCTGGATTCCAGAACAGACTGAGCAGCATGCAGAAACCTATTTAGTCTTTCCAATCTATTGTGCTAGGCAGAACTGAGGGAACCTGAAAGACAGAAATATCCTGGGTTTTCACAGGTGAAAAGAAAGTCAATGACTGTTTTCCAAGTCAGATGATTACTGAGCAGGATATTCTGGACTACAATTTGAGGTGCCAGAATATAAAATCCTTGTTTTAGGCACTATCACAATATTTTATTCTGATCCTTTGTGAACACAAAAAAAGAAGTAAATTTCTCCCTGCTACCAAAGGAAAAAAACTGTCCTGGCTGTTCCGAGAGAAAAAGTACAAATTATCCCTCTTTAATTCTTTTTCACAAATCATAACTCCATATTGCAATGGTTTTTCTGTTGCCCAACTCCTGCCTTAGAGGAGAAAGCAAGTCTAAGTGTCCCACACCTGTTCTGCAAAAGAGCTAGTTTCTATGCTTGGACTCAATCTGCTACTGTACCCTCTCTACGTTTTTTGTCTTATAAACATCCATTGGCTGTGCTCAGAAATCATGCAAACTCTGAAACTAACTTTATCTGAATGTGGTAGCACTATGACTGCTCAAGTACTTCTGAATAATCCTGATGAAAATCAAAATGGCTTTTCACTCAGCTTTAAGCAGGGAAACTTGAGTAATGATTACAGAGCTATCTACACAGGGACTGACTCAGGCACTATCATGCATGAAGTTTAGAATGTCTGCTTTTTCTTTTTTGGTTGTAATTCAGAAAGTTAAAATTTAGCTACTGAAGAAGCTAACCTAACAACACTTACCTAAGAACACCTCACTACTCGCCACAGATATTTCATGTTCTGGAAATAACAGGCTAGCTTTTCTTCAACTCAGAGTATTAACTTCCCTTTGTTTACTCTTTTTTGAAATGAGCTATTGGTTTTCATTCAAGGTACACTATCTACTGTTTCAAATGAACAAGATGACAAAAGGGGTGTTTCTTTTGACTTTGAAGACAGCAATAAAAATGCACAAAAGGCATTTTGTGCAAAAAGGCTTTACAAATTAAACAGACCCACTACTGGTGAGTCTAATAAAATTCCTCAATTTATAATTGTATGACCCCAATACTGTATACAAGCTACAGCAAAACAGCATAGCCTTTATTCACAAGAACACTTTACCGAGATACATCTCATGATTCTGTCAACTCTATTTTAAAACTCTGATGCATAAAAATCAGAGCTGCTGTTCACATAACGTTAAATCTACTGCTGATAACTTCAGTTGATTTCATGTTTCACTTCATGAATCCTGAGGATTTTTTCAGGCTTTAGTTTGTAATGTCAAAAACTGATCTGTTTTGGTAAACTTAAAAATTATTCTCCTCTGAAAAAAGCAACTTATCAACTCTCAACACAGTCAGCAATAAAGTAATGCAACACTTAAGTCCCTTTAGCATAACGTACATTTACATCTGTAATATGAAGAAATGCAGCATTCAAATCCTTCTTATTAAATTATTTTTAATTGCTGATGCTTTCCAATGACTAATGAACATTATTCAGACAGAGCAAGCCTATTAACAGATGTAGGCCTAGTGGAATAACTCAGTGATTGGTCTTCCAATGCTCAATCCTCAACCAAATGCTCATTTCACCTGAATTTCTAGTCTTCATATAAAGAACTATTTTAATGAAGTAGGTAAGATGATTATCAAATTATCACATGTCATAAAAGCCTTTAAAACTGAGAAGTTGTTTTAAATGTAGAAAAACTAACATGGCAATAAGGGTTTTCTTTCTGTCAAAGGAAAAGAACTTATAGAAAATAACATCTATAAATTAAAATTTAGGTGTTTTGTACTATTGACTACCTTCTACTACAAGTGCTTTAAAAGAATCAGAAGTATAAAGTACACTCTGTATAATCCCCCATTGTTCTATGCAGCCCAATGCAGCGTAAAAATAATCCACTGTTTTAGCAAAGAGAACTTTCCCAGGTACTACAGGTGCGTTTAACCCTTACACTCCAATACTTCCTAACGGAAAGAGCATCAAGTAGCTAGCACTTAGTACTGTTGAACATTTGCTTTTTTTCAAACAGCTTTTAAACAAATGAAATTACTTGGGGATTTATTTTAATTGAAGATTCGATTGGACTATACATTTCTATGCAGTTTCCATAGCAACATTCATTTCAAACTAAAGAGGCTGCTTCTCTATTACTCATTATTACTAAAATTCAATTTCATGTCTCTGTTGGAACTAAACAACATTAAAAGACGCCTTGGGAAAAATCCATCTAGCACAACTAATTAGTTTTGAAAATGGCTTTTTACAATCCACCTAATTTGAATTTCACCCACATAAAAGCCTTAAAAGCAACAATTTTGCCAGTGAAGTAAACAACGACCAAAAGGCACAAAACTATTTTCCTGTGGTCTGAACAAAAGAAAGAGATGCTGTAAAAGAATGGCTTTTAGAAAGTTCACAGCTCCGATCCGCCATGACTCATGAATTGCCAGTCAGAATAGTAAGACTGTAATCCCTAACATTCACTTTTAAAGATGCATTAGTCTGACAAATATTAGTATTCTGATCTTGGCAGTACACTTAAAAGGAACATGACAATAGCACATATCAAAATATATGCTTATTCTGAAGAAGAACAAATAGGTCAGAGGAGGGACATTCTCTTTTTGCATATTTTTTGTATCACTGCTCACTCAACATTAATTCTCATATTCCTCAAAGGCATAAGCCACATTTACCTTTACTGTTCCCTCTGTCTGTCTACCTAGTTGCTGTCTCCTTATTTTTGTTTGTGCAATAATGAATAGAAACATAAAAGTTACAGTCTGCACAGTATTTACTGAGTTGCCTTGGTAAATTCCAGTGTGTACATGATATTAAATGCATGAGAGATCTGAGGAAGAACATTATATTGTCTATTAAATAAAAGTGATTTTAAACTGTTATACATACTAAACTAAGTTAATTTAAGCCAAGAAGAAATAGTTTTTAAAAAAAAGTTTTTAAACAAGCAAAACCTAAGGCGGCAAGAGAAAGAAACATGGTTTTCTAATACTAATTACAAGACACCAATCACAACTTTTGGCTCTAAGCCAATATCTTAATGGCAAAGCAGTGCCATGCCACACAAGCAAATTAAGTACTATTTTCATTCCCACATCTCTTATGCAGTATCTACATGCCCTCATTCAGGCCTCAAGAGCTTACACAGGCAAAATTTCATCAAGAAGAGAGTAAAATGCCTCGCAAAACTGTCAAGAACTGCCTTGCCTCAGAGATACTTGTTCTGCCTTCTTCTGATAACATTACTAAAATATGCTTATGAAAAGACAAAAAAGAACATTTTACAGTAAAATACAAGAATGGCTACTAAGAAGATGAAGTTTCATTACAATGGCAGATCAGTCTTCTATAAATTAACTCTGAAAATATAATTGACAAATTGACATATTGCCTAGCCTAAGATTAAATTCTTTGATGTCATTCCGACATCCCACTACTATGATACTAAGGATAATGAAGAATCTACATTGATGAATGCCCACATTTATATCCCAACTTGGAATCTGATTACTCCAGTTCATTAAAAACAAACGAACAAAAAAAACCCTCTACGCTTTCATTTAATAATGTGTTATTTTGGACTAGGTGATGGCAGCTTGCCCACTGCGATGTCTGTAGTTTTTGATTGTCAGAAATAAGAACACGTTATTGCATTACTGTATTAAATGCATATCACACAATCCCATTACTGTTACAGGGAACCATGAATACTCGCCTATTTCCTTCCAACTCTAAACCAGCATCTTTACAGTTATTTTGCCTTGAACATATGTGCATTCTTGTTTGGAAAATTACCAGGGCTTTCCAGGGGAAAAACATTATTACTTTATTCAGGAAAACATTCTGTATTTTCCTTACTAAATAAAGCAGATGATACTTAATATAACAACATACCATAGTGTAATTGTGAGCCACCTTGTGCAAGTCAGTGCAACCTTGTGCATCAGCAAAAGATCGGATTCCAAGGCAATTGGATGGGTGAAGCTGCTTCATTAGGAATTTACAACATGCTTCTACAACCTGAGAGAGCTGAAGAAGGCAAGCTGTAGACAACAGGCACTCAATGTTATCTTCTTTTAATTCAAGGCGACCTAGTAACATTAAAAAGATCATATTAGTTTGCTCTGATAATTTATTAAATTTCCTAAAACTCAGCGGCAACAGAATTATTTACAGATTAACGAATTATTATATAATAGAAGGCTTAGTAAATGTCACTCTCAGCAAAATCAGCATCTATAATGATGTAAGGAAAGGGAATCCTAATAAGATGCCTTTTTTTGTCAGGCAGGATACATTTAAAAGATGCATATAATTTGTTAATTAACTGAATGTAGTATTACAAGAAGCTATATCCCACCTGCTTGTTTCAGGTAGTATCAATGAGACCTCATCATGGTTTACAGCTTCCTTACAGGGGGAAGCAGAGGGGCAGACACTGATCTCTTCTTTCTGGTGACCAGTGACAGGACCCAAGGGAATGGCATAAAACAGTGTTGAGGGGTTTAGTTTGGATATTAGGAGAAGGTTCCTCACCCAGAGGGTGGTCGGGCACTGGAACAGGCTCCCCAGAGCAGTGGTCACAGCACCAAGCCTGACAGAGATCAAGAAGCATTTGGCCAGCACTCTAAGGACACACAGTGTGACTCTTGGGGCAGTCCTATTCAGGGCCAGGAGCTGGACTCGATGATTCCTGTGGGTCCCTTCCAAATCAGGATAGGTATGATTCTATGATTTACTTTTACTTTTTTATGTGAATAATTTTTGTAAAGAGCTTTTGAAATCTAGTAATGGACTATAATGCTCACAGGAGGGCCGTTCATTAGATGAAATTCCCATTTTCATTCCAGTTACCTGTATATGCATATTGAACCAGAGCCCACAAAGCATTTGGCTCCACACCTTCCATCTTGATTTCTTCCTGTCTTGCTTCCCTAACATCATTAGTAAACATCGCCGCAAAATAGTCCGAAACAGAGGAGAGAACCAATCTGAGTACATCATGTAGGAGAAGAGGGAGAAACAAAGAGGGAAAGAAAAAAAACCTTAGTCAACCTTATGTTTGTTAATCTGATTCATTACTTTGCCCTTTGAAGAAACATTGTAGTGAGAAAAACATTTAAAAATTGACAAAGTGCTCCATGCTCTAGTTCCTCTCTATGAATAATGAAGTACTGATACTAAACCTACATTTGCTATAAACTAAATTAATTACCCTTTCAAAGCTCAATGACTTTTAATAGCCAACACACACACAACCCACAACCCTCCCTCCCATAAACTGAAAATGGAATATAAACATCCATTATAGAAATTTAAAAAATTTAACTGACTTCCATTTATCTTATGTCAGTCACTTTTTCAAAGGTGAAAAATGACTTACCAGTCCTTTTCAAAGTGCTTTAAAATGCTTTTATTCTTGGTGCACACATATATTTAGCCTTTTTTAACCATTCTGAGTATTTTAAGATATTGAATAAGTAAGTAAACACTGTAGTGCACAACAGACATTTCTTTGAATTACTCAGAGTAAAACACTCACTACAAATAACAATGCCACTCCACAAAAAGTGCAAGAATTTTGATGTCTCAGTATGTGTTCACAGGACTAAGGTAAAAGAGAAAGGAAATGATGTGCGGCAGGAATTTGAAACCTACCATAAGTATTCATGAGGACTGCTGGCCTCTTTCCTAATAGACCTGCAGGATCAGCCTTGTGGTTGGGGTCAAATTTTGTGCTGCAGCAGTTCACTGTTGCCTTGCTTACAGGGAATTCTGTATAAATACACTTGGTATGTGTAGTGATCTATACAAAAAGCAAGCCCAAGAACCAAGTCTACTGCAAATACACTAAACAGTCCACATGCACACATTCAATTAAGCTAATATTTCGGTCAGTTTATGCTGTGCTGAATCATTATATTGGCGTATTAAAATGACAGAGGTCAGGAACTACAAAACAGAGTAAAATTACTTGAAAAGGTGAGCACCAGTGCTTAGGGGAGGATTTGCAGGTACGTACACAAAGTCATGAACTACAAAGAACTGTCTCCTAGTTAATTAACTTCAAAGTAATAAAATATTGACTAATTTCAACTACTTTTTTCTTGTGGATTTTCTGACCATTGACCATTTGGTCCAACTTACAGAATCCTCTTTTTCTAGCTGCTGTGGCAACAGAGTTGAGGTAGGAGTGTATGGGGAAAAGATTAATTTTAACACCTTGTATGATTGAAGTCTTGTAAAGAGAAACAAAGTCCTGTTCTTTTAAAGAACATATTGCTCCTGAAATATGAGATTTATTCTGTGGCTGATGAGCTGAGAAAAATTAGAACTTTCTGTCAAGGTAGGGCCCAGGCATTTTAACTTTAGGTTTAATGACAACCGCAGTAGAATGGAAATACTGCCTTCCAAAGATCTGTAAAAGTGAAGTTAGAGAGTACATTCATATAAACATCAGGGGAGAATTTCTCTAACTGCTTTTGATGGTAGAATGAGATGACAAGATCAGATCTCTATGTACAAAATCGGGATTCTCATTGGAAGGGAAAGTGATTAGAATGTTTCTGCAGGTCCAATTCAGAATTAAAAAATAAATAAAGGCAAAACAACCAACTTAAAATTTTTACATTTGGCAGTACTGACTTGCAGCTTCTACACAGAAAAGAACTTGAAAAAGCAGGGTCTCTGTGATGAGAACCAAAACCTAGAACTTAATCATAACCACAGTTTTGGGTTTGTTCTTTTTTTTTTTTCTTTCTTCCCGCAGCAGTGCAACAGGCTTAGTTAGCTGCACTATTATTTAGAAAACATTTTGACTGTTCACATCTTAGGGAGAGCTGTTGAAGAAATGCCAAATCACAACACCAGGCTTCCAACACCTTCTACCAGCTATTTGATACCAGCAAATTTCTCCCTGTAATTTCCAGACTTAGAGTCCTCCAAAAGAAATTAACACAAACTTAATCCATTTACTATTTTTGGAAATGTGTTCAGAACCATGAGGAGATCATCATGTTTCAGAGCTTTAAGTGCTTTCCAGAGAGTGATTTCCATATGCCAAAACAGGATGTGAAGTCCAGGAGTAGATTAATACATGTAATTTGCCAAAGCATAAATTATAGTAAGAACAATTTTGTAATAATTTTAGCCAAGAAGCATGTTCACAATGAAAAGCCTTGGAACAGGTATCCACACTTTTCTGTTAATTCAACTAATTTAGAAAAACAAATTCCGTCAAAGAAAGAAAAGGGATTAAAAGACACTGTGACAATGAATCAAGGTGACACTAAACCACCATAAAAAAAAGGCAGACTACTAGCCTTTTCTTGTCCTATCTTTATCCCCCTACTCAATAAAAATCAATTACTGCTATACTCATGCGATTTGATACCCACTTGTTCATTGATCTCTTCATCTCATAGCTAGTAACTGATTTTTGTTTCAATTAAACTGCATTCCTATGTACAGATTATACAGTATGAAATAACTAACACCTTCCTGTAACTGAAGAATCCATGGAAGACTTTCCTCACCATATTTGACCGTTTTGCTAAAAAAGCTCTAAAAGAGCTGGGTGACATGTATGATTTTTTAAAACAAAATCTGTGCAATGACTATAAAAACTACACTTATATAATAACTACATTATATTCACAATCTCCTTGTTAAATAGAGCCATCAAGGCTCTAGTATCTCTTTGTGTTATTTACTAATCATTAAAATTAACATGTTTATCTGTATCAAGAGTTCACTGGGAACTACTGATGCTACAAAATATTGCTTTTCCTCAGTTTAGAAATTGAAGAAAGTTGCGGAGTTTGTATTTAGAGTTTGTAGCCTTTTTTCCCCTGAGAACAATATTTCTTTCAAAACTGGCCCAACTAAAAAGCCTACAAAATCAGTATATACTGATATTAAAGACAACTCTTTAGATTACAAAAAAAACCCAACACCAAACCAAGAATAAACGTTAATACCATTGACATTGTATTGTTTGACTGTGGATGTTGAATATATTTACCTTTACTCTCCTTCTTATCTAATTACCAGCTACTGCTAAATACTCAATTCTGAATAGATAAGATTACAGGAATCTGGCTACTGAATTACATGCAGTAAGTTGGTTGCTTTTTAACAGTGCACAGGAAAAATGTAGAGAAAAAGGAACATATGACTATCAGAATTTTTCATCTCAGAGATCACAAGATCTCTGAATAATTCATCTCTCTAGAAAACCAATTAACAGCTATGTTCTAAATACTGGCAAAATCTGGGTACTTCAGTACATCTTCCTGTTTTTACAAGAGATTCCAAGACTACTGATGCCTTTAATTTCTGTGGTTTGCATTGATCCAAAATTAGAAAGATCCACCATGATGGCTTAGCTTATTTTGAAGAGCTTTCCACTGAGAGCCAGTAAAATATATGTAAGCAGGGTGGCACACTTCTTGTTGGAATCACCACAAGCTGCACCATCTAGACAGTTTTCTAGGTCGTCAAAGCAATTACTACGTAAAATGATGATAGCTGTCAAACCTGGCAATTTACAGCTCTAGTATCTCCCAACCTGTCTCACCTGCCAGAATGAACTGAAGCTTCCTAAGATCTGAAAGATAAAAGGGGCATTTCCTAGGCAGCAACTTGTTTGTGGCTGTTCAATAGCTGAAAACAGTAGTAGGGAACTCACTAGTAGCATTCACTGAAGTTCTAAGGTGATACTGAAGGGTTTATGGTCTTTCAAACAAGCTTCCTAACCCCTAGAGTACATAAGCTTCCCTTTAGCTTCTTTCCTTCAGCCTCTTGTCTTTTGTTTTTGCACCTTTCAGTGTCAACAGAAAGACAGACAATGGCTCTGCACAGATGCTCGGATTGCTGTAAAGGATGGTGAGCAGGCTTTAAATCGCCTCTGGACAGCAATTTACACATACCTCCCTTTCCCTGTGTGAATGTTCTGAGCAGTAGGTTATTACCAAACACAACAAACTTTTATTATGGATATAGCAGTTAGCTAAATGCAATAAACAGGAACATAATAAACTACAGACATTGAATTTGCAGCGGACACAGAATAAACACCTGCTATGAAAAGCTTAATTAAATTAAATAAATTAAATTTAAGTATGCAAAATTTCTTTATGGAACCACAGAGTAAAGGTGTAGAAATGTAATACATTTCTTCCTAGTGGAGAACTGTCTCCTTTCCTACCTTCTTCTTGACCTCCTTAATAAATGCTTAGCTATAATTTCAGCACAGAATGAGATGATAAAGTCTTCGAACAGTACACAATGTCATATTCAGAAAAATCATGACTACATGTGATGTTTTGATTTGCAGTGGACTCATATCCCAAATTCTTTGAATAGATACAAATCAAAACCTCTCAGAATTTCAGAGTAATGTATCACCTATGCTTATTACTAATGTAGACACCAAAATTGCTTTTCTCTAAAAACATACATCATGCACCTCAGAACATTCATTAAAAGTAGAAACTGATAATTAAAAAATAAAATACAGGAATTATTAAAAATATCATGTTCAAAACAGAAAATCTGAAAACTTTATATATGACTGTGATTAATATTAGTAATGAAAAAAGTTCTTTCTTACCAGCTCTATGTGACCATATACAAAGAAAAACTTTTACCTTTCTTAGGAAAAAGCAAAGGGAAAAAAAGCTGTCCAGTGTAAATGAACTTTCTATTTTATTACATATCTTAGAATGCCAAGTCATTAATGTAATATCTATTAAATACAGCTTTCGTTGCTTATTAAGTCTTAAGATACAATAATCAGTAGTGTTCTAAGTGTACTGACTGATCTAGCCTGCAGTCAATACTAAAGAAGTCAGAACTTGGATGCAGGCAGCAAAAAATACAACAAATTTTTTTCTTTTAAGAGACTACTAAAAGTACTGAATTTCTATAAAATTCTGAACAAAATTCGAAATTTCTGTCTATAACTTTCCCACTATAGAAACGTTCAGTTTTCAGTGAGGTACTTTGGATCTGCTGAGATTGACTGTGGTTATTGATATGCTTCTCTATGAAAATAAAACAGTAAGAGAAAGAACTTATTATGCAAAAGGCAAAGCTTTTTTGTAAGTTGCTCCAATGTTATAAAGTCAACAAAGGACAATCATAAGCCTCCCACCTCCTGCTACAAGCACAAAGTGTGCTTCTTTGGCCTTAACTTTCATGCATATTTAAAACACAATATATCAACTACAGCAAGATGTTTCTCCTCAGAAGAAAGGAGCAGAGCAAGTTAACAAGTAGCAGCCTATGCCTAATGCGCTACAGAAATAGATACAGTAGTAGAAGCTAGAGAAGTGAAATCAGTTCTCTAAATAAATGAGAAACAGATATAAACCACATTAAAGGACTTTTTAGCATGTTGTCTTTCTGTTTATCTCACTGCAAATAGAGTCTTCCAGTCCTTAAAAGATATTCACAGCTGTCACTTGCATGCTTTCTATACTTTTTTAATTATTACATAAACCATACTCCAAATGTGTGTACTGCAAAGGGGTTACCTTGGACACAAAAGTAAGTAAAATTATTTCCTTATTATAATCACTATTTCCCCCTGCTTACAGCACTACAAAGCTCTTTGACCCTAAATTACTTGAGCATATGCCTACTAGGGGTGTGTGCATCCCCTGTTTTCATCTGGTTCACTCACTCCACAGAGATAATGCAGTTTTGCAACTAATTTTGATGTTGCATAAAATGAAGTCTCTGAGAGCAACAGCAAGCTATGGTAAAATTACCTCTCTGCTCCTCAAGTCAGTTCCTATCCCCATGCTGCCATTGCCTGAGTTGTGTCAGCACAACAGTGTGAATAATACCTGAATAAAAGCAGAAATCTGGCTTTGTAAGAAAAATACTAACCGCAAACTGGCAACCTCTTCCCATCTTTTTATTACTGCTACAGTATTGAGTTGTAGTTTCACGGTGGAGGTAGGAATGAGCAGGAATGCTTTAGGATGCTATTTCTGTTGTAGAACTCATCTTAGGTAACCACAGCTTAATTACACCCAGGTTCCCATTTGGACTAATAATAATGTGCATCAAATACCATAATGTGCTTCAGTTACTCATACCTGTGTTTCACAATCTTTGGTATCCTAGCTCTTAAGTGCCACGCTATATGATCTGTTAATTACAGAGATGACAGATAGGGTAAAGCTCAATCTACTTTAGACATCTAATACTGTCAGTGCTCAGCAGTCCCCTGTCAAAGGACTCTTCTTACTATGGGAGTAAAAATACTTTATATGGACAGAAGACTGCCCTTATTACTACTTATGACTTCAACAACATAGTCATTAGTACAAAGAAATAATTAAATCTAAGAATTTTACATCATTCTACAATACAGAAACCACTACAACTTATAATATTCTGGGAGTGTATTTGGGACTTTTGAGGGTTTAATTTTGTTATGCAAATATCTTAAATATACTTGAAGAAAAAAGTAGAATGTGAAATTACAATTATTTTTGTTTCTGTATCACATACAACAGACAAATTAAATTTTAGGTTCCAAATAAATGTACAAAAAAACATATGCATGTTTATGGAGTTCTAAATTGTTAAGGATATTCTTACCCTTTTAAAGCAAAACACAGGACACATTTTGAAGATGCATTTGTAAACAATTATGAAGTCACTTCAAATTATAATAAACTTACCTGTGAGCTGGAATTCTACGATCACCAGCAACTAGCACCACATCACATAGCTGCTTGTGTCTAAGATAATTTTCCATCTTTTTAAAAGTTTGTTCAGCGTGGTTGAGAGCCTGAAAAAATTCATCTGAGGTACAGGGCTCCATAGTTTGACAAGATGATAAAGTGTGACTGCTGTTGGAGTTTCTGCTGAAGACAATAACAGAAATCTTAGTTCACACAACATTAAGGTGAAATTTTATTTACAAAGGATAAAATAAAAATCACATGTGATTTTTAAATTGATGTGCATGATTTGTTTCAATATATATTCCCTTGTTATTTTTTCTTCATATTCATACTTTCTTTCTCCCTCCAAATCTAACCTAAACCCTTGTGAAAAAGGCATGATCATTTAGTGTTGTATTCTTCAGCTAAGACACAGAGATGGTCCCAGTAATTGTATCTATAGTGCTGTCAGATGGCTAAGGAGGAAGATCTACCAAGACCCCGCAAACTGAAAAAACAATTGGAAGGATGGCAATATGGAACCAAACCTCTCCCTGTCACATATGTTAAAGTCTTGCTCACACTTCGTCTAAGGTGGTTAAAACAAAACTTAGCATATATAGAACTGGGAGAAGTGTGTGGGCATGCAGGAGGAAAAAAAACACAAAGAAACACATCAATATACCACCACTCCTATTGCATGAAGCCTTGTGTCTGCTGTGAGAGCTAGCACAGCAGAAGCCAACACAAGGGAAAAGTGAGGATGGATGAGAAAAAAAATTATTCCTTCCATACATGCAACAGC
This sequence comes from Margarornis squamiger, assembly GCA_035222235.1. NCBI lineage: Eukaryota > Metazoa > Chordata > Aves > Passeriformes > Furnariidae > Margarornis > Margarornis squamiger. Next base: position 51,155,788 of record JAWWTY010000123.1, read on the forward strand.
TTGGGAGAAAAAAGAAACAGAGAGCATGTAAAAGGAATGCATGGGCCAAGGAGATAAAGGAGATGAATCCTAATTATGTACAGTGTGAAAAACATATTTTCTTGCTCACAGTTCTTTAACTGACTACTACCTAGTTTTTCACAATGCAGGCAATCTATAAAATACTCTGGACCTACCACAATATTTGGAAGAACTTGGATTCACAAGACCTGCACCCAGACCCTTGCTTTCACAAAGATGTCATGGATTTATCACACTCAGGCCTAAATCCACCAAGGGACTTATCTGACTCCTTAGCCTGGGACATTAATTTCAAGACAAAGCTTCTCAAAACCAAAGTCTAAATTTTCAGCAGAAGATTTTCTGTAAAGAGAAGCTTTTTGTTTTGGGTTTTGTGGTATGTTTTGGTTTAGGGTTTTTCTGCAGGTACCCAGATAGCTAAAAAGGCCAAGCAGTATGGTACTTATTTCAAAGCTAAATCTAGCAATGGATCAGAAATGAGATGCCTGCCTACCCACTTCTCTTGGAGGACTTGATCTTAAATGTTCTCGCTGAAGCTGTGGTTAGCCATTTATTTAAGATGTGTCAACTTCCTCCCACTTACCCATTCCCCGTAAGTCACTTGTTCTGTCCACCACTGGCCCGCCAGCAAGCAGGAACAAGTATTCTTTGTGGCCATTTTTGAAACTGAATCAAAGAACTCATATAATGTGAAAATGCAACTGTGTAACCACAGAAAACATTATACTGTCAAACTGCGTGGCATTCTCAAGCGAATGAGCAAGAAGTACTCAGGGAAAGCAACTCTTAAGCCAGTAGCCCTGCAAAAAACCCAACCCAACCCAAACCATCAACAAAAAACCCCAAACTCACAACAGAAAACAAAAACAAAAACCCAGAAGTGGAAAGAACAGGCTGCTTAGGAAAATCTTGTTCTCCACTCCTCAATCACAATTTAGCACATTCGCAATTGCAGTGATACACATTGTGGCTTTTGTTGGCTTGTTTGAACTATATTTAACCCAGGTTCCTTAAAGTAACCCCATTAATAATGATTAAAAAAAATTACATGCTATCAGGCATTTGATTTACATTACAACCTCAAGAAGTGTTGAGAGATAGAATGGAAGAAACAACAAAGGAAAAAACCTTTCTAAACCAGCACTTGGCTGGATCACACCCACACTGGAGCTACTGCCAGCCTCAAGACTGCACACGTGTACATGCTGCACAGAACTCAGTCACCACTCTTGTTCAATAAGGAAAAGTAATTGCAGTGGTGTCTGTTTTCCACTACCCACAATAAAGCACTTACTCAGGACACAACAGAGCCAAACTTAGTTCTCCCCCCTCATCTAAAGAAGTTTAACCCTATACCTGTCCTCTAGCTAGCAACTTAAAAACTATCTTCCATAAGGAAGGAAGCTGAGAAGGAAAGAAAGATTAAAGATCAGTGGTCCATAAAGAGAACATGAAAAAGACAGTCTAATAATTCAGGTATTTGCAAAATAAAACTTCAAGAGCCTTTTGTGCCTGTTACTCAATATGAAAAACTTAAATGCTCTTCCTTCTCCAAACTGTTTTACACATCTTTTTTCCAGCTCCATTTGTCACAGCCAGGACAGCCTGGGAGAATATACAAGCAAGGAAAGAACAGGGGAAGGGAAGGACTTGTTCTTCTCTCTCCCGGGAGTAATGCTGAAATGCCTTCCAGAATTTTTAGCCTACATCCCTTCCACCTAGAGAGAGAAAACCTGGGTATCTAATGCTGACCCATGAATCCCATGCTCAGAGCAAACATGCAGCTACAAGGTCCTGCAGGTCTGAGTATCAAGGCAGCTCTGCTCCTTTTGGATTTGCCTCTTGACTCAAATTATCTTTTAGTATGAACTTCCCTTTCCACAGACTAGAGGTGCTGCTACTTCTGCACACCTCACACATACTACTAAGAAAATTACATTAAAGACTTGAAGATGTCTGCACATGAGTTAAGTGTATCAAAGAAACCTTTCTGCATATTCCATTGATTCAGATTTAAGAGAGTATTTTTAATACATTAAGTGGAAATACTATTATGAGTATCTTAGAACATTAGTCAGGAGGGTTTCCTTTTTTTTTTATTTATTCTAAAACATCAATGACACTTGTCTTGGTCTTTGTTTTTTCCCCCCTACTTATGTCAAAAAGATCCTATCTAGAACTGATCTATTTTTATTAAGTATAGTACAATTTTAGGACGGGGGGAAGGGGTGCTGGTCAACAACTGGCTGAACATAAACCAGCAGTGTGCCCAGGTGGCCAAGAAGGCCAGTGGAATCCTGGTCTGTATCAGAAATAGCGTGTCCAGCAGGACCTGGGAAGTCACTGTCTCTCTGCACTCAGCCCTGGTGAGATCACACCTTGAATCCTATTCTGAGCCCCTCCTATAGGAAACACACTGAGGTGCTGGAGTGTGTTCAGAGAAGGGTGACAGAACTGCTGAAGGGTTGGGAGCACAAATTATGGATAGGTAGCAGCTGAGGGATCTGAGGTCGTTTAGCCTGGAGAAGAGGAGGCTCAGGAGAGACCTTATTGCCCTCTCCAACTACCTGAAAGGAGCTTGCAGCAAGTTGGGGGTTGGTCTCTTCTCCCAGCTAGTAAGCAATAGGACAAGAGTAAATGGCCTCAAGTTGTACCATGGGAGGTTAGATTAGATATTAGGAAAAATTTCTTCAATGAGAGTGGTCGGGCATTGGAACAGACTGCCCATTGAAGTGGTGGAATCACTGTCCCTGGAAGTATTCAAAAAAAGTGTAGATGTGGTGCTTAGGGACAGGGTTTCATGGTGAACATGGCAGTATTGGTGAATGGTTGGATTTTATTCTCTTAGAGGTCTTTTCCAACCTTAATGATTCGATGACTCTCTCTGTTACTCTAAGGACAATGCCTTTACCATGCTTGCTACATATTTCACTACCCTGGTGACGAACCTTAATCTACTAAAGATGCTAGCTTTCTTCAACTTCTCTGTTTAATAAAGAACATATAAGAGTATGCCTTTTGAAATCAAAATTATGTATAACCCATGCTGTAAGTTCCTCAATTTTTAAACGATTTTATTTCTTGCAGTAGGATGCTTGGGAAAAAGAGCTCAGCCCAATGTAACAGCTCACTGCAAAGCAATGAAGCAATTAATGGACTAGTAAAGTGGCGAAAGGAAAGTTTTAAAAGGAAAAGCAAATACAGTGATGATGACCGGAAAGCTGAATTCATACCTCTCCTTCTGCTGTTGTTTCAGCTTTGTTGTAGCTTCAGTGAAACCACAAACAGTTTTCAATATAAAACCCAACCAAACTGTAACATATACAAGCCTTTCTTCCTCTCACTTTTAGTAAACTCTCTCTCAAAAAGAGGCATCAGTGTTTTTTCTACTAACAAGATTTGTTATTTTAATTAAAGTACTGACATTCATTTAAAGTTGGAGTTGCAATGGTTATTTTATAATAATCATATACATTAGTTAACAACCTATGATTTTCAATAACTATTAAAATTGGCTGTAACAGGGGTTACAAAACTTTTTTCAACCATTTCATTCTATACATTTTCAATTATTTTTAGGAAGGCATCTTTTAAGATAAAAGTCTCCATGCTTGTCTTTGAAATAAAAATGAAGCAATAAAGACTTCATTATGACTAAGAACAGAATCAATTACACATTTCAAACCATTCATATTAGAATGGAGATAGGGGAACAAAAATTTTTTTAATGAATTTTATTTATTTTTTACAACTGCATACAATTTGTCTGAAAAACTTATCTCTGAAAATTATGCATAAATTCGCTAATATTTAAAACTGTTCTTTTGCCATGATCAGTTGATCTAATTTAACATCATCTCTACTTCTTACTGCAAGGTAAGCATGACAAGATTAGATCAAGGTATATAGTACAGATGCTGACCTTACATATAAGTATCACCTTGCTTCTTCTAAACTTTTGCAGCAAGCAACAGCTTATTTCCTTGCATTATAAAGTCACATTTCTTTTAACAGAAGAGACATGTTGAAGTGCAGCTGGTTACTAGAGCCTTGACTGGACAAAGGAGTCGAGGAGCATTACAATGGGATTTCTATCTGCAAAATCTTGATGGAGAAAATACCTCAGTTCATGCTACTATGTGTACTCAACTGCCTGGTTCACAGAATCAACAAAGGAAGTCTCTTTTTCAAAACATTTCTATGCTCTGTCTCCTTTTCCCACTCCATCTACCACAAGTCTAGCTCTCCTTTCCCTTCAATTCCTTAAGGCATTGCCTCATGAGGCAAGAGACAGCAAATAATGTGACTTAGGGGGAGCTGTGCTGCAGCAGAGGCATTCTGCCCTTTCTCAGGCAAGGCAATAAGCTGTCTTTCTCTCCATTAACAAGCTACCACTTGTGAGAAGTTTGAAACTCCTGCCTACCCTCACCGTAAACGGCCCATGGGCTTTACAGCTGCCAGGGAAATGGCGGAGGTGATGCAGAACACAATCACATGAACTTGCTCCCTTTAGGAAACCATCTAAAAGCAACTGCTCTGCCTAAGCCACTGAAGTTTGCAGGCAGCACTATACACTAACCCAAATGGCTTTCACAGATACACTGAAAATGATGCAAAAGGGGAACTGGAGCCAGAATAACCTGTGCATAGAATTGGCTTCAATAGTTTTTTACAAATGTTTCTCTAACACAAGCTGGATGTAGATGAAAGCATTAGAAGTAGTAAACAGCAAAACTGCAGAGATGGGAAAAAATACATGTTCTTCTCCTCACTACTATGCTTTCAGTGAACAGCACTTTGTTTCTTAGAGAATGAAGTAACATCAGCATTTAAAATCTAAATTTATGCATAAAGAATATTACCTTTATAAATATGACATGCAAATAAACATAAAATCAACAAGCCAGTATGGACATCACAACATATACAGATATTTTAAAAACTATTGTTGTAATTCAAAGAAGAAAAATTGTAAAAATATTACTTTTATTCACACTTGAGAAAGGTTGAAAGTCAGGTTCAAAGTAATAAAAGAGGTTTAGAGTGATAAAAATGATCAAATATATACAGGAAAATAGGTATGACTGCCTTACATTTAGAGAAGACAATAAAAGGAAGAAAAATAATGCATAGAACCTCTGACTATAAATTACACATTCCTGTTTAAATTCTTGTAATGAAACCAAAGAATAATGTTAAGGAAATAAAAAGCCAATGTTTTACTGATGAAAGCAGACCTCCACAATCATAAATGAAATGTATGGGTTTTAAGTTTCAGTGCTGTTCAAAACCAGTGAAAGCATTTATTCTCTTACTAGAACAGATACACCTTCAGTAGTTGGACTCCCTAGTATTAAAAAAATAAAATAAAATAAAACAAAACAAAAAAAGCCCTACATAGCCACAAGGTAAGCTATTTTTCTCCTTTGAGACAGGCCACTTCATTTCCTATACTGCAATTTCAAGTCATCTTTAGTCTAGGGCAGTCAATTGTTTAGGTCATACATATTAGAGAAGAAAAAGTATGTTTCCCCTTGGACAAATTACAACAGGTATTAAGATAAACCTCTAGCATTTTTAAACAAATCTTAATTTTGTTTCTCATTGCATTAAGATGGTTTCCTGCATTGCAGTTTTCACAAAAGTTTTTAAAATATTTTTTCAACAATTTGGTTGTTTACACTGCTTTCTTCATGCTAGCTGACATTTTATTGCATACAGAGCCCAGAAAACAACTTACTGAAATAATATGCCAGTTTTTCTGTCAGCTTCCAAGATCTTATATTATAGTTCATAAAGAGTAAAATACTTCCTTCTTCAAAGTTATTAAGACAAGAACCTCAGCTGAAGGGAATGGAGTTTGTTGAAAAGAAGGATGCTGAAAGGATTCTTGGTAAAAACAAACAGTGATGAAAATCGGGACACTTTTCCAAAGGCTCAGAAGAACATAAATAAAAGGAGGAAGACGCAGACAGTAACAACAAAGACTGCTAAAAATCCATAGCATATCATAATTCATGATAAGAAAAGATAATGGAAAGTGGAAAAAAAAGTAACTCTGGAGAGACTGCAGTAACTTAGTTTATGCTAAAGAATTATAGCTTAGCCAGAACTACAATCTTGCAATCAAAAGGCACAGGTTCAAGCCAACAAATATATCTGCATTAACCTTAATCTAACTGGCATGACTAGCAACAGACATGAGAAGCTGGAGCACAGACTCCAGCACTACCTATGCTAACCCAGCAAAGACACGTACCCACAGCCTGCTGAGCCAATACTACTGCATCATTACTTGTTTCTTATTTTGATAGAAATAACACAGGCATTTTTCATTGCAGCTAGACCTCTGATTATAGCACTGATGTTTCCTGTCTTACTCCTAAGAGATGTCTTGGATTTAGTGTAACAAATTTGTACACTCACAGAAATGCCACCAGCAACAGGCATTCTCTCTGGAAAATGACACTTAAACTACCTCATGATGCATCGACATTGCAGGATGGCTGAGAGCTGCAGTAGTACAAAAACATATCTGACTGAGCTTTACTGTAGTCAAAGCATGTCACAATCACTGCAAAAATACAATCATCTTGCGTAGAGGCCCATTCCATCCAAACAGGTAGCTCGAATTCCCTGTAGCTTTCTAAGTCCATGCTGAAGGCTCTTGTTATCTTACCTTATTACAACATCTACCACTCAAGCTTGCTAGATTAAATCTGCCTCATGCATGCTGTATAGCTGTGCTGCAGTAAGTCTTTTCAAAGGTTCATAGACATAACCCTATCCACATGGATGACAAGATGATGATCTGGAGTAGTCAGCATGGAGTCACTAAAGGTAAATCTTGCTTGACCACCCTGGTGGCCTTCTACCATGGAAAAACTACCTGGATGTATGAGGAGAGAGTAGTGGATATGGTCTACCTCTACTTCAGCAAGGCTTTCAACACTGTCTCTCTCAACATCCTTGTACACAAACTCAGGAAGCATGGACTGGATGAGTGGACAGGGAGGGGGATTGAGAACTGGCTGGATGGCAGATCCCAGACTGCTGTAATCCATGGCACTGGTCTAGTTGGAGGCCTGTCACTAGTGGGGTGTCACCAAGGTTCAATACTGGGCACAGTACTGTTTAACTTATTCCTCAGTGACTTGGATGAAGGGGCAGATGCCTCCTCAGCAAGTTCACTGATGACACAGAGCTGGGAGGAGTGGCTGATATCCTAGAGGGCTGTGCAGAAAGATCTCAACAGGCTGGAGAGATGGGCAGAGAAGAACCATCTGAAATTCAACAAAGGCAAGTGTATGGTCCTGCACCTGAGGAAGAATAACTACAAGTATCAGTACAGGCTGGGGGCTGACTGGCTGGAAAGCAGCCCTGAGGAGAAGGACCTGGAGTTCCTGGTGGCCAACAAGCTGTCCACGAGTCACCAATCTGCCCTTGTGGAGAAGAAGGCCAAGATATCTTGGGCTGCATGAGGAAGAGCACGGCCAGCAGGTTGAGGGTAGCAATCCTGTCCCTCTACCCAGCCCTTGTGAGGACATATCTGGACTGCTGTGTCCAGTTCTGGGCTCCTCAGTACAAGACAGACATGGAATGGATCCAACAGAGGACTACAAAGATGATGAAGGGCTGGAGCATCTCACTTTTGAGGACAGGCTGAGGGAGCTGGGCCTGTTCAGTCTCAAGAAGATATGACTGAAGGGACCTCATCAATGTCTGTATCTGAAGAGAGGGTGTCAGGATGATGGATCCAGGCTCTGATCAGTGGTTCCAGGCAACAGAACAAGAGGCAATGGACAGAAAGCAATGTACAGGAAGTTCCACTTGAATATGAAGAAGAACTTCTTTCCTGGGCGGGTGACTGAGCACTTGAACAGGTTGCCCAGAGAGACTGTGGAGACTCCTCACTGGAGATATTCAGAACCATCTGGATGCACTCCTGTGTGATGTGCTCTAGAATGGCCCTGATCAAGCAGGGAGGTTGGACCAGATGATCCATTGTGGTCCCTTCCAACCTTACCCATTCTGTGATTCTGTGATAACTCAAGTGAAGATGTAAAAGGCACAGAGGGAAAGTAGCATGGCAGAAGGGAGAAGGCTAGACATTCTCTCATTTAAAATAAATGTCTTTCAATTACAAAGTTTCTTATTTTTGTCTATTTGATGCACATATCTAACAACAAAATGCTCTTTTGATAACTTTTCAGTTAATTTCAAGTAATACTATTATTGTGCCACAATTAGGGACCCTATTAACTGTACTTATTTGACACTTCGCATTATTTTGTGATAGGAGATATACAGAAATGCACAGCACAATTGGGGGGTTCTAAAGAACTTACAGCTTCAAAGGTCAGACTGAGGTGAAAGAAAAGACATGTCAAAGGTTTCTATAGATTGAAAACTCAGGGTGGGAAGGAAGTCTTAGATTGGATGTTACAACATGCTAACTCCAAGACTGATCACACAGACCAATATGGCAGAGTGGCTACCACCCGGCACACTCAGACATAATTACAGACATCTTACTAAACTGTTCAAGGTTAGCACACAACTGATGAATTCTGAAATCCTGCCTGTATTTAATGTTCAAATATAAATATGCATATTATATTTTAATACATTTCCATACTTAAATCTATAGTAATTCCAACATTTTAATGCATGCCTGGGTGAAATGAACCAGATACAACATTCTATATACTACGTATGCTCTAGGTATTCTTAGCTTGATATCCACGATCCCTTCAAGGTCTGTGGATTGCTGCTAAGGCACCCACAAAAAAAGTTAAGAAAAACAAATCTAATGCTAACAGGCTTAAATTTTCTATGCAAAAGTCTGCACAGCTGTTGGAAAATTCTTAAAAGTGTACAAATCCAAAAGGATGACCATTGCCTCAGGAATGTAGGAAAGCTAACAAACAGGCAGCAATAGAGGAAACCTAGGAGACGAAAACCAGCAAAAGAATTCAAAACCCACTGTCCCAGTAAACAATCCCTTGAGCTAATGCTGGTTACAAACGACACACAGGAGTATGATGTGAACAGCACTACAGCCGACTAGCTCTGATCCCTGAATGTGGATGGCCTGTCTGCATCTCAGACGCAGCCTTTGTCAAAGATCTGGTACTAAACTTGGAAGTTGCTTATCCCTTACACCACTGGGCTCTATACTAATAACAAATCGATTCGACAGTAGCTCTCCTCTAAATGAATCATGCAATGATCTAAAGCTTTCACAATGACAAAGACCTGATCTAAATGCTTTTCTACCTGTGCTATACGACATGGCAAAGAGGAAGGATTGATACAAAGCAGTAGAGCTGCTTCTGTTACTTCATGCTTTTAGGGCTTGTAGCTGGGCAGTAAGTCATAGAGGAGCACAGAAGTAAGGTAACTGTAGATTCTACAAAAAGGTTTTAAGAAGGACTTTTTTCATATATACAATTTGTTTGTAATGGAGGTGGTAACAGGGTCTTCATATGGGAAAAAAGCCCTTTGAAAACTACATGGACCAATGTGTTGGTTTGGGATTTTTCCTATCAATTCAACAGGTAAGAAGTTCTATTTTAGACTAATAAGAAAAAACAATTTATTTCAGAAAAACTCCAGATGTTAGGCAGACTTACGTAGAGCTTGTACATTCTTAACAAAGGAAGTTTAAGTACAGTCTCCCCATGAGATGGAGATACAGATAACAATATAAAGCAAATTTCTACATTATCATCAGTTACTTATTAAATTGTACTGACACTGAACTAAAAATTTATCTAAAACATTTATTTTAAAGTATGAAAGTAAAACATTAGCAAGAATTACAAGACAATAATGGAAACAGAAATAACTCTAGATGCTATAAGCGATTAAGCACATCATTTGAAAGACACTTCAGTTTACTAAGTTCAAATCCTACATGCATTTCCTGTAGTACACAACTCCGTCTGAAGAGAAAAAAACAACCAAAAATAGACTTCTCCCTACATCCTAAATAAGTATCTGCAGTTCTCCAATTCTACAAAGTAACAAATTTGTTTTGTTATATGTACATTATTCCCCTACAATTAAGAAAGGATTTGTAGTAATTTCAATCTACACATTTATCTCATAAAATTACATTCTTTTTCTACAGTGATTGTCTTGCTATGGTGAGAATATCTTAATCGGGGTAATGCTGTACATAAAAATTTCACATCACAGATATATGTTGCTGAAATGGAAGGTGATGCCACACCTGTATGAGATCCAGTGACACAGCTATTTAAAAATTCACACCTGAAAATAATTTAAAAGGTGACCTCTTCAGAGATATATTACTTACAGCTACATACTTCTTGCTGCATAAGACTGCTGTTACAATGCATCAATACACAGGATTTCCTTTCTCATTAATTCTAGTATTTTGTCATTCAGTGATAAAAGCAAATACGCTGTGTTCACCTCTAACCATTTTTACTCTCCTTCCTTTCCTTGAATCTTTAAAGGTCATACAGACCATAAATAGTTAGTGTTTATATTATGGACTACTTTGCCCTTCCACTAAATTAATTCTTCTCCTAAGGAATGCAAAACACTAAACTGCCATAAGTAGATTGATCTGTCATTAACAAGCTTTATTAAACAGAGTACTCTTTTAAATTGCCACACTGAAATTCCACTTTCTGAAATGCCATATCAGTGCAAAGCTATCTTAAAAGTGAGAAAACAAACATCATAGAATGGCTGACTTACATAATAAATGAAATAAAAGAATTAAACTAATATTTCACAAGAAAGGTTATTAACTTGCCTAATTTATGACAATTTGTAAACAAGTTTCATTTACGAACAAATTTTACAGTTTCATTTTAGTAATGATATGTAAGAAAAGAACACCAAAACATCTTTACAGACACAATAAAACCATTTTTCCGTTTTACACTAGATGCACAGTTTAAGACACCCAGATGGGTAACTACAATCACTTTAAAGCACAAATTGATTGGCTTTCAATAGATGTAATTTTTTTCTTTGATTTATAATGTATTTTTTACAGTTAACTCTCCCTCTTCTATAGAAACATATGGAAACATCAGGTAAGAATCAGAAGCAGCTTACTTTTTCATGATTTCCTCCTAACTGACATAACTAAACAATCAGTGTCACTTCAAAATAGTGTAGAAAGCATCCTGTAACATTACCGTGTAATGGACAGTACCTTGTTCATAGCAGCATGTACTTGGTATAGTATTTAAAACACAAGTCCATCCATGTATGTGATTTGTTTATCCCCCCACTATGAAATTTGCCTTTTGAAAAGGTCATAGTAAACACACAGAACCTGATAATTAATATTCTGTTTCTGATGCACAGTAGCTGCTGGGCTTCTGAAGCATTTTAATTTAGAATAAAGACTAGCCTATATATGCATGCAACTATAAACATGAAATGAAAAGACGTTTCTCACAATAGGAAAGTAAGAATTAACCTGCACGAACTGCTGTCCGACTCATTTTCTTCTTCACTTGCTCTATCATCTGTTTCTTGTCTGTCAAACCAACGTGCACTTCCACAGTCTTCTGCTGAGAATTCAAATGTAGGGATTTCTGAGGTGGATGCCATTGGCCAAAGAGGTGAATTCTGGAAATCCTGTTGGCTGGACCTTCTGTAGCCAACTGATGTTAAAGGTAAGTTACCTGAATCTAAAAACTTTGTGCCACCAGTTATTACATTTTGTCCTCTGTTCCAGAAGTCTCCCTGGTGGCTTTCAATTGTAGAGTTAGGGGCTGATGCCTGATGACCAAACCACCTCCATCTGATTTTTAAAATCTGCTTCACGTCAAACTCTTTACGAGAACCAGACATTCTTAGTGAAAGCCAGCGATCGTCTAGGCAACAGGGTAAGAAGCAGCACACATAAAAGAAGATTTGTGCACCCAACCAAGACAAGGGAAACACATGCTCTGCCTGTCTGTAGCAAGCAGATTTTCTACAGAAGGAGGGGAGAAAGCATTGCAATCACACAAAAAAAGGCTTCTTTAAGGGTATGTCATTTGAATATAAACAAAAGGCAACAGACAGTGAAAAACCCTGAGATAAAGACAGGAGGTGAAACAATCACTTCTATCAGAAAAAATGCTAATCAGTTTACCCTAAAAGCTCCGAGGCTGTTTCTGTTGCTGTCCTCTGACCATTAGCTTTCAAAAACGCCAAACAGTATTCATTAAAGCCCTTTCAAGAGCTGAATACCACCCCTTTTTTCTTAAACCACAAATGACAGCGAACATATATCCTGTACTAGATCTTAGAATCTCTGCTTCTTATTCTGTTAACTCTTGCTACTACAGAGGGGAAAAAAAAGTGAAAAAAGCAAATTAAATTCTTTCTAAACTACTAAAAAATAAATTTACAGAATTATGGTGGGAAGAAACTAAACAATTCTTTGTCCGATTACAGGACATGCACTAACTTAAAAAGGACAAGAACAGCTCGAGGGACAATGGTGGGGGGGGAAGGGGGGGATATAAAGCCTTTCATCTTGATGTGCTTTGATTCAAATGTAGGTCTGCAGTAACGGAAAATTTCTATCTGAAATGAGCTAATGGTTTCCATTCACTTGCACATCACTAAAAGGGAAAGCAAGGCAAAGTCAATCGGTCACTATGCACCAGACACTCCCCTGCAAAACAGACAACAAAAGGTCACTGCTCAAAAGGCTTCTTTCTAATCATATAATATCAACTGCTCCTAGTCAGGTTAGAGATACTGTGACGGAATAGTGAAAAAGAGAGATGCATGCTTTTGAGTCAGAATCCCCTCTAGTATAGGTAATTTATAAAACATAATAAAATATACAACAAAAGTTTTACTGGGATGAGGAAGAGAAAGCCAAAAGGACAAAATACACAATGACCAATTTACCACTCCCATGAAAAACAGCCTATTGCCTCTACGACATATGGAGCTAGTTAGGTATAAAATGCTGAGATTAATTTCAGTCATACGCAAATAGTAATAACAATTTTAGAAAACAAAGAGGCACTGGATTTTATCAGTCCTTGATAAACAGATTTATGTTTTCAAACTTTACATTTTGGTGAGTCTGTTCAACTCTCCAGGACACATATGAAAGAAATTTACAAGCAGTGTTTCTTTTCTACCTGCAGGTTTCATCAAAAAGGAAAGTCACCATCTCTCAGATGAACATTATGAACTTCAAATTATGGAATCTTGTCATTAGGATACTTACAGTATTCTTTAAAACAGGCTGTATGCAGAGTCCCTATAAAAACTTAAACAGTGCCAGGTTTTATCACCCAAATCCCAAACACTGTAAATCATGCTATTTTCTTGGGAACCACAATGCTGAAAGGGCTAGTTTTAACATGGAAAGCTCACCCATCATTGCCCAGAACACAGTTATTTATGCAAATGCTTCTCACAAATGCTAGGAAAGCTCATTTCTGTAGAAACTGCATTCCAGCTGTTTCCACAAAGAGATGCTGCCTTTCAGTGTGTGTGTCTTGCCAGCATCCTGGCCTACTGGAAGCCAAATACTGAGACCATTGCAGCATATCCAGAAAACAGTTGAAAATACTTGGAAGGCAAGATTAAGCTGCTACCATCCTTGCTAGGGATTTAATTTAAACACAGAAAAACTGGGAAATATTTAAGAAAGGATTAATGATTTAATATATCAGCATAAAAATTGTATGGATGTTTAATCAAAATGATATGACATGCAGACCTTACTCATCTAGTCCACATACAGCTAATTGTTAAAAGCTTAACTGGAGTGTTTAAACACCATCATTTGCGTAACTGCAAGTTGGGTGAAACATGACTAAAGCTTAAGAAGTAAAAACAAAACAGTATCTTTTTTATTTATTCTCTCCCTATGTTTTGTATTGGTGTCAAGTGTGAAGAAGGAGGACAAGCAATTGGTGTATTTGTTAACATTCATCAAAGCAGTAATATTTTAATTATCCATTTAACTATAGAAAGTAAGCTTTAAGTACCTTTATGTCTGCTGGTATGGTAAATCTGTTATACATAAGGACTGACCTGGATTCTCATTCTTGTATAACAGACTCATTTAAAATTCAAGCTGTCCCAGTACAAGGCTACTAAGACAGTGGCAGATTTGACGATTCTAGTGCTTTTTCAGCACTTTCCATTGACTTACTAGCAAATACATCCCAATTACTGCTTTTCTTTGGCTGTGAAGTTATGGACTCAAACAGAGATTAGAAAGCAAAATGTGCTGTAGTTTTAATGAACTAAAACACAAAACTGTTTTCTATTCTCTTTCATTTTTCTAGATTGTACAAATTCTCTCTATGCTCTCTCAAAATTACAATTCTAAGACAGATTGCATTAAATATCTAAAATATTTCTCTGTTTTATAGGAATGACATATAAGTTTTCTTACAGATGACAAGATAAGACAAGCACCACTTGATTCTTCAGTTTAAATTGACATCATTCTTCAGAAAAAATTGAGGCCCTCTGAACAATATTGGTTACTGTGAATAATGAGATAACTTCTATCCGGTCCCCTGCTGGGAGTGAACAGACTTCTGAGGAGATCTCAAATGACGAACTGTTAGGAGCACCCAGACATTATCTTTGACATCTCATCTCGTGATTGGTGCTCACAAATTCAAATGTCCACCTGTGGTAGTTTAGTTTTCTTGGTTTTGGTTTAGGCCTTCCTTGGTTACCAGGTGATAACTAAGGAAGTATTCCA
>JAWWTY010000123.1:51170639-51254774 GCA_035222235.1 Margarornis squamiger
CCCCTTTTCTCTTGGGGGGGGGGGAATCCGTGTGGCCAGCCGTTGGGTTTGGCACGGAGCCAACTCAACCCTCCACACCACCCTTTATGGCCTCCCATCAGACATCTTTCTAATGCAGTAACACATTTCTGAGAATCCTGCTAAAAACCATCTTAGTCAAGCACAGTATACACAGACTTGGCAAGGATTCTCTAGAATTTTTTCATTTACTACAGCAAAAATTTGCATTTAATGAAAAAACAATAATGCCTATACCCATTTTTTCTGTGCTTTAGCACTGTTGCAGTTTCTATTCTGTGGTGAATCAAAGCAACATTTTAAATATAGGTACACTGTCACTTTTCAGAACATAATTCTGTTCACATTAATGAGGTTGTGTAAACTTTCTGTGAAAACAACTTTGAGAACTCTGATTTTTGATTGAACAGACCGATATTCCTACAAGTGAAGCACCTGGACATTTAAGTACATGACTTCTCTCACATGAGCAGTATCACAAGGTTATAAATCTTTGCAGTTAGCAGTGAAGGACAGTTTCCCAGATTCTGTGTTGTGAACAAAAATAAAACCTTTAAATGCATGCTTCAATTGTGCAAATTGTGCAAACACCAAGAACACAGCATGACAGCTTTATAAATTGCTCTTTTCAAAATCTTCAGAACAGTTATCTTCACAGAGATCTAAAAATCTGAGGTTTTTTACTAACCAAAAACTTACTACACTGACATTCTTTGAAATTATATTAAGTTTATTGATACAAATATTAAAGGAAGATTGTAATACAGCAAAACTAGTTAAAATTTAAACAATTTTACTCCTAAGATACTCCTACTGTATATTTTGAAGGACAGTGTATTTAATACTTAGAGTGTTTCACTGGGAAATATGGAAGCATTACTATTTAAATAATTAGGCCTACCACTTTTATTCATTATGACTTTTCCTTTTTCACTAGGCAAGTAAGTTTTCAAATAAACAAATATGTTTATGGAATACTTTGTTGAGGCACTTTTAAGATTTGAACCTCAACACCAGTTTTCATGGTAACATTTTACCTGTCACTACTATGTTTTGGCTTCAAAACCTATCACCAGTCAACTTCAAGGCAACTCATATATAATATTTTTGAGGTATTTAGTCTGTCAAATGAATTTTAAAAGCGGCATAAAGGCTCAGCTAGTCCTGAGAAGATATTAATGATCCTTTTAAGTACCAATTAAGAATGCAAATGTCAAAATAATTATATAAAGTTTTTGTTTTGACTGGAGTTGTATCTCTTCAAAAAATACTGTTCAACAAAAGCATTAAATATAAAAAGATAAATTTTAGACATAACTAGACTCATTAAGATGTGAAAAAGCAATATTGTCAATGTTTAATGATCCTAGATGTGAATTCTAAAATATAAGAAAGGTTCACTGACCGTAAGTTGTTCATCAATTAATCAAATGCATCCTTACAGCATTAAAAGGCATTCAAAATTTAACACTTTTTAAAATGTGATTTTCAAATTTTAAAATATTAATTAGAGGCATTAAAATAACTGTTCAAAGAAAGCTGCTGTAAAGAAAACTTTCTTTTTTCTTGGCCTATTCCTGCATTTCAGACCCAAATTTACAGAACTATCTCAACAAAGACTTCAGGAAGATTGCTATGTTAATGCTTCATGATTCTATAAAACAATAATCACTTCCTATCACAAAGGGTTTTTTGTAAGCGCAAACACTTCTGGTTCATGGTTATGTAAAAAGTGCCTTCCAGCAGCAGCTACAGCAGAGCTCATCCAGGAGAAACAGAGGAAAACATCCTACAGTTATGGACTGTATGTACTTAATTTTTCTGACTGGCAGAAATGAGCTGTAGCCAAATTACTGGCACTACATTGCAACTTTCTGCCACTTTGCATCTCAGATTTCCCTTGAGAGGTGCAAGCCACATGTTTAGAAACACTGACTTTGGAACAGTTAGCTTAACAATAGCATGAAAAGACCTGTACGGACCAACAGCCTCATTTGCCGTTTATTTTATTTGGCTAAGGGCAAGGGGAAAGAAAGATTTCCATATGTAATACGCTTCTACACTATCAGGTCCTAGCTCAAGTATCATACTGGTTCACACACAAGAAAAGTTGTGATCTGAGACATTTATACTTCTTTAACATTAAAACGTTAACATTGGTCTATTCAATTAATACCCAAACAGTATCAGGGACAGCACCATCCACAAGTAAAACTATAGGGCAGAGCTATAGCTGAGTAAACAGCACAGTAAGCTTATTGACTCTCAAAAAATTTGCACTACAAGTCCATCAGGTCAGCTGTGGTTTATAAGTTAAAACTCATCTGTAATACAAAATGGACAACAGTGTGAAAGGCCAGCAGTGTGCTCTTGCAGCAAAGAAGGCAAATGGTATCCTGGGGTGCATTAGGAGTGCTGCCAGCAAGTCAAGGCAGGTGATCATTCCCTTCTACTCAGCACTGGTGAGGCACTCCTGGAGTGGTGTGTCCAGTTCTGGGCTCCCCAGTACAAGAGAGATATGGCCATACTGGAGAGAGTGTCCAAAGAAGGGCCACAAAGAAGATGAAGGGCCTGAAGCATCTCTCATATGAGGAAAGTGTGAGTGAGCTGGGACTGTTTAGCCTAGAGAAGTCTCAGGGGGTTCTCATCAATGTGTACAAGTATCTGAAAGGAAGGTGCAAAGACAGCCAAGGGTCTTTTCAGGGGTGTCCAGTGACAGGACAAGAGTCAACAGGCAACAAGTAACACAACACCTAAACATGAGGAAACACTTTTTCACTGTGAGGATGACTGAGTACAGGTTGCTCAGAAAGATTGTGGGGTCTACACCCTTGGAGATCTTCAAAAGCTGTCTGGACACGATCATGGGCAACTTGCTCTTGGTGACCCCACTTGAGCAGAGGAAGAAAGGTAGACCAGATTACCTTCATAGGCCTCTTCTGATATCAAACATTCTGTGAAATAATCTGTTTCTAAGGTGGAAAAAGAGAAATCAAATACCTAGTTGATCATCATCTACTTAATTCCATGGACTTACTCATGTCTCTACCATAGACCAGCTTTGCTGGAATGGCTCCTGTGACAAGTATAAAATCCTTTTAATTAAAAGCAACGTGCATTTTTCACACAAGTAACATGAAAGCAACATAACCTATCAAATGAGAATCCTAATTCTATTTGTGCACTCACATTGATTAGATGCCTTTATGCCATCAGAGCCTTAAGAGTAATGGCTGCATAGAAATAAATCATTTTGGCAAGGTCAATGTTAGACAGATAAAAAGGAAAACATCTTGATCTATTGCCAGTTTGTAGTTAGGATTGTTACAAGTAAAGCAATGACTGCCAAGCATGGTAACTACGTCTATAGGAGGCGAGGAATTCAATGTAACAGTTCCACACTACTGAATGGAACTGTTGCTCCATAATAGGTTATTTGCACCCACTTCTAAATGAAATATTTCTTTCATCTTTTATACACATAAAGTAATAAGAGTCTTACTTTTTAAAGAAATACTTCAAAAGCATTTTCTTAGAACATTATCAAAAGGATACTGCATGTACACATGTTCTCCCCCCTCCAGTATGATATTAAGATTTTCTATGCCAACTCTAAATATGTTTCATTTGCTTTAATACAACAGTATGGTACAGAACAGCACTCTTCCCATTTAGCTTACCAGTGGTGATTGCTTCTTATACATTTCACTGAACACAGATGAAGCAATGACTATGCAATACAAAGAAATTATCTTACTTTCTTATGAAATACAGGTATTATAACAGAGATTTTTAAAAGAACAGATTACAATTAAGAGATTAATCAGCACGAATCACTACTAAAAATCCTGTTTATAATTAGACTAATAGCTGACAGATAAAAAACTGCAGAATAGAAAGGTTTGAGTTGGATGGGACATTAGAGATCATCTAGTTCTAAACCACCTGCCTGGTTAGGGACACCTTCCACCAGACCAGGTTGCTTAAAGCCCCAGCCAACCTGGCACTGAGCATTCTAGGGACGGGGCATCCACAACTTCTCTGAGCAACCTGTTCTGGTGCCTCACTATGCTTATAGTAAAGAATTTCTTCCTAATATCTAATCTAAACCTATTCTCTTCCTCTTTAAAGCCATTCCCTCTAATCATCCCCTCTAATCATCTTGGAGGCCTCTGGACT
Source organism: Margarornis squamiger (assembly GCA_035222235.1). Lineage (NCBI taxonomy): Eukaryota > Metazoa > Chordata > Aves > Passeriformes > Furnariidae > Margarornis > Margarornis squamiger. Next base: position 51,174,837 of record JAWWTY010000123.1, read on the forward strand.
CAGTTCAACAGGTCAATGTCCTTCCTGTGCTGATAGCCTCGGAGCATAAACAGAAAGTATTCTCTTTTAGAGTAGAAAACCCAACTCTTTTATTGTATCTCCATAAAAAGTAACATTTACAGCAGTAACTCTAAAGCTGAAATTAAGCACTGAAATGAGAGATCAATACCAGAGAGCAGTATTCATAATCAAGTGGTCCATCCCAGAGATGTTTAATTTGGATTATACATATATGTTTATAGATACACAATTAAATGCCCTGTAATACTTGCTTTAATTATAAGCATTGTAACTTGATGATAGATTTTTCATGTTACAATAAGATTCACAGAGTCATAAAAGCAAGATGATTAAATTAGAGATGTTAATTAAAGGCTTCCATTGATTTTACTACTGATTTGGCTCAAGGAAGTATTATTAGGAAAAAACATGCAGAACAAATCACAATATATATAATTATTCCCTTCCCTCTAAAACAAAATTAATTCTCTGCCTGGGTCAATGTTGCTTAAAATAGTATGTATCTGAGGCACATAAGGAAAAAAATCCTTTAATTCTGTAGTTGGATACTATTAAATCTCAGATTAAGCTAGGTATCAAATCACCAGGTATTCCTAAACATAATTAGAAAACTGCTTTCTTAGGTTCTTCATTCTGTCTCTGCCATTTCACACAGATGTTTCACTTTCAGATGAAAGTAGTCTGAGGTTCCCTTCTATTACTTATTTCACAAGCTCTTCTGACAGCAACTTCAGACAATTCTTCTGCATGCTTCATCTCACGTAGTCTCCCATACCCCACACGCACACATAGACCCTCCCTACAAAGTACCAGAACAGACAGGACGAGCACATTCTTTGTCACAGTCAGACCAAGAACAGGCTCATTAGCTGGCAGGTCAAGTAGTATTACTTATGTGCCTTCCTGTATTTTCAAAACCTTTCAGGGATTTAAAATACAATAAGTGCTCCATTCTGTCAGAGCTTGACTGATATTAGCAAGTAGACAGAAATGTGATTAGGGAGGAACTGATAAACCAAAAGACATAAACCCAACTCGCCTGGGGAGCTTACAGACTCACAAGCTGCCTATCTTTTACTTCTGTGTATGTACAACTGCCTTAGCCTGGGTGGCTACCTATCAACTAAGCCCAGGATTTAGAAACAAAGTAGAAGAGAAATTAATGCAATAGCTGATTGTTCAAACACAACTCTAAGCTTCTATCCCTCCCTGGTTGCATAGAACTGAAATGAACTTGAGGACACTGGTGCCAATGGCAGAAATGTAGATCACCTATTAAAGCTTTAAATCACTACAGTACTTGCAGAGTTAAATGCAGAAATGTAGACCACCTATTAGAGCTTTAAATCACTGCAGTACTTGCAGAGTTAACTCTTCAGCTATCCTTAGCAGCATAATGATTCCATCTTAGCTGCCTTACCCCTCTTTTTTAAGGAATGCTTAAATCTTCCCTGTCCTGCACAGAGAGCAAGAATTAGACATCAGCAACATAAATAAAGTGCCCGGAGGAGCGCAGTCCCCTGTTGGCACTCCCAAGGCCATGAGGTCCACTGCTGAAGTAGCATGGTCAAAAAAGGGAAAACCCTTGAACCCAGACTGCTAAACTTTCAGAAGAAGCAGGCACAATTGAGAAAAAACATTCATTATTTGCTTACCATGTTTTGTTTTTTTCTGCTTTCTCATATTAACTTGGGCTAAATCTTAAGGGAAATACAAAACTAATGTGTTGTACTACTGCATGCAGATCTCGGAGTTAGATTGTCTGCAATCATCTGCCCATCTATCCTTCCCATTAGCTCAAAGTTCTACAAATTCCTTACTTAGCTTTCAGTATATGTAAAAAGTATTTCACATTCATTGAGCTTGAGAGTTTTCAAACATTAATATTTGAATATTTACTGTAACTATCACTTAATCTGTTTTAAGTACAATTATTCTTTGGTTGAACCATCAGGCAATTTCTTATGCAAACTGCAACTTAAATTTGTATTTGCTAATTACAAAACCTCCCAGGAAGTGAAAGGCGGTACAGAAGAGTGAAGTTCTGTTACTTATCACTTGATCTGCACATGTTTATAAACTCATACATTAATTTCAGGTAATTACTTTCATTTCCTTGGAAAATACTTCCAAGTTTAAAATGCTCTAGTGCTTGATGAAGATCTTGCCAGCCTTATCAAGTTATGATAACATTATGAAAAGTCCTACTTACTTAATGCTTTAATTATAGTTTGAATGCAAAAGCTTGTGATTACATTTACATCCAAAAATACAATTTCTCTTACTACATGTAAAAGAGCAAGATTTAAACTTTGATTTCACCTTTGGCAAGGACAAAGTGATGATTTAATATTCAAAAGTACTTATTTTAGAATGTTAGAATACATTTTAGAATATCTACCATACAAATGCATATGGATATAACAAATAACCAATGCAGAATTCTTTACTTACCTGGACAGCAACTGTCAGGCTCATAGCTTATTTGTGCAAAAGTCAAAATAAAACACCTGCTCTGGTAACAAGTAAGAGCTTGCCTGCAAACAATCCAATCATCAAAACCACTGTCAAAAACCTCATCTTCCTGTGAGCTTTTTCTATGTCTCCTCACCACATACACGCTACTTGTAAACCTTTAATTAATTTGCCAATTCAGCCGTATTACTATTTGCATTCCTTACAGTTCAGGTTAGTAAACTTTTCTGGACTTGAGTCTTGTCTTACTCTACATTAGGAATATGTAAGATATTAGACAGCCAGGTGCTGTGAATATTTGATTCATTTTAAGGGTATACTTTAGCCCCATTTTGCCAAGTTCTGTTGTCTCTGAGACTGAGGTTACAGTAAGTCCAAGAATGGTGTAAACATTTTTATTTGTAATGAATGATACTACTTCCACCCAAACCAACTCAAATCTGTACTAGACAGATGATATCATCATCATTGTCCCTACATAGCCCGTATTAAAATCTGATCAGTATTTCCTATTATAGCTTTGTAATGTATTGGAGAAAGTAGATGAGGTGGGAGGTGGAAGGCACATCAGAAAAAAACATGAGCATTTAAACATAATCTAAGAGAGATCTGAGATAATGTAGTTCTCTCATTTTTTGGTTCTGCATAGGTATGATTCCATGGTAGCTTAGCATACTTTGAAAGAAATTTTTGAAAGCAGGATGGTATAAAGACCTGACCACAGATTTTCCTTCTCCCTCTGTTTCTTCATTACTATTTCCCTTTATTAACAATGTAAACAGAAAATTAGTTCAAAAGTGCCAGGGAAAAAAAAAAAAGGAGTGCTTAGAAAGTGGAACTGCTTATAGTTCAATAAACTATAAGATCTTTCTGTCCAAAGTCAATATTAAAAAATGTTCTAAGTTCCTGAGAATATGGTGACAAAAAGCAATGGTGAGCATGAAAAGGGTTACAAAAGCCGTAAGGAGATCATACTACAACCACCTCTCACTTTTGCTGAAAAAGCTGTGTCAAACATGGAAGGAAGAATAGAAAATACATTCTGCTCCATCTAATTTGAGCTTTTAAAATATATTGCCTAGTATTTAAATTAATTATAAAAGACAAAAAGAGAAAACTTAGGGAAACTAGTGGGAAACAGATACAACAGAAATAGTTTAAAAATAGAACCATTTCACTCAACTGAAAATTTGCAACTGCAGTTGAACTGCTTTCTAATGTTTTGTGTTTAGATTTTCAAAAGAGTGCCTTTTTTCTTTTTCTCTTCTGGTAATTGCTATCAACCTGGCATTTTAGAAGAAAATTGTACCTCAGACTCTAGTTGGTAAAGCAACTGTCTCCAGCAGAGCCTGTCTTCTTAAAGGTTTAAATTCCAATCAGAGCTGAGACTGGTTAAAAGGGAAATCCTCCCCCCCAAACACAGAATACTATAAAAACACAAAATAATGAGCAATCAAAGAAAAAATCACAGCTCTGGCCTCACAACAGTCAGTGTTTCCCAAAATCATTTATCTTTTCATTTAATGTTGTCCTTTCCAACACTACTTAAGTAATACTTTGCCAACTGCTTTATTGCTGGAGACAGAAAACCTAACTAGCTGAACAAATGTCTCCACAATTGCAACCCACAGGAATAATTAAAACAAAACTATCAGAAACAAGTCTGAAAGCATGAAGTTGCCCACAGCACTCCTACTGAGGGTGGCTGGGCACTGGAATAGGCTCTCCAGGGAAGGAGTCATAGCACCATGCCTGACAGAGTTCAAGAAGCATTTGGACAACACTCTCAAGCATATGGTGTGACTCTTGGGGTGTCCTACACAGGCCCAGCAATTCGACTTGATGATCCTTGTGGGTCCCTTCCAACTCAGCATATTCTGTCATTCTATGTTAAGTTACTTAGATTTTTCTTCTTTTTAGATAAGACACATTCTGATGTTCCTCCTCTCTCCCACATAAAATCCAGTAAGTGTAGGCACGAGAAACACCTTACATTTTCAAGATATTTTTCAAAGGCTTAAAAGGCTGTAATTATGCAAAATATTTGGGCATGCTGTGGCTTTTTAAAACTGTAAGGGGTAATATTTCTTGGAGTTAGTCCCCCACTGAAGGTCTAATACACAGCCATAGAAGATTTCAGAAAATGGAAGTATTATGTTGATTTAAGTTGCAATTTCTTGAACTGGAAAGCATCGCAAATTTTAAACAAGCTGGTTAGATTCTTACTAAGTCTTAAATTCTTTTCAATAGAGTCAATACAGTGTATATTTGCTATTCTGACAAAAGTATCAGCTAAGGCAGTGAGACAAGTCTATCTATTCACATTTTCAAAGAGATGAAGCCAGTGCTGTAAACTTAAATTTCACTGTTTTACAAAAACATCTCATACAATTTTATAAACAGTTTTCCATTAACTCTGCAAATCTGATGGGTGCCCTTGGAATAATCCAAGCTACTAATCAAAAATTCTCCCTCAAAGTATATCCTGTTGTTATGGAAAACATCAGGATTTTTTAACATCAGTTGCACTTAGAATTGCCAGAAGAGGCAATTAATTGGCAAAGCATTCCTCTGAACAGACTAAAATCAATACCTCTCTCAGTTTTACAGAAATCTGTCCTCTGGAAAAATGCCACCATAGTCCATAAGACACAATTATTAATCAGCAGCCCTGCTTGATAATTACTCATTCTACCTTACAGTAAGATGTGAATAAAGATTTATCCCATAGTGATCCACCTTTTCTGTTCCTTCTCTTTGGAGTATGTTTTGCTATTTGTTTCAAATTATTTTTAACTTTCATGACCACTATTGAAAAAGGTGCAGATCAAGTCTAAAAATTCTGACAGGGTAGAGGAGGTCAGCTATTTTGGTAGGTGGAACTACCACATTTTGAACTACTGCAAAATACTGAAAACTCAAAGTCTGTCCACAAAGTAATTTCTGAGGAACTTTAGCAGTTCTAATAGCTTTTAAAGCTCAGAAGACTGTTGATGTCATCAGTGGTGGAAGATACCATTAAGATTATGGACTGACCAAAGAGGGAAAGAAAGTGACAGATGATGGCACAAACAGTGAAAAAAATAATCTCTTTTCTGTATCATGACAGGAATAAATTCTAGATTATAAAGGAGTGTGTTTCTTTATCAACATTTCCAAAGCAGACAGATCTCACATTCAAGAAAGCAGAGTTGTTTCACTTTAGTAAAACCTACTATTCCTAAATTAATTGGACTGCTTTTGTCACCCTTGCCAGTAATTTTTCAGCAGTATTTTACTTTACTGAGAATTCAGATAAAGCTAGATTCTTGCATGTATTCAAGTTTTCAACATTCTTTCATCCCATTGCTTTGTCTAAATGTCAAAGCTATTCCCTTTGAAAATTACTTTAGCTTAGAGCAGCCTTACTACTCTCCTGCTAAAAAAAAAATGAAATAAAGTGAAAGCCAGTCAGTATTATTGGAGTAACAAGATTTTACTGTGTAGTTGATGGGCCTTTATTCATAAGAATTTCTATAAAGCAGTATTTTCTCTAACATACTCTGTATCATTTTTCCTGTTTTTTCTATAATGATTAGAAGATTCAAAGTTAAAGGCTTTTCATGCATTTTGAAAAGATCAAAATTGAACTTTACAGTCATACTGAGACAGTCTTCTAAAAAGCACGCTTTGATAAAGAGCACAAGTGATGAAATCACATAAAAATGGTCGAAAAACAGTAGCATGTGAAGCCCACAAGAGCAAGTCAATTCCTGCTTATGTATGCTTGCCAGAAAGAAGCCCTCACAAGATGTGTAATATAACACACAAAAGAAGATGAAATTTCAGGTGTAAAGAAGACCCGGTACTCTTGTGGGGTAAAATCACATTCCTTGTACCATAACTTACTGTTAGAATTGAGTAAATACAATAATTACCTATAACACTGGAATCATCTCTAGTTGTTCAAAGAATCAGTAGTTGCATTTGTCCTCCTCTTTCAAAAAAACCTGAGGTAGCAGAAAAAAATCTAGAAGCAAAAAAACAACAATACAAACAAGTAAGAACCAGCCAGTGGGAAACAAAAAATTAAAAAAAAACATCTCAAAAGCATATTCCCTACTCTATTCAGATAGAACTTCCTTCCATTTCTGGTGTGATTCCTAAGCTTTCTGAGAGGAAGACGATAAAAGTGTGTCACTGCAGAATTGTCACCTTAGTTCCTTCCACAATTATCAAGTTACATACCCATCAACAAAGACTCCAATGGAAGAGGAGAAATTAATACCAAATGTGAATACATAAACTCTCAAGAAACATTGGGTCAGAAGACAGTATCTCTTTTAAAAAAAATTAACCTTAGTCCATTTTCACCCTTACCTTCAATCAGCTGTAATTACATGAAGCGAAAAGCAGTGAGGAATTGATCTGCCATACGAAGCACTGAACACTGCTATCAAAGACTAACACTGACTGTATTGGTGAATAAAGCCAAGTATCACCACTAAACATGCTTCCCTAAGTGGAACAGCTCTATAAAAATTCACACTTACTGTTACACTGGTTCTCAACCCTTTCCTAATTCCAGGCCACTAAAAATTTTCCAGCCTAAGACCTCTACTCAAAAAATCCAGCCTGCTGATATAGTATTTGTGTCTCCTTTTGGTTTGGCACCAAATGAATTGACTACGTGCACTCTGCAGTGAAAGAAAGTAGCCTTATATGATACCTGCATGCATAATGTGATACCTAATACTTGACCTCTCATGGTCTGATCTTTCTTACTAGCCACAAGACCCTTCGAGCTCTCTGAATGGTAATACCACCTCATTATTGCATCTGGAGCACATAACCTCATCTTGCCTATAGGACTGGTTTTTAAGGCTACACAGCCAAAGAACACATGTATTTGTGTTCAGCATTGCTTTGCTGGTGACTTTGAATTACATATTTTGTTCTCATGAAAAAAAGCAAACAGCAGATGCTTAGGTTTGTAACTACTGCATTTTTCTGCTGGGTAAGACTGCTGTGAAAAAAGGCAGTTTAATTGCTACGGGAAGAGGCAAGCTGTAAGAATTTTGTAAGGGAAATGTAAAATCACATTGTAATCTCTTAAGAGCTGCAGTAACTTTCATTATTGGGTCATGTTATGTCTGATTAGGTAATCTTCTTCACCAAGTTATGAAAGGCTGAATTATATCAACAAACCCACAAGACATCAATATAAGCAAAGAATCTTCTTAAATGCACATGTAATAAGCAGTCCAGTGCTGGAACAAGCTCACCAATACATTAGCCACAGTTTGCAAGTACTCTTAGACCATAATGGCTTAATGAAAGAATTTCTTCATCTTCAAATTATTTTTTTATTTTGAATTAACAATCATTGCATTTCTGTGAAAGACAATGTGTTAAAATCTACTGCCATGGTGCAAACATACTGCCTTTGGTAGTGGATCTGCCCATCCAGAGGACAACTGAGGGATGGTTCAGTGAAGCTGACACATGGCAGAGGAAAACACTATTTGACTCATATTAGGGTTATTATTATTACATTGGTTCTATCCTGCTTTATGCTCCCTTAGCGTTGTTCAGCAAGTGGAAAACAGGAGAAACATATGATGGGAACTCAATCTGCCCTATGAGAAGTGCACCTATGAAGTTCAAGAATAAGGTTTCTTTTTTTATTTTTTTATTTTTTTTTTATTTTTATTTAGTAACAGTAATCCACATACACCTCCGGAAATTCTCAGTCAAAAATACCTTCATGAGAAATGATCAGAGATTGTTTCTGGCAAAATTAATGAACTGCTCATGAAAATACATCTTGTCACCTGCTTTTAAAAAGGTTCCACCCCTAAAACACATAGAGTTTGTCTAGATACAAAAGCTACACCAACACAACCCTGAGTTCAAATTTTTATTCCTGTTCATCGGCGTAGAAGACCTTAACTATATATATGTTTGTTTGGTTTTTTTTGAAAATAAGACTGTACCTGGAGTTTAGCTCATGTAATTTCATCATGAACTTCTAAGCAAAGGTTAGGAAGAAGCCCCAGCGCTCCCTTTTCCGTGCTGTGCCGCTGCCGGCCCCCAGCCCTGCCGGGAGCCGCGGGGCTGAGCCGGTCCCGGCCCCGCCGGTCCGAGCGCGGACACACGGAGAGGCTCCGAGCAGAGCGCGAACCACTGACACACGCAGCCTGCAGCCTCTGATGCTCCGCGCTCACGCGCTGTTCCCGCTGCAATAGCGCCGCTCCCCGTGTCGGGGAGCTGGCCGTCAGTCGCTGCTCTGATCTGTTCGACCACTCTCAAAAAAGCCCCCAAAACAACAGTTTTCCACTATTTCATGCTGGGATGGGGAAGGTTAGGAGACACAGGGGCAAGTCCCCGAGAGCCCGCTGTGCTCAGCGCACTTTCACCGTGTCCCCGCTCAGCAGGCTTTGCGCGGACCCTGCCGTGGGGCCGGACCCCTCGCTGTGCCCCCCGCCCCGTGTCCCCCGCCCCGCCGAGCGCCGCGGTCCCTCCCGGCGGGCTCAGCCCGGCCGCGCTCCCCGCGGGTCCCGCCGCTGCCCGGGGGCGGCCGCACGGACACTGCCGGGGACCGCCGGCCCGCCCCCCTCGGCCTCGCCGCCGCCCTTCCCCTTCCCCTTCCCCTTCCCCTTCCCCTCCTCCTCAGTTTCTCCTCCCCCTCGCGGCAGCCCCGGGCCCCCTCCTCTCCCCTCCCCTCGCTGCCGAGCCCCGACCGCCCTTCTCACCTCTCTCGGTCCGGGAAGGGGGCGCGGCTGGGAGGGGGCGGGGAAAGGAAAGAATGGCGAGGGAGGCCCCCGCACCCCTTCCCGTCCCTTCCCGTCCCCTCCGCCCGGCCCGCCGTGTCCCCGCGGGCGCGGGGCGCTCGCTCCCGGCGCTGTGCGCTCCCCTCGGCCCCGCCCCGCGCTCCGCCGGCCCCGCCGGGGCGAGCACAGACCCGGGGCGGGCCCCGCGCCCCATGGCACCGCCCTCATGGACACGGCCCTCATGGCACCGCCCTCATGGCACCGCCCTCATGGACACGGCCCTCATGGACACGGCCCTCATGGACACGGCCCTCATGGGCACGGCCCCTCATGGACACGGCCCTCATGGACACGGCCCTCATGGGCACGGCCCCTCATGGCACCGCCCTCATGGCACCGCCCTCATGAGTTTATCTTGGTTAACCCTGATGCCTAAAGATTTGGGGTGTATTTCGTAGGTTTTTAGAGGTTTAGAAGTGTAGGTTTTCCTGCTCGCATACTAAGTGGTGTTAGAAGTTACTAGAGTGATTTTCTCACACGTTCTCAGGCTCTCTGGAGGTCACAGTGTTTTTCAGAGACACCTGCAAGATAACTTGAAGTCAGAACAATAGAAGAGCCCAGAAAACCCTTGGAGATGGTCCAGGGGGCATAGCCTGGGACCTTGATGGGTGGGCCACCGAGAGAATTAGAAATGATGATTGGTTATAGATATCTACTATGTTAATTGTTAGGAAGAGTATAAAAAATGTAGCCTTTCTGAGGGCGGGGTTCTTCGGGGATTTTTGGACGCAGAGATCCTTGTTGAAACAACGTGCGTTTTGTAGGCCCAGCAGAGGCCCAGAACCTCCGAACTCCCAATAAAGGTGTTGCCTATCTTTCTCCATTGATGTTTTCTCTGAGTGCCTATCTTCCAGGATTTTAGGCATCAACCCAATAAAGCTCCATCCTGTCACTGCGTGCCGTTCCCTGTCTGCCAAAAGCACAAAGCCAAGCGTTTCCGTGGGTGCCCGCTCCGCTGCTGAGGAGAAACAGCCTGCGCAGGCACACCACGGCCTTCGAAAGGCAAACACAGACAGCCCCTCCTGCCCGCCCCGAGCAGTGCCTTACCAGGGACCGCCGCCCTCCAGAGGTGGAATAATTTTCCGAATTACTAGACCGTGTGACAGCCAGATGTGCCTTGGAGGGATAAACCTGCTGTAAGGGTGCACGAGGCCGCTGCCGGGGCCTGGCGGAGCGGGCCTGGCGCGGCAGTGAGGCACACGGTGCCAGCCTGGCTAATTCTGCAGGGAAACACGGCCTGGGTGGATGTGCCCGTCTGCCCATTTCACCTCGGCTGGCTTTAAACCACTGAGCTGGTTTTAACTAAACACGACCGAAGGACAGGGTTTTCAGAGGTACTAGTTGTTCCACCTGTGTAGAAACTATGAGCTAGGTGGAGAGAGAAGTGTGTCCCCAAGGAAGAAAGCTTATGTTTTGCAGGTCTTTCTGTGGCCAGGCCACACACTCACACTGAACTGCCCGAGGGCGGCAGTGCCTAAAACTAGGGTGTCCCTGGGGAATGTGCAGACAGATCGCATGTGGGCCCTCTGATCTCAGAAATGAAACTAAATGTGCCATCACAGTAGCCCTAAAATAGATATTCGCCATTTGTTTACTGTGGAGTGCTTGGAAGCCTTCTCCTGTAGACTCCGAAGCTCAGCATGTTCCACAGGCTAATACTTTATCAGCCTGAGGTTGGGTGGGATCCTGTGGGCCAGTTTCTCTTCTGACCTTGTGCCCTGCCAACAGCGATGACAGCCTGACTGTATCAGACAGGGACAGATACACGCAGTACTTCACAAAATCTTTTGTCTGTTTTCCAGTATTTTCTCTGTTTCTTCTGGGCAGATAGAATGGGTGAATACAATGTAACCTCAAAAACAGGAAAATACAAGTTGATGCAGAAGATACTTAAGGGGCAAGGCAAATCAGCAAAACCAAAGTAGAGCTAATTTGCTATTCGATGGCATACAAATTGCATAATGTTTTACTTTTTAAATTCATGCCTATGATTCTATAATTCTACCTATCATTCTACATTCTATTACTTCTGTTCTACCATACTGCCAAAAAAATAAGTTCATTTTGCTTTGGTTTCATTGCTTTCATTGTGTAAAATGGTGTATTTTAAATATCATATTAACAAACTTATATTCACTACAGCTTCATTAGGACTCTTTCTATAGAATGAATATTGTATTTGCTTCTACCTGCATTGTTCATCTTCTGAGATAACTAGATAACAAGAAGAGTGTTTTAAGTTTCTAGGGCATTTCTTATTTTAGTTTCAACAGCATTGCTTCATTTGGTTAGTACTCAATATTTAATGGGTTGTAGGAAAAATACACATCAGAAGACAGCTTTCTGAATTAATGAAATCCTTTATATACTCAATATTTGAGTAAAGTTGTTTGTTTTTACATATGCATTATTCAGAATACTTTTATTCAGAACATTTCAGAAATGTTCTTTGCTGTCTCATTGCAAGAAGAATTTATGGAATATCATGGTGGTTGTCAAAATGAAATACTTCACATTTTTAACTGGAAAGTTCAGCCGAAAAATTGTGACTACAATGTATAGAAATAGCAATGGGTCTATCCAGTCTTCTTGTGGTGTAAAGAACAGTAAAATACACACTGAAGAGACCTGACAGATTGGCAACACATCTGTTCTCTTTTAAGAATACATCAGCAATGATAATATGAACAACTTATTTCATTGTACCTAGCACATCACTTATTGCCAGATCAAATTGATAGTCTATTAAAGTCTGAAAGATCTTGTGTTACATAACATTATCTTCCCCCTAGCTCCAATGCATATGTATATAAATAAAACAATAAAATATCCATATCTGACTCATGTGGTTCTGACTCATTTTTATAATGAGGGTCTGACTCATTTTTAAAAAAATCTTCTTGGCCAAATGAGAGTAAAATTTCTTCCCAAAGATAGTTGTTTTACTGTTTAGAAGGTATATGAAAGTGACTATTAGGGGTTCTTAAAACAAAACTACTGCAAATGTATAAAATACTTTCTATTCATGATTTTTCAATCATTTTCATTGTAGAACACGAGTTTTATCTTCAGTATATTTAGTTGAATCATCCTCATCTATGCCAATGTAAGAACAGAATGTCACTTTCTGCAACTTAACCTAACGAGAAGTAAGAAGGAAAGTCATAATAAGAAAAGGAAGTGAATAGATGTTATTTTGCATAAAGTCTGCACTAAGTTAAAAGCTCAAACAGGAAGGAAGTTACCACCACTGTGCTAGATGGTAGCGTTTCAGTGACATGTGCCTGCTTTTGAGAAAACCAGCACTCTTCAGATTAGTACTAGGAATAATTACCGTGTTTATTTTGTGTTTACCTGAATTTTTCAAAGTCCATGAAGGTGAGTGAGCAGCTTTTACAACAGCCTTTTATTAATTCTGACGTCTGATTGTAATTGAAATGTTGACACGTGGTTTCCTAAAAGTGATGGTTAGGATGCTGTACTCATGTGGATGTTGCAAAGGATATAGACTCTTTTTATTAGGTTTTTAACCAACAGAGTTAATTATATGTGGCAATTTAAAAGGAGTTTGTCATTCATTTACATACTCTGCAAAATTTTTGGTAACTGTTTCTGTGCAACTGTACTTTCACTACCTTCATCATGAAGAGCGTAGTTAAAGTGCTTATGTTCTTTTAGAGCAGGCACTCATGTCTTAAAAAAGTAACTTTTTTAAAGTTTTTATACTAAAATGCCTGTAAAGCTTTGTACAATTACTATCTGGTAATGAGGTGTTGTCTGTGAGAGACAGATGCAGTAGCAACCTGACAAGAAGTAGAGCCGAATAGGTGTAACTGAGTAAAGCAAATCTTTTAGCACAAATGCCAATCTTTGTGATTTTAAGGGACGATACTAGACTTGAGATGGATGCAAAATACATATGTGTGTAAGTTATGGAGTGCGAGCTTTCTTTAAACCCCATAAATAAGTTAATATTAAAGTAGTTTTGTCACATCCATTCCTAAGTAAGGTTTTGAATAGATAAATGTTAAAATAAAAAGCATCGCTTTGACAAATGTTGTGTTTTCTTTGGCATAATGAAATAATTTATTTGTGAAACATACTTTTCTGAAAATATTTAGTATCACTATATATCCAGGTTGGGTTACTTATATTTATTCTATTTTCAGTAACCACAAAGAATAAACATGCCAGTTATTAGAATATAATGTATAGATTTTTATAGTTTCTAAAGGAACAAATTTGGTAAGCCGTCGTAAGTTTCGAATAGCATAAGATTGGTAAGTTAGTTTAAGATGCTGGAATAGTTAATGTTTTAGCTCCACGCAGAAGTAATCGAATCTAGCACAGATTATGCAAATAAACAGTGTCGTGACAATTACCAGAAGAAAACATTAACCTTACTGTCAAACATCAAAGAATAATTGCATTTTTCCATGATAATTTTCCTAGATTGCACTCATTGGAGATGATTTATGCTGCAATAGTGTGATCACTGCAATTCGGATATCTACATACAATCTTAATCACAGCATGTCTAAAATAAGATTGTGAAGTGTATGAGCAAAGTAGAATTATATTTGGAGCAGCACATAATTATATTCTGAAAATTAGAATTATTGATGTCTTTTGGGTGTTTTAAAAACTCTACGGCTAAATAACAGACTATATAACAATGTTTGAATTACATGAGAAAGTAAATATGTTGAATAGTTTATTTACAAAACCCTAAGGATTTTGTGTCTGTGGTTCATTGGAAATTGATTTTATTTCAGATTTTGTGACAAACCTAAAATGTACAGAATTTTTTTTGTAGATGTTTCAAATTCCATGAAGCTTCAGCAGACAAAGTTGTTGCAAATCTTTGAGATGTGAAATGCAGCCCACTGGATCTTCCTCTGTTAGGCATTCCTAAATGAGTGGCAGAGACCTCCTAATTCCTGGATGTTTTATTCCAGGGGAAGTTCCACCACTTATTTTCATTCTGAAAAGGGAATAGGAAGAGAAATTTCTCATTTGACAGAAATTTAGGGGGAAATCAATTTTCAAAAAACAAGCTTTTAAAAATTTATCAAAAGAACACAGTTCAACGTTGCTAGAATTGAAATGTTTCCTTTATATTTGTAAAGCAACCCACTTGTTTGGTTGTAGTCATTGAACCTTTGAACTGCATTACTTTAAGGCAGGAGGTTGCTGTTTTAGAGTCTGATGCTTTCAACCCCCTGGGTCAAGCTACTTGATGGAATGTATCTCCTTTAATCTATCCATTGTGTATTCTCCAGCTTGTACTGTAGGCCTTGTATCTCTACAGTATTATGTGACAACTAAAACTTTCATAAGGAAGTGATAAAAAATGCAACTGCATATGGGGCTGCATTGATCCAAAATCAGATCAAATGAAAAAGAGTAAAGCCAATCCTAAGTGAAATATTTGTTATTTTCTTAAGGGGAAGCAAATTTTTTACAAATTCTGATCTTCCCTGTGAATAGTTTCATTTTAATGGAATTAGATTTTCTATGAAAAACACCCTGTAAATAGAGGCTTAATCAAAAAATTCAATAATCACAGAACTTTGTAACATTGAGCATGCAGGTTGCAGGTCTTTCAATATAAAGCAGTTTCCTAAAGATACTTTGCATGGTTTTATCTCATCAATCCTCTTAACTCTTCAGGCTGCTGCATTCAGGTTTCACAAAACCCTTTCCACATTTCCAGTGATGTTTCCACTTGGGAGGGTATTTCCCAGTCCTGACATAAGGAGCAAGCCTCTTATGGGTATGGCTCTCTGTCTGCCATGTAATCCACTGGGAAAGTCTAGTCTTGTTGTAGGCCTCCTTACAGTGTTCAACAATATATATCCCTCCTTACACAGGCAACCATCCTGTGACTTGAAAAAAAGCTTTCCTTACGGTAGATCATAATTTGATTGGCCTTCTCAGTAAAGAACTTTCAAGAGGATGGTAAGCACCCTCCGTAACACAACAGCATTCAAACTTTTTCCACTCAGATAACATGTCTTTTCCACACCTACCACATGGCTCACAGGCAGCTCTGGAGCCTATTTAGCCATGTGTGAAGTTCAGAATGGATTTCACAGTGCTGAACATAGACTGCTGTTACAGCCCAGTCAGAGGATTCCCAAATCTGCACACAAATTTCTTGGTGAAAAGGATATTTTAGGGAATTACGATTAGTTGCCCTTGAAAGCTGTAGCAGTGCTTTTAGACTGGTTGGCCAGATGCACACATGGCTTGCCATGAGAGCAGAGTAGGCATTCAATTTCTGGTCCTGGCTCATCTTCACTGAGAAGTTCTACAAAAACACCCCCTTCAGCTGGAAGACTTTGACCTCAGGAGGCTGCACCATGCCAGGTTATGTGGGTCAGATTGTAAGCATTTTGAGGAAAATGTTTTTTCTTGCCTCAGGGAAAGATCAAGCCTTAAGTTTTGCCTGGCGTTTTTCCTTTTTTTTAATCAAAATGAACATTTTCTTACCTGCACAGGATGTGTGTTTCACATTTCAATTTATTATGTTTAATAAGGAGTTTATGACTCTCTGATACTAGTGTTAGTAAAGTGAAGGTAATTGGCTTGGCATTGGAGTTTGGATTTTATTTCTGTATTCTGTGTGAAATCCCTGACTGAACAATTTCTGAGGTCAGCCTGCTGCTCTGCAAGCACAGGTGGCCTGTTGAAGCTATCAGATTGCAGCTGAGCACTGAAGCAATTAAAGGCTGTGTTTTGCTCTCTATACATAAGGATTTATGAACATACTACTCCAGTTGCTCATAATGGGAGTTAGATGCAAAATTGCCTCTTCACAGAGAAGCAAGAGTACTACTAGAATGGGAAACATAGCTACAAAACTCTAGGTTAGTGCTGCATCAACTCTGGGAAGTCTTTCTTTGTATTCATAAATATGTTTCATGTTGGGGTCACGGAAGTTTTTTATTCTTCATTTTTTTTATACTGAAAACATAGTGCAAAGTTAACACAAGTAAAAATTTTCGTGATAAAGCCCTACTTTAGGTGGAAGAATCACACTCATTTATAATTAACTCTGTGGGTTTTGCTGCTTGCCAGAACTGCATTAATGTACTCCAGTTACAGTACTTTGACACTGAAATTTGACTATGAATACCAGTCCCAATGGTCATAAGTAAGATTCATGTTTGTTGACTGAATATAAGTGAATGTGAAGGCTGTGGGTTGAGGACTCAGCAGCATTTCTGTGTATTTCCAATGTGTGGTTTCAATGTCATTTGGAAAAAAGTCTTCATTCTAATTATAGCTACTTTACAACGTAACTGTACTGGAGCTTTGCAACTGCACAGTTCCAGGGCTAAGTTCCCCCTCCAAACATGTGTGCTTTCATCTTCTTTTCAAGTACAATCAAATTGGAGCAGCTTTGGAACAGGAATGTGACTAGACACCACTGCAAATTCAAGTTGCTATACAAGAGATTTCATACAATTCAGCAAATAAAATCCAGGTTGTGGGAAGGCTCTGTGCTTTCTTTCTCTTAAAAATGATGCATTCAACATGCTGTCATAACCCTCAAGAAAAAAAGTGTATTTCATCGTAAGATGGTTGGAGAATCCATTACATGGTGTTTTGATGCACATATTTGTCCACATGTCCTATATGACAGTCTTGTTAATACAGTTCTCTTTCTTTTACAGCTAGCACTGTAATTGTGTCATGCATGGATACCTGTTCATCAAATAACACCACTTTTCCACTTTGCACTTTTAACAATTCTTGCAAAAGATCAGTGCAACAAGGAAGAGAAAACCAGACTATTTTGCTGACGGCCATTGTAAATAATTCCAATTTCCAAAATATTCCATGTATTTGCCAGTCCTCCAAGAGGCATCAACAGTCCCATACTAAATTCACAGAGTGTGAATCCAAGAGGGATGTGAATGTTTATCATCAAGGATCAGGAACAATAGCTAAAAAAAGTAAGTAGGGGAAGAGAAGTACTTAATTTTGAAGTAGTTAATTAAAAAAAAATAAAAGACATGTTTTTATTTGGTACTTAAAATAAAATTATAATATGCCCCTGGTTCTCTGTGGTCTTTGCAAATCTATGATCAATGTCTTTTTTTAGCTTGTCTTTGCATGGCTAGAAAATGCAGGTTTTATGCCAGTTTCTGAGTGGCATTCATTCCTGGCTGTCAGTGAAACATGTCAGTAGCAAAACATTGATTTCTTTCCTTTGAGGATCTTGTTTAAAACTGGGGGCTGGAGGTAGTGTTATGTCATTATCTTCAGGGGGCTTTTTATTGGTCTGGAAGGAGGGTACTGTGAGAAGAGTCCCTTACCCAGCAGCCACCTGGAATATTTCTGTTGCAAATTTGACCTTTGCCATCTGGCTTTTATGGATGCTTTTACAACCCCGTATTTGTTCTTTTAATCTTGCTAAATTTTCTGATGTATTTAATTTATTTTTATGGAGTTGTACTTCCTGATAATTTTTCATGCTGAATTTGCTTTTAAATGTCATCGTGGAACTCTACATGTAGATTGATGGTATTGTGAAAATAGGCTGTGAGAAAGTATCTGAAGAACTAATTCAGCTGGTAACTATTCAGATGACAGCTATATAAGAAATAAACATTTTTGTGTTTGTAGCCTATGATACCCACAGCTGTGTAGTAGCAGAAATGGCCATGCATGTTTTATAAAAAGCAGCACTGAATAAGGAATGGCACAGCAGTACAGAGAAGAGTTCAGCAACATCCACATCTTTTCAGGGCAGTAGCAGCACATTCCTTCTGTGCCATATACACTTGCAAGTATCTAGAAACTTCTGCAGAAAAGGGTGCTTCTGTATTTTGATTTTCTGTCAGGAACAGGGGTAGCAGGCCAAGTCCTCAATATAAGAACTGCAGTTCTTTTCCAACTGCAAAATTTTCTTATTACAAAATAGCTGTCTTAACAAGTATGGAATATAACAAGTTATATGTAGACAAACTGTGCTCCCAGTTATATCTGTAGAACTCTTACACTTCTAGCAATATCTCACCTGTTTCTTGTTAACATAGTGCAAGTCTCACAGCTTGTATGGTTTGAAGTGAAACAAGGACCTCCTGCAACTGATAGCAGATAGACTATGTGCACACTTCAAATCTCTATCGTAATATGGCTTTTACTTGGGTTTTATTTTTTTCATACCGATTTTTGCCTGATGCCTTTGACAACCGACAAAACCAACAAAAATCTGAAAACATCTGAACCTGATAATAAAGCCAGAAAGGGGCTATAATTTGCAGGGGAAATATATTGTATGTAGGTAATCAATGCTTTTCAGATCTGCTCAGTATCAATTTTTCCCTTTCATAGTCAATAATGTAAAAAACAACAGTATGTTTTTGCAAATGAGACAGAAAACTTACTGTTCTTTTTGAGAGTTGTCTCTTGGTCTACCACTTCTTGTATAAGGGTTTTGGTTTAATGTGTATTTCCAAAAGCAAAAGGCTGACTTGAAGTGAAAACAAAAGGTGTTGTTTACTTTTATAAATATTTTAATTTTTCTACAGTTTTCAATAAAGAAGTAGAGCATGATACTTACTACCTGATGATAATGCACATCAACAATTCTATAGTCGGAGGAGGAAATGCAGGTGAAGAACACCGAAAGCATTCTTGTCTAGTGGCAATGATGGAAGACCAAAATGACTGTATGAATATTTCGCTACAACTGGAGTCTTATGTGGAATGTAAGTTACAATGGAGGATCAGAATGGAAATCAAACCAGAAACAGTCTTGAAAAAAATAAACAAATCTTGCAAAAAACATCCAGGAGGTAATTCTCTGCTTTCAGCAACCACTTGAAAGTATTTGATTATTTCACCAGAAGAGAATACGTTTTGATCATCCCTTAGTAAAAGACCATCTTTAGTAGACAACTGAGAGTTTGATAGTATTTAAAGCAGGTTTAGATGTGGGCTTTTTTTTTTTTTTCTCTAGAAGACATACAGCAAAGTAAATGTCTGTACATTGTTTTTTGCTTAGCAGCAATGGAATCACAAATTACATGTGTGAAAAAACCTGGAATTACACTTTTCCATTCCCTGATAATGGCATAACCCTCTTGTGTTGGAGATAAATTTAAGAATCCCTGTTAACTTCAGTGGTAGAAGAACCAGGAGACAGTTTTGAATTTTCTCAGTGTCGTACTGTGATATTCTGCTATACAGCCTCACTACAGTATGCTTAAAAGATAAATCTTCAGCTGAACTAGGCTTAGTTTTCCCTGAGGGCAGCCTGCAGCCTTTATATTTCTCTTTGTGCTGCAGGAGTTTTTTTGCTGATTGCCTGATCATGGTCAGGACTTCCATTCTGTCTATATTCAGCACTTGTCATTTGGAAATTGCTGAATTATTACATTCATTTGGTTTTGTATGGCAAACACATTTGATGCTGTACCTCTGCTGGAAAAAAAAAAATGTTTTGGAGTTGACTTAACCTATGTTAAATTAATCCAAGTAAAATCCTAGAGAAGAAAGGGCAGCTTAGGGTTGATATATTTTTATTTTTTTAATAAGTAGGTCTAGCTATGAGAGGAGCATAATTTGTAACTTGCCCTGCTAACTTATGTCAATACTATGAGCTAACCACCCTTTGCTAACGCTGATTTAGCTGGGTAGTAGTTATCTCAAATTAGCAACAAATATTAGCAACACATATTTTTTCTCTTCAAAACAGAGCTAAAGGGGCGCTCAGGGCTTTTACTAAGAAAGGCTGATACACAAGTTGTTACAAGTCACTGCAAGACGGGGTAGAGTGCTCTGTTTGAAAGGAGGGTAAATTACTGTATAAAAGATATTTTTAGTTCTGAATTAGGGGGGATGAGCTGTGGTAAACTCAGAGAACCGTGCAGTTATTGGCACTTGCTTCATGAGTTCTCAGTGGAGAAGATGCACAACGGAAGTTGATGTAGGTCTAATTATACTATTCCAGGTCAAGGAAAGGGAAACAGTGGACTGGCTCCAGTCTGTAATTTGATTTTTTAATGAGTCAGAGTAACACAGTTGTTTTTTAAAAGAGTTATTTGACAGTGCTAAGGTATGTATTAACATGCAGCTACCAAAACAGTTTGAAAGGTCTTTCAAACAATCAGACAGGAAAGTTCCCACATCCTTTCTTTGTCCTATATAGTCCTGGTTTGTACTTGTTACTGACCTAATTCCCTGTGGACTGTGGGTGCATTTCCACACATTTGCATGTCGTCTGAAAGAGGAGCCTACCTCCTGCATCCAATCCCATGTGATTCTCCCTCAAAGTTGAAAAGTTGAAAAGTTTTCATCCACTTAGCTACTTGTAACTATTTCAGCCACCAGGAGATAAAAACAGATGAAAATTAAGCTGAATTCCAGATAGGAAATTTAATTTTGAAAACCAGAGAAGGCTGAAACAAAAATGCATAATCTCTTTGGTTCTGTTTTGTTTGATTTTTATCTCTGGGGATAGGCATGACCCAAAACCCTACCAAGACAGAATGCTCTGCTTTTCTCTGCTACTTAATTTTATCTCTTCTACATTTTGTGGACAGATCCAATGTGTGTGATGAAGATCATTTGGCTCACTATGATTTCTGTAGTTTTTGTGCTTACTGTTTCCACTGTCATCTACAAAATAGTCCAAGAAAATAAACGCAACTGTAAGTAAAAAAAAATTAATCTGCAATAACAAAACTGTTGATTATTACTGTAGCTCAGACGTTGACTTTTTAATTGTCGTGTGGTAAAAGCTTCTTAGAGAGGGACTGAAGTATTCCAGTGATTGACAGTCTTACCTCTCACCTCTGAATTGTGGATGCAAATTCGAGCTTGTTGATGGTGAATGAAATGTGGATATTTTTGATAGATGCTTGGTGGCCTATGGTCCTTGGTGATATGAACTTCTAGTTTCACACTTTCCAGTAGAGGAAACAATTACAGTTGAACTTTGTGAAGGTTTTAGCCAGAAATGCCAATGACCAATATAAGTGGACTGAAATACCTTTTTTTTCCTCCTGAAGATGATTCACCTAGGTCACAGTCAAGAAAATTTACAGGATTAGTATGAGGAGATATGCACTCAGCTGTCTGTCCTAAAAGCTGTCTGTTTAAATTCATTGGTGGCATAATTCTATACAGGTCAATGAGGCTGTGCCTTCTTAACCCCAGAGCCCAGATAACAGTTTTTCTCTTTGCTATTATTTCAGCAAAGAAAACATTGCTGTGCTTTCTAAACCAGCACTATTGGCTATTCCAAGTGATTAGAACTTCGTTGTGAAAGAACTTGCTCTTAGTTCAGAGACCGAAATTATTATTTCTATATTAAGCCTCCACCAGCCAAGACAGGCTCTCTGTATACAATTCACTTGGGACACAGGCTGAAATCAGATTTACAGTATTTTCTTCTAGCAATATACAATGAAGAAAGCAAGAACAGAAGTGTAGGAGTACCCCAATCTTGAGACTTTTGAGCAATCAAGATAAAGACCTCTGCACAAAAACAATGCAGAAAACTGACCACTTGTCAGCTGCTGCTCCTTGTCTTTCTGCCCAAGTTATCAGTGTGAAAAGGATATTACTTAAGCGGTTACCTGAGAGAATAGTGCTTAGGTGCTTTCCACAGCAATTTCCTGAGGCTTTCTGCCTGCATCAGCCCTGAGCGGGCACAGTGTCCCCAGACAACTGGCATTTAGTTGCTATTATCAAGCACATGTCCATTCCCCTTGTAGTTCAGAGGTGCTGAATGGTCACAGGGGTAATAAAAAAATGATAAGCCATAACCATTTCCCTGATCATCCTTACATATCTGCAGGCAGTTTTGTAATGAAAGAGTAATAGGAGTATAGCTTTAATCATAACTGAACACGAAGGAACAGTGCCGCCCTCCAATATATCTGTGATTATTTTTTTTCCGTAAATACCTTATGTATATATTTTTTATGAATAAGCAAAATAGTTGATTGAAATGTCAAATTTGTGCCCCCTTGCCCCAATTAAAGAAATTCCTTACCAGATTATCTCAGTTAAAATATATGATTTTTTTACTTATTGCTAGAACCAAATTCTGAGACCTATTTTATGTATATGAAAAACCCACAAAGTGTAAATTAGGTCTTTATAAGTGGGCTATCAAGTCCTCTAATTTAAAGGACTTCTATTTACAATTTGAAAGCTACTTATAAATGTCATGTCTAGGATTTTCTATGCTTTGAGTCATAACATCCTATTTTTAAAGTAGAATTATAACTAGTGATGATTAATGATTCAATACCTTTATTCTTAAACATCAGTTTTCTATTAAATGGGGGTTTTTTTGGCACGGACACAAGCAGGGAGGAAAAGATGCCCTTTTGAGGCTTCTAATTACTGATTTCCTTCTAGAATACATTTTCTGTTCATTGAGGAAGTGCTTTTATGAGTTAAATTTATAATATATAACATAATAACATCAATGTGTTACTGATAAAAAGACAAGCACATAAAAATCAGATTTAAAGGTCATATTCCTCATGTGTATATAGGATGTTATATAATTTTAATTGAACTTTTAACTGCAAGTCTACATACTGCTTTTTTTTTTTTCCAGTGGTGCTCAAAGAACACAGCAGAACATTACTATGTTCCTGAAACAGCTGCTATGAATTTTTGTGGTTGTAATTCAGTTAGTAGTTTTTCTGTTAATTTCTGAGCACCTCTGAAAGGTGGTAAGAAATATGGAATGATTCGTTTCCTCTTGAGACCTTGCAAGACATTCTCCTAGGAAGACTCTGAGTGTCTCTGGAACATTAAGTTCTTTTCATGACTACATAAAATAAAATACCCAAATAAACTTGGTGGAGGTTACAACTGATCCATGACAAAAGCCCTAGACTAGAAATTAGTTGTTTTGCCTTTTCCCATCCTCTCTTGTCTCACAAGAACACTTGCAGAGCTTCCTTTGACATTAACTGCTACAATGTGTGCTTAGGGCTTCAGCATTTTAGATCTCCACTGGCTATTCATAAAAAAATCATGACCTAAATAATTCTAATTTAATGAATTTCTTAGTCTTCTCAAAGTAAAAAGATAAAAATAAATTCTGTTATGTATAATTGGAGCGAGCCTGTCACCAGAAGCTGGCTGAGCCCTGGACTGCAGTCATTGTAGCACAGGGTAACAATAACAGCTGCACAATTGTCTGCAATAAGCCCACCAAGGGAACAGTATTTAGAGAGCAGCAAAAGGATGGAAAGACTGAGGAGTTTATGAACTGGGTGCTGAGGAACAGTCAGAGGTGTTCAGCCCAGCTCTGTCTTTGTTAGTGGTACGGAGCTTGCTCTCAAACTGGGCTTCCCAAGATGAACACCTCACGCTTGCAAAGAATTTGTCAGTTCCCTAGGATGCCAGTACACTCCATCCTTGCTATTTCACTGTCAGCAGGGAGTCCAAGCCTATTCTGGAACGTGCTTTTTTGATACCGTTCCAAAATTTTTTTTAAGGTACACAGTATAGAAAAAGGCAAAGAATTATTTGAAAGGGACAAACCTGAATGGAATTTACAGAAAATGTCATTCAGGAAAATATAAATTATATGGCTCTTGGTTTTCTTTATCACATTATTTCAACACCTTCCTGATTTTGTGAACACTTTTCAAGGTGTTCAACAGTTTAAGAATAAGCGGTTTGCCAGCTTTCCTTCTAATCAGTGCTGAGGCTAACCCATTTTCTTTAAAACAGATTATAGACACAGAGTAGCAACATCAGTTTCTACTATTCTAAGAAGAAAAGATTCCAGACATGCAAGAAGAACCATATCTGCTACTAAAATTCATCCTTTTCCTGGTAAGTAAAATAAAAGTAAAAAAATACTTAGAAAATCTTCAGACCTGATGAGGTCAAGAAAGACCTTTTAAGCGTTTCCTGTCAAGAGATGCTTTAGGTTTCTTTCAGTTACCTTGGTTCTACACAGATTTGGTCTGGGTTATGCTATGGAAATATTTTTGTATTATAAAGAAATAATTCTGACAATAAATCTATAAGAAGACATATATCATGTGGGAATGCTTTTCCCAGTCTTGCCAGTGTGTTGCATTAATGACTTTGAATTTTTCACCTCCTTTTAATTTTTGGTCATGTTGTGTGCAAGGTTTGAGGTTTTGCAAAGCTGAGTGCCTTGTGCGTGTATATAAAGTATAGAAAGATGCTGCAACCAAAGCATGGAACGTAGCAGGATTCAAACAATGGCTCTGCTGGCACACTGTAACCTATTTCTAGGGTAAAATTCCCACAAAGTACAATTTCTGTGTTTCAGGTAGGAAAAAAATTTGTGGTCTTCTGAGAGTGTAGTACGTTTAGCACAGATAACTTAAATGGCATGGGTAAACTTGAAGTTTTGGTTCTAGAAATTATGAATTGGTAACAAATTTCTGTGTGAGGGGCAATTAGCAGCTGTACCCGTGAATGTTACTGACATAGCTTGAAGATGCTTTAATAAATTTCATGGATTCTGCTTTCATGAAGAGAGCTATATCTTTAAAAAGATTAACATGAACAAAAAGAATAATAGCTCTAAATGGCATACTAATCTCCCTCCAAAAGAAGAAAAATACAAAGCCAGCAAATGAAAAAAATGGTTTTAAACTTGGCGAGGCTTCAGTACTTTGCTGTTTGTGTTGTTAGTTCTTCAGGAGTAAGAGGAGATGCAATAATTTCTCTCTACAACTCACTATTTCATGGCATTTCAATTTTACCTAGAAAAGAGCGAATAGCTCCTTGTCTGTCTGAACTCTCCTGTGAGTACAATTTATGCTCCTTGCTCTTAAAGCACTGGCTACCTCTGAGATATATTTATGAGCTCATTATTTTCATCCTGCAGGAAAGGAATTACTTTTCTGACATCTATCGTCTTGAGTAGCTTAACTAATACTATACCTGTTTTATCAGCATGTTCACAATGGCATTTTTAATGGTGTCGATCCAAAGGCATTTTTAATGGTGGAGTTTTATGGAAATTCAGATCTAGTTTTACTAGATTTTACTGAGGAGGATAGGAATTCCTTATTGGTCTGTCATTCTCACTTCTATGTGCCTCCCACTTCAATCTATCCATGTAATCTAGAAAGATGCTTAGTTGCAAGAATTACTATAATGGGGTTTTATTTTAATATAAAATCCCTTTATTTCACACACCATAATTGCAGTCAGTCCAATCAATTTCACAGTTTATACCAATGTAATTTAAAGTGGAATCAAATCCATGTGAGGAGTTTATTCTTTCCATCGTTGCTAAGCTTAAGATTTGCTGCTGTGATAATGGATTATAAATAGCTATAGACAATTTTGTCGACAGCCTTGTAATATTTTCACTATGATTAGTGCATAGCTTGCAATCTTGAAACAAAACATTGAGATCCACTGAAGACAATACAACCACCCCTGAAACACGGTAATGAGTACTTGAGAGGATGTGACAGTATATCATATAGATGAAAAGATGTATAAGTACTACTAAAAAGGTTATTCAAAGTTCAGAAATTTTAAGGGAAGAAAAAGAAGGAAGCCTACACTTTGAGAATCAGAGTCAATTCCTAGGTAGCTCAGGAAATTACTGTCTTAATGTCATTGTGGTCTTACAAAAACATAATTTACAGCATGGATTCCTGTTTTGTGAAACTGTTAGTGGCTTTATGTCCATGAATTATTAAGTCCAGTGCCCATAGGAAAGGGGGCAAAATGTATAGAACGTTCTCTAGGGTAGGATTAAAGTTACAACATTCCAAATTCATAGTGGTAGAAAGGTTTAAGCACATATAGAGAAGACAGGGGGCTTTAAAGCCTTCTGGTCATAAAAGTTGACTAAACATTGTCTGTGCAGTTAAGCCAAGAAGAACACACTGGACTGTGGGCTGTACAAAGCAGGTTTTCTAGAGTTTGGATCTGGTCCTGTCATTGCATTTATGTATAACAGTCCCTTGAACATTATAGACTGACAAAACAGAGTTGTCCTTAAATTCAGCCACAAGAGAAGGGAAAGAGTTGAGGGTGCCTTTTTTTTTTTTTTTTTTTTAAGTGCAATAAGTAAGTTCTCTATAAGTGGCTGATCTGTAATTCCAGACACAGATCATTTTTGTATCAATAGGACTTGATAGTAGTAACAGATGGAAAAGTCACATAGAAGAAAAATCACTTCCTTGCTTTGTGTTCACTACATAGCATCTTAGTGAGATTTAAACATAAGAGACTTGCATTGAAATAATTTCTTTGAGAAGCTTTCTTAAATTGAAGAGGCAGCAGAAGAGTTTTTAGAACAGCTTAATAAATTAATAATAGCAATTATAAGGGCTAGAAAGTATTCCCCATAGTGTTTTAAAAGAACTCAGAAACTGCTGAATTGTCATTGGCAGCTTACTGCTTAGATCAGCCTCAGTTGCAGATAAGGGAAGGCAGTTGTACTTATCCTGCCGTTACTCCTTTTTCTTAGCCCATTTTCTCTATACCACTTTAATACCTCTACTATGTTTAGTACTACTAACTGATTAAGTGTAGCTGTTCTCACATAGCTGTATCTTAAAAAAAGATAAACCTGGGGACATGGCACAGAATTACTTGCTGGGAGCAGGCCACTGTGTGTGAACTGTTAATTACATTATTAAAAAAAAACCCAAACAAAAAGTTGCACAGGAACCAGATTGCATAAATCAGGGCATTTAATACTTCAGCTGAATCTGCCTAGCAGGGTCCAGAAGTTTCATTAATATAATTAGATGGGTTATAGTTAAGTAGGAGTTTATAGTACTAAGATTTTACCACTATAAATTCATATTTAGACTTTCTTTTCCTGGAATAAGAATGACATTCTTTGTTATTTTTATTCTATTTTGAAAATGGCATAAGGTGTGTTGTAATTCTATGCTAGAATTGGACCATGCAGACATGGAATCAAATTGTTAATATCATCAAGTTATTACTCTACAGTTTGTGTGGGCAGCCTTAGTTCAAGCATAATGCCTTGTTCTGCATAGCTCAAATATTCTCATTTTCAGTGATACTCTGTTGGCTCATGGAGTCACAATTTGGTTCATTACATTTTAGGATACAAATATAGGATTCCTTGCCTCACACTACTGGCTCACAATAACGAAAAGTTAATTCTCATGGATGGTAATTTTATAAATTATCCTGAAAGAAGGACATTGCAGGATCACAGTGACAACCAGGATTCAGAAAATAAAACCTCAGGGTTTCTGGCCTGCCTTTGTTTCCTGGACTGCTCAGACTTTCTGACGTTCATAGCATTTGATATAAGTGGACTTGACAGCTGTAATTGGCACATAAGAAAAAACAAGACAAATTTCCTCTTGGTCATTTGAATTCCTGTATTGTTTTCAGTGCTATCCTATTAAAATAATAGTTCCTCTCCTACAAGATTAAAGGAAAGAGGGCAAATTCTGCCATCTCTCTGATGTGTTGCTACATCTTCAGATTAGTTGACACGTTGGAAATAGAAGCAAATGCTGGCTCAGTAGTGTCAGGGCTGGCATCCCAGCGAGTTCAGGCACACTGCTGCTTATATTCTGCAATACATTTTATTTTCAGCAAAGAGAACAGGCAAGAAACATCTTTTACAGCAGCAAGTAAATGCAAAGCCAAGAAAGGAGAAATTAGTTTAATCTTGGCCAACTGAAGCATCAGCTGTTTGATTCTGATCCCTCTCAGTTTCTGACATAGCTGAATAGTTGCTTTTCTCTCTGCAACTTACATGAATAATGCTGGGAAAAGCAAAGCTTGTCATAGTATTCAATATTTAACACAGGCTTAGATGCTTCTGAGATGCAACATTTGCAGAGAAAAATGTGAAGCCTTATTACCACTTTGTTGGGTTTTTCATTATTATTCAGATAAAAAGGAGGACAAAATCTATAGGATGCAGGTAATTTTAGGGAGCTTTTTCTAGTCCCTGAATGCTTTCCATGGAGCACTGATGCACAAGGGGCCTTTTTTCTGCTCAGTTTGCATGCATGTTACACACAGACACTGAAGGGAGTATCAGCCTACATTTCCATTCTCTCCAGGTTCATCCTGGGGGTCAAACACAATCCATTGTTATTTTTTAAAAACTACCCCAGTTTTATTTTCACTTTGCTTTTCATATTCATTTGCTTAATTGCCAAGATCCAAACTCTACTTTTTAATTGCATTTGTAAAAAGAGAAGGCCAAATGATATAGTCAGTGGAGAAGGGAAGTAAGTGGCACAGTTTATTCATTTGTTATGAACTCAGTAGAAACCCATTTGTAGGCATACAGAGGTAATGAATGGTCAGGGACAGGATGGACCAGGAGTGAAAGTATTTGTTTGTGTTCTACAGTAGTTCTTTGAAAAATGCATTGGGCCAACAACTCTGCATTCATTTGCCTGACAATGCTATTTCTGCATTTCCTTATCCGTATCACAGCAAGATATCAGGATCTGTGTTGTCAGTGTGCTAAAGGCATCACCACACCCTTTCCTGCTTCAGAGGCGTGTGTTGTCATCTCTGTTAACAACTGGGTGATATGAGTAGCTCTCCCTGTGTGTATGACAAGTGAGCTGAGGCCACACCATATGTGCCTGAGTGGCAATCTGTGCTGTCCTTATGTGAAAATGAACCAGGAAGTTCACACTCTAAATTTCAGTTGTTTCTGCTTAACTGGCCAAATGTAGGGGTTTGTATTTTTGGGGACTCATATCAGGACCTGAGGGAATGGCCTGAAGTTGTGTCACGGGAGGCTTAGGAAAAAGGTTCTTCACCCAGAGGGTGGTTGGGCACCAGAACAGGCTCCTCAGGGAAGTGGTCACAGCACCAAGTCTAACAGAGCTTAAAAAATGTTTGGATGATACTCTCGGGCACATGGTGTGACTCTTGGGGATGGTTCTGTGCGGGGCTAAGGGTTGGACTCAATGATCCTCATGGCTCCCTTCCAACAGCATATTCCGTGATTTTGTGAACCCTAAACTTGCATGCTTTAGGATTTTCACTACTTATCAAATTTCAGGAGCAATTTATTTGCCTACCTTCAAGCTGCTTCCCAGGGACACTTAGGATCAGCATGTAGTAGTCCTACCAGTCTTAAGAAAAAGTTAAATACAAAACATGGTTAGTACTTTCAGGAGTTCCTGACATTGTATCTGCATCTCTGGGTGCTGAAATCCTTGTTCTGTACATCTCTGTCTTGTGTTCAGATATGTCTCACTTATTTTTAAACTTGCATATTCAAGTTCAACACTCTGCAGATGTATTTGCTGTTTAATAATATGGATAAAAATTACTTTAACTTTCAGTAGTGCAGACTAGCAAACAACAGATTCCACTTACTGCACAGACCACAAGGATACTTCCTGTAATTCCTGAACAAGAGTACTGTCATGTGGATCAACTGTAGAAGGTAAGTATATATCTTACAACTCTGATTATTCTGTTTTGCCTCATATTTTTAGAATTAATAGTACGCAGTATCTCCTCATAATAAATTACTACTTCTTCTAGCCAAGTATTGGAGATGGAAAACTGAATAATGTATTTTATGAGAGCTAGGTGGCAGGAAAAGAGAATCAATTTTCCTTCTGCTACCAAAAGTGATCTATAACCAAATGTGTTAACCTCTTAAACCCTGTGTGTCCCTGCATGCAGGTCCTGGAGCAAATTCTGACACTTGTTCTAGTGTAAAATATTGTGTCCTAGACTTCAGCATTGTGCTGACATTTGTTTATAACAAGGGCAGAGGAAAAAGCAATTTGCAAATGATCTCTGAAGGAAATCCCATATTTGAAATAAACAGCTTGCTGATGAAATTCCCCAAACAAAAGAAATCGATCACTCTGTCGTTCTAACACCAGTCAGGAGGAGTGACAAGAAACTGATTTCTGCTCAGAATGAAAACTAGTCTCCCACTTCTTTCTCCAGCCCTTGTGCTCCAGTAATTGTTTCAGGAAGTCCGTATGTAAGAAAACAAGTCTGGAAAGAAATGTGCACTAAGTGGTGTCTTTTCCTGAAAATGCTTGTAATATCTAGAAATTGAACAGATGCTATTTACAGGCTAATATTTCAATTGCACAGACAAGGTTATAGCTATTTGCACAGATGATATTACTGTGTGTGATTAATTTTTTAGGGTAAAAGCTTAAGGAGGTCCTTCTTTACATCTATTTAAATTGTGATGGAGTTTTATTGGAAACTCAGTATCGTGTCATGCTAACTTTTTATTGTGGCCCAAAAAAAAATCATATATTGAAGAGCAGTTTGATTTTTTTGCTTCATGTGGCACCATGAAGATGAAATTGTATGTTGAGTGCAGAGCTAAAGCAGAAATTTCAAACAACATTGCTGACAGAAGATGAGGAACTTCCATAATAAATTAAAAATTGAGGTACATGATTTTTTTGTGTTTGAGTGAGACTAGCTGGGTTATAGGATGGTGTATCATAGTAATAAAAATTACTGACCACTTTTTAAGTGTTTGCCACCCATAGATCTCACGAAGACTTACAGAGAAGTTGTTATTACTACTGTTCTAAGATGAGAACATCAGGAGGCACAATAAGGTAGCATGACTTGGGAAGCCTGTGACATAATTGAGAACAGCTCTCAGATCATCTGAGTTCAGCTGCTTGCCATTTGGACTCAGCTTTCGAGTGAGCAGGTGCTTTCCAGGCCCCATCAGCCTTCCTGCAGGGCAGCTTCTTCCTTTTTCCAGGGACTCCTCCAAGCCACCCCAGGATACTTTGGGACAAATTAATCCTTTTCCTTAGTCTCTGGCTGACTGACTGAAAGAAAAAGATTAGGTATCTTGAGAAACCCTGACAGCCTTGTTCAGTGCTGCACTGTACAGAAGCAGCCTGGCTTTCTAGGTCATGACTCAGTCTTTCTGTCAGAAGGACAGCTGGCAGTGAGGTGAAACCTGGATGTGATATGTGGGAATAACGCTGAGTACATGAAATTGTAGTGTCATGTGACATTGTGTGGACATATTATTAAAAGATGTGGTGCACAGACTGGAACTTAGATATAGATCTTGCCTTTCATCATGTTAAGTTTAGAATATATTTCTCAAAGGAATACTGTCTCAGATCAAATACTCTGTGAAAATAATCAAAAGCACTTTCTGCTGTAGTTTTTCTTCACTTCCTGCAAAAAACCACTTCTCCATCTGATAAGGAGAAATTCAACTCATTACTACTTGTGTCTGTGGGTGGCTTAGTGGCTAATGATGCTGCAGTTACAGAAAACTTGCTAGCCAGCAGTGCTCTGGATTACTGGGGCTGGGGAAAGAGATTGTGGTCTGCTTTTCTCACGAGTGCTGGGTTTGTCTCTATGAAGTCTCTGGAACACTGCCAAAGATTAGTTTGTTCAACAGGGAGGAGCTGGCTGTGCTAAAAGTGCTGCACATGAACAGCTGAGTCCTGAGACTGAAAAATGCCAAAATGATTCAATTCCCAGAATTGACAAAGACAATTCTAGATTACATCAACTTGATAAAACCCAGGGGTTTTTTTCCGAAGAAGGAGGAGGGGTGGAGATAAGTATGTACCAGAAGCTTCTTAATCAAAAGGCATCATCTTTGTATCAGACTGACAGTTTCTCCTCTGAAGCACATGCATTTCAGACCACTGATACAAGAGCCTCAAACAAGGAAGGGTTCCAGCCACAGCTAGAAACCTGAGAGGGTTCCTGAGGATACTGCTAACATCTGCCCTTCCCTGCTTCAAATCTGGCTTCTGTCTGGTTGGTAAGAGCTACCTCAGTGCCTGCCCTGGATCAAACAGGCAAGACAGGGACAGGCAAACCACTTTTGAGTTACACTTTTCCTCATTTCCAAGCAGCTGAAGCTGCACTCAGAGAAAGCATTAGCCACAGCACAGTGTTTGATTTCTCTGTCAGGAGGCTGCCTACACAGCAGCTGTGGTAGGTGTAACAGCAGCTGTAAGGAGGAGGAAATAAAGAAGCACAGATCACTTTGATCATCATCGTTACTGCTACTGAGCTGGAGAATCTGCTCGTGGCCTTAGCAATGGCCCAAGCTGAAAGGCTGAACAACAATGGTTTTGGCCACAGGAATGGTCAGGAGAGACCGATTTGCATAGTATTTGAATCAAAACTAAGTGTCCTAAAACCAACTGTTGTGGACTTCCCCCTCACCTCGCTGTTTTTTTTTTTCCTTGGAAGTGCCCATGTTACACTCTGAGCTGATGGTAGATCAGATTCACACAAACTGGTCACCGTTGCCCCAAACACTTTGAATCACTGAATCATAGAATCAGCTGGGCTGAAAGAGACCTCCGAGATCGTCAAGTCCAACCCTTGATCCAACAGCACTGTGATCATGGCACTAAGTGCCACATCCAGTCTCATCTTAAAAACCTCCAAGGACAGTGAATCCACCACCTCTCTGAGCAGGCCATTCATTTACTATGTCAATCCCTTTGACAATCATTGTGCCAAGGAAAAGATAAAACAATCCTGGTGTCCTACATCCCATTAATTCTTTTAATAAAACCAGTAGATATGTCAAAGGCTGCATAAAAGCTAATGAAAGTTCCACATCAGCAATTGCCAATGATTTTTAGTACACTGCCTTTTGCCATCAATGCTTCCATCTCTCTTTGTAAAGAGCTTTGAGATCCTTGAACATGGAAGGTGCTTCACATCTCTGTATTTCTTTCTGAGTGACAGTGTAGCTGTATAGTTAGATAAGACAAGTCAGTCTCCCATTGAATATAGAATTTAAGGCATGATCTTATCTTCAGGTGAAATGGATTATAAAACTGGACCATAACATAGATGAGAGGTAACTGGCAGGGATGACGCATGGGGAAAGCATCTGTATGGCTAAAAAGATGAAAACCTCTTTCAAATAAATTGTAAAATAGAAGAATTTGATGGGTCCCTTTTCTCTCTTACAATCTGAGAAGCATGTGGACACGAAACCTCCTATGGGTGCAGAGGGGCTGGCAGAAGAGGTCAGTAAGTAACTTAAGTGTATGAGAGGTTGATCCCCACCCAGCTACATTCGGAGTATCATTACCGATACTGTTTTCGATGGAAACACTCCCCCAGCAAATTAGAAATTCGATTGTGCAGATTCTAGTCTAAGGCCAGGAAAATTCAGTGCAGGTCCACCCAGGGTATTACCTGGGCTTTGGCTCAGGCCCTTGCTGCCTTCCTGAAGAGGTCTTTAAATGCCATCATTGCTGAACTTAGTAGCACAAACAGAAAGTGCAACAAAAATATTCTTTGTCTGCTTTTCCTTACATGATTGTGGCTTTACAAAAATGTTTTCATATTTAAAAGAATCTCTCATCTGTCTTCAAGCAAGACACCCACACAAACAACAGAAGATAGTTATTATGCAGAGAAAACAGTGAAACTCATAAAATATTCTAGCAAAGGCACATACCAAGTGTGCTCAGGAGTGAGAGAGAGGTTACAGTTAAGCTGTTTTTCATGTAGGTATTTGTGAAGAATAGTAGGTGTGATTTTAAATAGTTGGGATCCTTCCAATTATTGTTTTGACACTGTTTCTGAAAAGCATCATTTCAGTGCTCTGAAGTGATACTACTGTGGTTAAAGTTATCATAAAATTTGGTGTGAAGCTGCTGAAGGCGGAAGTTCCTACTAGTATACTGACCTACTGGGTTTGCCAGTTGGCCGTTTTTGTAAGACATCATTTGTTATACTTTCATTAGTTGCTGTAGATAACTGATAATATGATTTATGCCCTCGTGCAGCTTTAAATTGTTTTCAGAACTGTATGCACTCAATTACATATTTGTTTTTTAAGTATCATGAAAGATAATTCCTCCTCTGTTTCTGCTTCAAGTCTTAATCTTACATTAAAATGAAAAATCCTCTCCATATAAAAGAGCTCACAGATCAGATTGCTGAGTGCATTCCAGGGTACTTGGCACAGTTACTGGGTCCTGCATAAAATGCATGCTGGGATGTGTTTCTCTCCAAAACAGACACAAAGGGTTTCCAAGGGAAGCACTCCTGCGTGCTGGCAGAACTGGACTGTAAGGAGTACTGTGTAGGCTGTTTAAACCCACTGTTCCATTAGCTGACATCAATTTTTGATGCATTGTATCCTGCCTACACTTGTCATTTTCTAGCTCACTTCAGCAGCTGCTGCCTCCAGTATGATTTCACAGCCAAGGAACACTTCTTATCCCAGTTCTTATAATGTAAAAGAAAATTGAGACAGTTGTTGTAATTGGGCCTGCAGCTACAGAAACTACCAGAATGGACGCCAAGCTACATTTGCTTTCTCATTCAGTGTGCGAGTAAGAAGTACAGAAATCTTGTGCTTTCACCCCGACTCCCTCCTTCCCTCCCTCATCATTGTATAGTTCCCTAAAAAGTAAGATGAGCTTGACTGGGATCTGGGCATTTTCGTATTTCAAGGTTCCTCATCACATGCTACTCTGGGAGCAGTCCAAATTTCAAAAGCGTCATTGATGATTACTGAGAAGCGTTTCATTTGGGAATGTGGAAAAAGCAGCTCTTATTTCATTACCTCCAGATTTGTCCTGCTGTGTACCAGTATAGGATGGGAAAGGCAGCTGGCACAGGGGAGCACTTCAGCCAGGTGGATGTGGTAAATGCTCTCAAAGGCAGCTTTTGGCTCTGCCCATCCTTCCATTCCCAGCTTCCCTGAAAGTGCATAGGGCCTGGTGTGCCTCTCTCACATTGTGTATCATACTCTCGTGGGGCAGGTACCTGAGCCACCATTCAGCTGTCAGGGTCTTTTGCTCCAACCTGATGGACACCGTTTCTTTCGTCTGCCTCCTAGTTACAATGTTGGTTTTTTGGTAATAAAAAGGAAAATTCATTACTGAGAAAGTCAATTATGACGTTTGAGATAAATTAGGACAGACCTAATTAACTTCTTTTTTTCTGATCCCGTTTTCTTCAGTTTCAGGTATTGCCATATGAAATACCAACATTATTGGATGAAAGAAGACACATCATACACCACAGAAGAAAGCATCTCTATTTGCAGTTTGGGGAGCTATGTTATCCATCCATTGTGAATGTCAATTGAGCATTTTAGTTGAGAAGCTCCATTTTGTCCATCACCAGAACTATTTGATATTAAGAAAATATGAATCATGGACAAACATGTTTTGCTGCAGAAACAACTTCAGTAGGAGATTATAGATTTCACATCTACTTTCAGTTCATTCAGGATTCATACTTAATTGTATCGTTCTGAGATAATCCTTGCAATAATTACATTTTTCCATCAGAGAAGAAATGTATTTTATATATTCCACAGGATAAGAAAGTCTGTTTAAAGTTAGGAATTATCCTCTACTTTCATGAAATGAGCACTATTTTCAACCTATTTAATGCTCTAGATGACTAAGATGCTTAAAAGATACAATTTCTGGCTGTTGAGAAAGGTGGTTAAAGGACCATAGAAAGTAAGAACTCTCGAGTAAACATGTTAATTTCTGCAATAAAGAAGGCAGACCATCATAATTTGTGCAGTGTGGAAGAAAAAATGTGGAAAAATACTAATTTGGCTTCAAACCACAAAATCGTTATTATTGGTTTTTTAATAACTCATTAAGACACTAAATGGGTACTTTTTGAGAAATTGCATTTCTATGTTTTGTACTAGCTTAGGTCATTAGCATGCAGGTTCATTATCTCTTGGAACTTTTCCTTACTTTCCATTTATTACTGCTCCTCTGAGTGTAGTGGAGCTGTCTGGGCTGAGCAGGGTCCCAAACTCCTTTGGTGCCAACACATGATTTGTAAGTACAGCTTAGCCATCAATTACTAGGCAGAGACAGAAACTGCAGAGCCAGGACTTCAGACTCCTGTGTGCTAAATCCATCAGCACGAACAGATTGTAAACTGCCCGCTGCAAACATGATAGGCAGCAATTTAGCAACATGTTAATACTTCATTACCTTCATCCCTTACATTTTTACAGCTTTTCCTTCCTGAAGCTTTCTGAAATTGCATTCTCCAGCTTGCACCAAGCAGTTCAGATTTAATATGAATAGTTGTGAACATTAGCTTCTGAATGATTTCAGGGCATATGGAATTTTTTATATTTAGCTGCATAAGTCTGAAACATTTTTTCTACTGTTTGTTACCATCTTACAGAAAAATTAGAGAAAAATACTGACTTTCTTGATTTGGGGTATTTTTTATTGTTTATGTGTAGTAATAACAAAGTTTTTCAGAGATGGACTTTTTAAATAGTCTATAAAATAAACCTCTCACAATTTGTTTCTGTTTTTTGAGGTGTTTTTTTTTCTTACTATAGAGAGCAACTTACAGACGAAGAGACATATTTATCTCAAATCAATACAAAATTACTAAGGCCATTTTGATCAGTGTTTAAATGCTTCAAGTGATTCAAGCTATCTATCAATTTTCCCCTTCAGTAATCTGGAGTTGTTGATTGGGACAGCCCTGCTCCTTGTGACCCCAATTTAATTTCCTTTCCCCTATAATTTAATGCTATTATTCTTGATGCCTATAACCTCCCTCTTTTCTTTTCCTTGGACAGCTAAACTGTGACTTTTATTGCCCATAGTTAATCCCATGTTTCTCCCAAGTGTTTGGTTTTACTACACTGGAAGGTTCCATCTTCCAAGTTACCTTTGAAAACATCACGAACAAGTAAACCATTACAAGCTTCTAACGTCTGCTGAGTAAAGCTTACCTTGTCTTGTAAGTATGATCCATACTATAGGAAATAGCAGAAGAATGGGGAGACATTGGTAAGGATGGTAAGAAAAAATGTGGTCTTAAGGTAATTAGGGTGAAAGGGACCTCAGGCAATCTCTGCTCCAACCTCCTTCCGCTGGAGGAGGAGGAGGAGACAGAAAACCAACTGTTTTAGTGTCTTGCCATTTTCTCCTGAGATCTGCTTGGTTTCTTTCCTCTCATGTCCTGTAACTGAACATGTGAGGAGAGAAAGGATGTCCTGGTGCAGCCTCTCAAGCACAAGATGATGGGCAGGAGAGAAGAGCCTCAGAAACCAGGAATGTGAAGGAGACATGAAAGTGGAAGAGAGTGGGGTGAACAAAACTGGTGCGGAAGGTGGAGCTGACGGAATCCAAAGAGTGCTAAATGGACATGGGGCTGAACTGGCAAGGTATTTGGAGGGAAGGCAGAGACGACCTTAAACACCAGCATCCAATAGGCTGCTGATACAGTGTCTGAGATAAGCAAGGGCGGGAAGAGCAGGATTGCATTCTCACAAGTCTAGTAAATGGGTTGAGAGGCTTCTGAAGATGTTTAAAAGAATATTTTAATGAACCAGTGTTCTGGGTACCTCCTCAAAAGGCTGTAAAGGGAGGCTGTGAAGAGGAGATCCAAGTGAGAAGACTACTGAGGAGTTCTTAGTAGATAATGTGCTCTGGGACTTTTGCAGTGCAGGCAATAGAGGGAGAATGAGGACTGCAGATCCAGAGTGATCAAATTAGCTGTCTTCTTTCCTTTGAGTTCTTCCTCTTTTAATGTTCTCATCTTTCACTTCCTTTAAGTTCATGAAGATTTTCATTTTACTTTCAAAATGCTGTTATTCCAGTTCCGCTGTAGCTAGTCAGATGTCTTTCTTATTTATTCTGAGCAATACAGAAAAATTCCTTTAGAAGAATTAAAAGAGCCTTTCTCCAACCTTAAAAATTTTTATTTCCAGATGGCACATTCTTTTGCTTTTCCTTTCAAAAATAATTTCCCTCTCCCATCTTTTTAATACAGCTCAATTTTTGACATTTTTATTTTCAAATTTTAATTATAGAACTGCCCATCATCACAAATGTGAATGTGCTGAAGTCCGTCAGAGCATAGAAAATGTACAGGTTGTACAACAAAAACAGCCTCAGCATCAAAGGTCGACCTGAGACAGAATAAAGCATTTAAAGTCCAGAGGGCTTTCCAGTCAGACTGTAAGAATTTCAAAGTAGGTCAGACTGGCTGATGGTGTCATATTAAGCCTTGCTCTGAGATGGTTTCAAAAAGAACTTAGGAAAGTCCTTTTCCACTCTTTATATTCTTTTGAGAGTAACAGAAAGGACAGGACTGTCATTTGAAATAGAACTGGAACGTCTCAAAGGTAATCCTATGAGCTGGATGACTGCTTGTATGATGAAAACACTGCCATGAATCAGAGAAAAGAGGGAAAATCTGTATTTGTCACTCAAAATACTGTGACTTTTCAGACTCATTAAAGTTGTCACGAATCCTGACTAGTGGGTGACACTGGACATCACTCACCACACACATCATTAAAAAATATCTCATCTGGTAATGACTTTGATTTTGTATGATATGGTTGAGGCACATTTTGGAGGAAAATATTAACGGCTTCAGTGGATGATTAAGCAGCATGAAAAAAAGTGAAAGAGACAGTTCTTTTGTTCAGCTGTCTCAAGCAATGGAAGCTGGAGTGTAGGAGGAACTCAAGGAGAAGAGATGTTTACACATGAATAGACTAAGTTTGAAATGCAGCAAACAACTTACAGCTTGCTTTGGTATGTTTGCTTAAAAAAAAAAAAAAGGAAAAGCTCATACCCTTAATATAAAGTAAATTACTTCTTTAAGAGCCTGCTTCAGCTCTGCCTTCAGTGATGACCTGTAACAGCAGATCACCTGCAAGGCTGTAGGTACGCAGACATTGTTTTAAGTTTCATCTTGATAAATTTCTAATTTGGTCAGTGCGCAAGCCTGCCTTCTTTGCCTCTGCATCACAGGGTGGGTGTGCTCAAAAGTGAACAGAATGCGATGGAAAACAGATTTGCTCAAGAAAACAAGTAATTTTCACAGGTACTTAAAACCTAGTAGTTTGCCAAATGCCACAGCGCACTCAGTTACTGACCTGGAAAGGGGTGCTGGTGGAAGAAAAAACACTCTCCATTAAAAGTTTAAGGCAACTTCTGTTTTTGTCAGACTCTCAGTAAAACCAAACTCATCATTCCAAAGGTAAATCACAAAATTGGAAAGTAAATGACTTTACTGAGTATATTCTCTGATCACATTTTTCTTCTAACCACTCCTTTTTAGTGTCTCAGTTCAGTATCTCAAATGATTTATTTGACTGGTGGAAAAATACAATCGGTGTAAAGAAAATATTCTGCCTATATCCACATAGTGCTTTTCTACTGAAGTATTATTTACTAAAAATTGATTTAAAGATAAAACATTCAGTTTTCCTAGGACAAGATGATTGCATCTAAGATCAGATGGGAGCATCCCTAAGTTCATATTCTGCCCTATTTCCCTTCCTACATCGTACGGATGTAAATACTTTAAGTTATTTTTGATAGATTCTTTTACTTTAGGGTAAGGTACTTCATACATGCATAATTCAGTGAAACTTCTAATAAGGAATATCTCAGACAAGCAATCTTTATCTGAAGAATGCTCCCCAATGATTTCAAACACTACCCCCTGAGGCTTCTGATACCATATTGTTTAGCCTCTGCTTAAAGGCACCACTGTTAGTCAACACATTTTTCTGGTTTTCAGGTTTAACACTATATATTCTGCACTGCATTTCAGAGAAAAAAAGATCTGTCTCAAAAAATAACTAAATTCATTTGTGTCTGAAAACATACACTGGGCAAAGGAACAACAAGAAACAGTTACTAATCTGTTCCATGACTCATTTGGCAGTAACACCATGTTCACGGATACCTGATGCAGAGATCTATTCCAACATGGACAGAAAAGATTCTTGATGACAAATAATGAACAAATGAAAGTAAGGATAAATCCAGGATGTAATGATTGATACATAAAAATACCAAACTTTTCTTTACAGTCTGTTTGAAAAATAAACAAGTTTTTAATGAGGTATTATATTCTGCTTGCCAGCATAGAAAAACAGAAAAAGAAACAGGCCTTCTTACAAGCTACTGAATGCTTTCAGTGCTCTTCAGATGCTTAAAACTGAACACTGCTCATGATCAAGTATATGGAGTAAGTACATGGTCCTCAGAAATCCGCACCGAGAAGCCATTCCTCTGGGTCAATGCGAGTGTAACAAGAATGACCCCTGGTCAAGTAAGTGCAAGTGTGTGTCTCTTCCAGCAGCCAGAAAGGGCTACTAGACAAGAGTCCTTATTTCCCCCAAAGTGTAGAAGACAAGATTAAATGTTTTACATCAACTAAATGTTATTTTGTAACAAACTTTTGAAATGATGCTTTCAGAAATAAAGCAGTGGCAGAAAAGTGTCGCTGATCTAACAGCTGGTGGGAGCTGCACCCTACCTTTCAGCTAGTGAGTCTGTTTCCTGGTTGCTTTCTTCTGTGTCCCTCTTTCTCCCACGTTGAGGTAATGTTAGCTGTTCAATATGGCATAAATACCAACGAATGTCAAACTTTGTTTGCCTTTTCAGCTGTCAAGGGGCTTTCTCATTCACACTGCTCTAGGTTGGGTGTTTTTACATTCCGTGTAAAGTGAATTTGAAGACTATGCATCTTCTACTTATGCAGAAAGAGATCTCACACCTGTTAAATTACAGGGTGGCAGAAAATAGGTTTTATGTAATAAACCTTATTTCAGGGATAGTGAAAATTTCATCTCT
This sequence comes from Margarornis squamiger, assembly GCA_035222235.1. NCBI lineage: Eukaryota > Metazoa > Chordata > Aves > Passeriformes > Furnariidae > Margarornis > Margarornis squamiger. Next base: position 51,215,719 of record JAWWTY010000123.1, read on the forward strand.
AAATAACTAAAGGTGGAAAAGTCACAGTGAATGTACCAGCAGAACAGGGACCACTCTAGTGTAAGACACAAACAGACCTTTCTGTCTTCTCTTATTTGGTTTCAAAGAAAATACCATGTGCAAAGCAGATGCATGATTTCTCTTTTCTATCAAACATAGAAACTTTTTTTTTTGATATATCAACTATGTTCTATGATTAAACATCTTTAGATGCGAACTGTAATTAAAAATTAACATTTAAATACAATTCATGAGAGAAAAAAATACAAAATAGCTGAAAGAAACATAATAAACAATGAAAATCCAGGAGAACAAGCTACATAAATAATTGGAAGGTTCCTCCTGTCTATGATGTAAACTAGCCTAAACAAATTCTTAAATCCACAGCTGAGGATTTTAAGCTAAGGACATGGACAAATTAACATGGTTGCTCGTGTTAAGAAATGTCATTCCTGTTGTTCATTTATGCCCTGTCTCACCACTGTCTCAGAGAAAGGGTGATTGCCATGGCATATGACCTCCCTACCCAGAGCAATTCTCTCATAGCTTCTTATTACAACTTCTTTTCTATTTCTGAACTGTCAGTATTATTTGATAAAAAGGTTCATAATGTTTAAAGGCCAAATTAAACCCCAAAGCAACACATGTAACCCTGGTAGCACTTCTGAGACATGATTACTTGGAGGGTGTTTTTACTGCCAAACGAAATATAAATTTTCTATTCCTTGCATATTAAAAAGATTACTTTGGCTTGCTGTGTTGTTTAGCCATTGGAATGAAGAAATAGACCTAAATGAATATAAAATTATGGGTCAGCAAATATAAAGCTTTACTCGTACTCTTAACTGGCTCAGAAAATTTCTTTTCAGTATAATTCTTTATGCATATCCTCCATAATTTTAATTCAGTAAAGTTAATACCTACTGCTGTACAACTCTTTCAATACAAAGTGTTATGTTGGTGGTACATATTAATCTGATGTTATTGTCACTGTAAATAATATATAACAAGCACAACATTATGAAAATTTGTTCATATTGACTAAAATAAAATACTGAAACCAACTTTTGAAATATAAATTTTTAACTGACAGGATACAAACAATATAAATGGTCATTCAAGCTGAAATGTTTTAAAAACCTTTACATTCTAATTTGCTTCATCTATTGTTTACAACTGAAAGGGTCAACATCTCGAATCCGTACTTAAGTCAATGCTAATATCAATAAACTTCTGCTTAAATTAATGCAAAGCATAAACTGTAGTGGAAAAGAAATTACTCACTTTACTAGCTACTTCTAAAGTCTGAAAGGGTTTTAAAACGTTGTTCCATATGGTATGTGCAAAACTGCATGTAGCGTCTTCGAAGGACTCTGAGTGGCCAGACATCTCTCGTACCAGCTCTTCTCTCGGCAAACATTAAAGACATCGGGACTGTGGTTGCTGTCAAGCCCATGGTGACAACTCCTGGGACACTGTCACTGGTGGACTTTCAGGCAGCTTGTCTGGATGTGGGAAATTTGCAGAACTGGAAGCAACAGCTGGAAAGCATCCTGAATATAAGTAGTACTGTTGCAGCCCTAAGGGGGAGAGAAATCACGTGGTTCAGTACAGCTGTCACATACTTCAGGAATTACACTGTACTTCTTTTTTTCTTTTTTTTTTTTTTTTTAACATCTGCATCCTGCTATATTAGCACATGTGTTCACACAAGATTTTAGAATATGTAGATAAGAAAAATTATAAATTACAAGTTTACAGCTAACAAGGATAGCCTGAATCACTATACAAAAATCTGATTTCCCCTCAGTTTGAACTCTGGGACAGTTTTGTTGGTAATGTGCGTAGAATAAAATGTCACAGTGTTCAAAAGTAGATTTGACTTTTTAAATACAAACCATCTAGTCTTTCCATCAATCAAACTAATTTTGAATTTGCTGTTGGTGGAAGAAGTGCCATTGAAATTAACAGTTCAAATTATTACAATGGTTTTAACGTAGTACTATTTTTGGAATTTCTAATACTGAACTAGCTTTTAATTCTTCATGATCCTAGGCCATACTAATACATATTTGTATACAAATACGGGATGTAAGAAGTACAAAACATTTTATTCCATGATTCTGGACACTCCCAGATTTTGCAGTTCCTGGAGCACAGGAAGCTGCCAGCTGCAACCGCAAATTTACCCTATAACATAAGGAACCATATACTAGTCTTTACTACAGCTCTATCCAACTTTCCATAATTTTACTTAAAGGTATTGTTAATTTAGTGCAAAATTGCTTATTGTAAAACAGTCTTCTACTAATTTTTAAGGAAATGCAGCTATCAGATACAGAATGACCATTCGTGATCACTACTATATGTTTATTTATAAGAGAAGTGTGATCCAATTAACAGTTATAAACTCATGCTGCAGATTGTACACGCTTCAGGACTTTATATTACTTCCTCTCGACATCTTCTTGGTAAATCTGAGGTTTGTGTTACTCACTGTGCTTTTCTGAAGAAAAGTAGATCATGGTGTCTAATAAAAGAAACTCATGAACATTTTGGTGGTCTGACACATGGTTATCCGTGTGCTGACCAAGCCTGCTGCTAGACTGTGAATCTTTGAAGAAATCTAAATGCCTACAGATGGGAAGCACTGTAGTACACCTACAATACAAATTTTAAAGAATAGTCTGAAACTACTTGTGCATCTGAAATACTTCACAGTATTTGAAGTAAGTAATGGAACAGTAAGAATAGACTTAGCAAAGGGCTAAACAGAACACTGCACCTTGTCTGCTGTGCTCTGACCAAAACAGCAGCAGAGTTTCAGAGCTGAAGCCACACTTCAGTCATACAGCTCTTAAGAATCCTCAGCAAATCCAACATTACTATTATAGTGTTTGTGGGAGAGGCTGAACACAAAACTGGGAGGTTTATGAGCAGGCACTGAACAGTCAGAATGATATTGTCATTACTTTTTAAATAGTTTTTCCTTCAGACATAAACGCGCCTGTCTCATTTCAAATCATTTTACTAGAACATTTTGTAATGTGAAGAGGTGAAGCTTACCTCTAATAGCACACTGTTGATGATGGGGTTAAGAACCTCTGCCTTCATACTGCTCTGTAAAGCAGAAAATAGAATGAAATGAGAGGACAAGAAATACATTTAACAGAAACATACTGATATCTGAGAAGTGGCTTTATGAATTCTGTAACGGTCTTGCTTCACCTTGATTCCTATTTAGACTGTTTATCTCAGTATTCCTGGTAACTGTGTCTACATTTCATACACATTTCAGTAGACCCTACATATTTCTATCACAGAGTACAATGAACTAAGACAGGTCCAGGGTTTTACTTCTTCATTAATTCATGCATCACAGAGTTTCAAATTGCCTACTTTCCTATGGATGCGATGTGAGACTTACGCAATGACATTGTCTGCCTATCTGTCTATCAGTGTCCTTTTCATCTCACGCAAAATTTCTAACTTCTTGCTTATTTTCAAGGACACAAGAAGGAAAAATACATGTCAGAAGGAAAATGCAGTTCTTAGAAGTTACATGAATATCAGTGGTTAGGAAGAAATGAAAGGTTCAGATTAGCTCCCCTTCAGAAGGAAAACCAGGTGACACCAACATTCCCAAACTGGAGGCAGTGTGTGTTGTGCTGGACAGTGCAGGCTGGCTGGTGAACCAGCTCAGTATGCACAGCATTTTTCTCAACCACCAGATAGGAATAAAGATGGATACTTTATCTAAGTGACACTCCTAGAGGCTAGAAAATCAAGATTCTTTAGATTCTTTGCTTTTTCAAATGGCAAAAGTTATTTCCTTTTTTATTCTCGCTATCCTTTGCATTGTGTTTTTTCAGAATGACAGTAACTTTCTGCAAGACTTGCTTTCTTTCAACACCGAACACAATACTGATTAATTCAAGAGAGGGATTTCCACTTACAACCTTGTGGCTTTCGTACTATGTATTTATAAAAGCATGAAACATCTTAATTTTAGTTTGAAGAAAGATGGCAGAACAAAGGGAAGATGATTAGAGAAAAGAAGGGCAATTTTACAATGCATTACTAGAAAACCCATCATGAAGTGCACTGTTTAGGTAATTGTCAATAAACTGAAAAAGATAGAGAGCAGTATCAAATTAATACTATTGATTGTGTGAATCAACAAGTTAAAGTCTCAAAGAAATACTGCATGGCAAGCAAAACTCATGGTGTGATTCTTGGGGGGTCCTGCACATGGCCAGGAGTTATACTTGATCCTATGGGTCCCTTCCAACTCAGCATAGCCTATGATTCTGTGATTCTTATTTCTGCATTACTGCTCACTCAGAAACACTGCCAGTGTTATGGGCTATGTGTACAGCCAGCACTACAACTAACGTCTGAATTATACAGATATAACTATAGGGGTGGTATTTTGTTTGAAAAACCCAGCATTTTCTATTCTAAGCCATTTCTCAGTTTCCCACAAGCTAATGGAGTTTGCAGGATACTGGAATGTGTTTGTGAACCTGCCTGTAGCAGGTTAAGGAGGATGCTGAACCACTGAGACACGCACAGACATGTAGATTCTCTACAGTCCTGTGTTAGAGGTGCTCCTTGCTTTCCTAGTGATCATGGTGAGCAAAAGGACCACATCTTCCCCCAAGAGCTCACAGGGATGGGACAATACATAAAGATCACCAGACTACCCTACCATAGAATTCTTCTAGAGAGCTTCATTTCTTGTGTGTCCACACAAATGTCCACAAAAACAATCTGTTCCTAAAAACTGAGTACAGAATTGATAAGAACATAACCTAGAGCAATGCTTATGAAAGCTTTAGTTTCCATTCTGAGCTGGGCCAGTTTAATATTTTATGTGCAATTAATTTTTATATATTTGTGCATGAATTTGTTGCAAGTGTCCCATAAAGATATGCTAAAATACAATCCCAAAATGCAAAATAAGCATTTTTTCCCCTAGAGGAAGGAATATAAATTATTCAGAATAAAAGCAACCCAATAAATCATGTTCTTTACAAACAACTGCGAAAAAACTTGCTCAGAGACATGCTGGAATAGCTCATGGGAGAACTGGAAAAATTTCCTTTGAAGTACATTCATGTTTTCATGGAGCAATCAGAACTAGAATTTATCCTTCTCTGATGTTTACAGAACAATTCCAGCAACAGAAAAATTTTCACCCCTGAATCCTGCTATAATACTCAGATGTCAGTCATCTTCGAAACATCTTGAACGGCGGGATACTATTTCTAGTAAAGATGTTCACAGTTGAATGGATGTTCCTAAATGGAATATCTTGAGATAGAAGACAGTGACATTTTTTAATATGGATGACCAAACAGATTTTGTATTCTCTTAAACCTTTTGAAAACTCAGTGGTATTAGGCTAGGGGATTTAGTAATGGCTAAGAAGACAGTTAGTGAAACCATCTTAGGGTATGGCAAGTACGATCTGTTAAGGACTTTTACACAGATGCATTCAAAAGGGATGGGCTGAGTTGAAGAAGGAAGTATCATCAAGCTGTGGAATGTCAAATGTGGGGCCCTTCAATTCGAGAAGATAAGAAGTGTTGAGTGGTGCTCAGGAATTTGGGAAATGGGGTCTAGAAGGAGTGATTTTAGAAGGCAGGGGACACATGGCAGTCTATCAATGCTTATAAACTTTCTCTGCTGTAAAAATGCTCAGTGTTCCTGATCTTAGGAAAGAAGTGGCCTCTTTGCTGATTCCTCCTATAAAGCCACTGGACTCAGGTAAGAACTTCTGTTTCAAGAGGTGACTTATGTTAAAAAGAGCCCAAATGCTACAGAAAATGCTATGATCTTACCCCAGCTGCTGTTACAGAATCAGAAAACTTCTTTGATAAAGATGAAACTTCATTGCACATGGCACTTGTTAAACTGGTTTGAAAAAAAAAGAGAGACAAATATAAGAATACATCCTTGACCTGTCAATGGATAAAAATCCTGACTGTCCCAGGCAAAACTTCATCTTGGAAGCCAAGATGTCCTTAAACCAATTTTGCTTCTAGTAATTTTTAAAATATTTAGGGATAGACTTTGTTCATGATACTGTTTTTATATTCCTCTACTGAAAAATCCACTGCCAACTACAGCAGCAAAATGATGTCAGGTTGTTTCACACAGTGGTGTTTTTTGATAGTGTGATGTTTCAACGTTTTAAATTCTAGGCTTCTGGTTTAACTATTGTTTTTCTGATGATTGCAGCAACACAGTTCCTACGAATACTGTTGGAAATAAACAAATATGAGAAGAATGAGAAGTTTCCTATCTGACCAATAAAACATCTACTCTGTGCTCAAAGGGGAAGCACACTTGTAGTTAAAATATAAGACAAGAAGGACATCTAGTTCTATTCTGAAATCTTTTGTTGCTTTCCTGAGCATTTACAAGTGGATCCCATAGGACCTCATCCTGCAGTGTGTACCACACCTTAGCTCTAAATCTGAAAAACACCTGAAAAAGTGCTTTGTTTCAGACTAAAGTGTTCCTATGGACTTTGCTATTCTTAATAGCACTCCTAAGGTTAAGCACCTGGTTAAATACTTTGCTGACCTACAGGTCAACTGTTTAAACTATCTTAATGTCAAAACCCACTGAAATCACTAGAATTGGTATCTACAGAGAGCTTGACATCTGAATTTCGAGTCTCACTAAACAGACTGGGTTCTTGAATGATGTAAGTTTCACTATGGTTAACTACAAAGTTGCTGACAAATGTGGTCTGATTGTTTAGAACTACAGATTGATTTTTTGTATACTTTTGGCAAAAACCTAGATAATGAAACTCTATTGGTAATAAGACTGCATTATGCACTCTGAAAGCAAATTCCATATATGCAGGCACAGCATCTTCTGCAGAGGGAAAAGGAAATGCAATCAAAATGCTTGCTGGAGCAGAAATAACTTTTAACCTGTGAATAGGTCACGTTTTTGTAAACATACATAGGTCAGCCGTGTCAAAAAATGACAGGTAGCCTATATAACCTGGTTGCATGAGAAAATATAGCACTAGGACCCCTAAAGCCAATGCTGTTTGTTGACCCGTGAACTTAGTTTGCCTTCAAGTGCCAAAAGCTGAATGAAACTTCATGAGTTTTAAGCAAATATCAAAATATTCATATATGAGGTATATAATACTCACTTTGTCAGTACTTTTGCTTGATCTTGAGCTGTTTTTTCTACTTCCTGACCATGTAGAATTAATTCTGCTACTTTATGAAGCTGTTCAATACAACGAGCAGTTACTTCAGCCAGACTTTCAATGGAAAGCATATAGATTTCCTTAAATAAAAATGGGAATAATATCATCAACATTTATCAACATTGATAAATGTATTTATAGATATATACAGATGAAAGAATTTCAAACACAGGAGCCCTTCCTTCCCCAACTGGAAATACCACCACATACATAGTGAAGTAATATCAGCCATAATGTCATCCTTACAAAGAATACTGTAAAATGAAATATCCACAGATTATACAATACAGATCTTATACTTGTCCTGAAAAATTAGTAAGGCTACCATTTATTTGGATGGGAACTAGATCAGGCTCTTGGATTTTCTAACATAACCCTTTTAAACCTCTCCAAACAAACAGAAAGGTCCCTAAACTCTAGCATGTCATAATTATTTTCATATGGAGCCAAAAGTATTGAGTCATCCCTCAGCTGAATCTCCAGAGAAGAAATAGATAATAGGCCCAATAAAAAAGCGGCTTTTATCAGCAATGATAAAAATCTCTACTTAGCACTATGACATTACAGCTTCACAACCTGATGCCAATTGGAAATATGCAATCACATAAAATCCTGTCACATACACAGTGTATATATTCTCTGTCTCCTTCTCTAGACCCTTTTTGTAAGGAAACATGACAGATAATTTCTTACTAGAATTAATTAAAATCTTGACAAAGATACCAACCACACTTAATATTGCCATAACTTGACAGAAAATATTCACTCACCATTAACCTTATAAAGACTATCTAAATGGACACAATACTTTCAGCCTTAAGAGCTGTCTCTTAGAAAGAGAATGAACATTTGTGAGTTGCCTAAATAATATTTCTATTTTGTCTGTTTGTGACTTAAACTGTTCAAGAGTTTAAATAAAGTTTGAACATATTTCCCATGTACTGTCACTGGGAGAAAGAGATATCACGGAATGCTGAGATACAACTTTCAATGTGCTACTGACATTAGACCACAGAATCCTTCAGTTCACTCTGTGTTGTGTATACACATGCATATACACAAAAACACAGATATAAACCAATAAAAACAATGTGATAGTCAGAGGACCTGCTACTTTGATATTTACTTATGAAATGGTAACAGTAAGAACATTTATATGAATTAGTCTCCTATAGGGTCTACAGTGAGTAGTTGTATATTATTATTTCTTATTACTTTCATGAGTTTAAAAAAACAAGGACAAAGTATAAAGCCAACACATAAAGATAAGAAGCAATCTTATCAAAGTATGACCATTTCCTTAATGAAACTTATCCTCCGAAAGTTATTTTACCTCCACAGTTTTGGTTTTATTTACTTCTGTTTTATCACTGTCAATTTTATCATCTTTTTCAGTCTTTTCTTCACCAGGTTCTCCAGGTTCTTCTTTTAGCTTCTCTTCTATGTCTACTGGGGTGGTAAAACTGGCTTCTTCCAGCCATTCATGAGCTTTTTTCCTAGCCTGCCAAACAAGGAACCGAATCCCAAAGTTAAGTTAGAACAGGGAATATCTGATGATGTTCCTGAACATCAATTAACAATACATTTAATTACTTCCTTTTTACACTCAGAAGTTTGAATGTATTAAGCCTCTGTGTGGCATTTAGTGAAGTGTATACTTAAGAAACTGTAGGGAGAAGCATTTCTGACTGCATCAAGATGGATCATCCAAGGATAATTCCTCCAGAGGTATGATATTCCTAGCCAACACACAGAGTTGGCACTAATACCAAAGTTATTAATATTTCAGCTTTATTAGGTATCATTCAAATGATCTTACATGGAAATTTTTCTCAACTAGCTATTTTCCCAAATAAAAAAATAAGAAGTGGATATAAAACAAAATAAAAATTGGACATGTAAGAAAGATGTACTAAATTCTTAGAGGAAAAATAAACGGAAAATCCCTGTATCTTGAGCTGCCTTCCCAGGCATGAATGTAGATCAAAGCTGAAGAGTCTTGAAGTTTTATACAACTTCTGACTACTGTTATGCTTAGTAGGAAATTTATGGTGCTACTTTTTTAACATGAGGTCAAATTAAAATGAGTAAAAAGCTAAGCCTAAGCTAGTTATCCATTGTCCATTTATGTAGCTAGAGACATAAACATTCATTTGAGCCTAAGGTCAGCAGATTAATCAGCTTTAAAGGGACCTGATAGTACCAATGTGACTAGTCATTACTAGCTTCTAGACATCTGACTTTTAGATGACTGAAGTAACATGAGATAAATCCAAGACTTTGCTTCTAGCTAAGAAGGTCTGAAGAAATCCTTCAGAAGGATAAACATGATGAGTAAGAAAAATTATTTTGAACCTGGCCTTTGCTCCCCGTATGTAAGACCAAACCTGCTGTGCTCATGAGCATTGCTCTGCTGAGACACCCCTGGGTCAAAGCTTTCTAACACTAGAAAGTGCTAGTTAGGCATCCAACTGCATTGTTTTGATCACCTCACTTCTTCCATGAAAGCTTTTCTGTATTCAGCATTTTAGTCTCACTGTCCTCTCCTCTGCTTTCTGAGCTGCCTGACCTGAGTCAGGTACTGCACTGTGTCAGATTTCATAACAAAGCCCTCCTTCTCTGTCCATGAAACCGAAGGCAGCTCACTAACAGGTGCTAACCTTATTAAGTTTGTCAGGAGTAGCCGCAACGTGCAATTCAAACAGCAGTTCTGTGAGCATGCTGACAAACTCTTCTCCCATATCTGCTGCAAGAAAAAACAAGACAATTTTTGTTAGGGTGTTACTGCTATAATATTTTAAATGATGAAATACATCCAGTCAAATAGTTTCCCCCAAGCATTCCAATGCTTGAAAAACAGTGACAGTGACACAAGAAAGGGATGTGTGGGCGTGTGTATATGCTCAAAAAAAGAAGAGAACAAGCAACAGGGATACCTGCACAACCAGATATGCCAGCTTGACACTTCAACTGCTCTTTCTACCATGTTCTAAATTCCACTAAGTTTCACAAAAATAGGTAAGAGGGCAAGAAACGGTATGACCCAATGTTATCTGACAACAAGTACCTGACCCACAAAATTACCAAAGAAGAGATACTAACCTATTCTTTAAAACCAAGGAATAAAAACTGCAGCAGGGCCAGATACGAGTAAGTTTCAGAAGAAATACACTGTTCTCTCATACTGTTCATACATGTTCTCTACTGCTCTGCCTGCAAACTACAACTATAAGGTGTGTTTTATTTCTATTTTAAGGTTGAGATTTGCCTAAATGAAGAATGTTTTCTGGATTGCTTTGGAGTGATGCACCTCAAAGACTCTGCACATTTATTTCACAAGATTTATGAGTAAAGGTAGTATTTGAACTTCAGCTTTATTACATATACTCTTTTGACTACTTGCAGATGACAAACTCTAACATGCTCCAAGTTCCTGAAAGTTAATATTTCAGTTAGTTCTGTTCATCCGTATTTACTGAGTTTGGAATCTACCTTAAGATTTCCTGATGGATTATCCAAAATCCATTTTTCTAGCCTGATGACACTAAAAGGTCAGAGTCTGCATACCGAGCTTGACAAAAGTCCAGATAATTAAAAAATTAATTTCATGTCTTGCTGTATTCCCACTTCTTTTGTTCATTCATTAGCTAGGGCCACATTTTTCATTTTAAGCCCAGTACTGGGCTTAAAAGCAGAGGGCCATTACTCTCCAATGAGTTTGGGGATTTTGATAGAACTGTTTACAGTACCTTGCAACATGAAAAGGTGGTAAAATCTGAAACTCAGATTATACTCTCCTAGGGGGAAGGACACCTCACCCTTGCTTGTAAAGAGAGTGCTCATCTTTGGTGCTATAAAATAAGTTAGTATTTAGCACAAGGAATTCTTCACCTGCAATGACAAAGAGACTGAGGTTTCTTCTTAAAAACATGGGAACAGGTCAAGAAATTTGTAGCCTGGCAGGTCAAGGAGATGAATGGAGTTAATTTCATTCCTGCCCTTATCAGTAAATTTTGGCAATAGGATTTTCAGGCTTTACAATACAGCACCTATTGGATACACTGTACTCGTTCTTAAAGCATACTCAACACTGATAAGTAGTTCATTGCATCAATGCAAAATTACCAAAATTGTTGATAACTGGGATATTCAGTTGAATACTCACTTTGCTTATCATCTCCCTTAACCTTACCTATGAAATTTTTGCTGTTAAAGGCTTTCAAAATGTAGGCAAAGCTACTTTTTCAGATAGTCTCCTCTTACTATTTCATAAACAACTCAAATGAAAAGTCTGCACTGAAAAATACATGAAAGAGTTGCATAATCAAAGTGAGAGGAAATATTACAGAGAAGGGTGTGGATGCGGCTTTCTGCTACTTGTGCCAGAAAATTTATGTTCCTTTTTTTTCATATCAATTTTGCATCTATCTGACTGTTAAGCAAAGGCACAAAAAATACTACGATTTCAAAGTTGCCAATAAAAAAGCCTAACCCAGATTTCTGAAACAGTCCTCCAAAGATCACTGCAGTAAGTTCTCCTGTAGGACTAAAAGTGTTTATGGTAGAAAATAGAGCAGCACTAACATCAGAGTATCATTCAGATTCTGAGAGCCTAGGATAAGAAGGGATCCTGAGAATTTACATAAACCAAATTGTCACCCTTTTCAAACACTTGAATGCAAAGTACTGGTTTTTCTCCCATCTAGTCTTTTTTTTTTTTCTGAATATATATAGCATTGACAAATGACACCATATAAACAACATGATTTGGTTGCCAAGAAAATGATACTAAATTAGCAATAAGTGGTAATTAAGTTGTTTTCAAATACTGCTCAGTAGCTAGATAAGATTTTCAAACACCACCAGTTAATCTCTGCCTTTTTTTAGGAGGCTGCCTGCATTACATAAAGAAAAAACCCCATGTTTTATTGAGCTACGAAGCACAAATCAAAATCTTACTGAAGGTAACGTCGTTGTAGTTTTAACCTGTTTAGCAAGTAGGATTAAAATCAAAATTCCTCCACAGAATTTAACATAGCCTACTATCTCTTGCTATATTAGCTAGGTTAAGTAAAAAATATAATTCTCTGTAAAAAATACACTATTAAAAGCGCACATGGCTTACTTGATTTTATAAGTGTAAAACCTATTAATGTGTGTACAGAACTGTAGGCTCAGCCCTAAGACAAAGCTGCTTTGAGGAGTGATTAACCTTTCTACTCTTTTTATTCCTCTAGTGGAACCAGAAATTTATCTGTAGTTCAAATACTAATAACTCTTGAGCCTGATCACACCAAAGGATGTGAGTCATTTTGAACTGCTGCCTGAAGTAAGACCCATTCAGCTGTAAGGTGGAGAGAACATTTGTGGTTATTATTTCCACTGCCATAGCAAAAAGAATGCGTTTCACTGCTGAGTGGTTTGCTTTTGCAGGGGAAAACCTGCAGCACACTTTGATTTGGCCTCTCATTTTTTTGAGGTTTTTTAAAGTGTTCATTGCCTTGGTTTCAGTCCACTCAAAAGGCCAGTTAATGTTTCAAGGCATGATCAGCAGCTGTGCTTTACTGAAAAAAACCAGAACTTCTAATCTCCAGAGAAAGCACCACCTAGTGCAAGAAACAGAGCTTCTCCTGGGGCCAGTTTCAAAGCAAGGAACTATTTCCCACAGAAACTAAGGAACAACAAGCATCTCATGAATCCTCACTCCTAAGCAGGTAATACACTTCCTTGACTTCTATTTCTCACACCACCACAGAGGAATGTGGGGTTTTAAAGAGTAACAAGGGGGGAAAAAGCACAAAACTCTACCATACTAAGACTTCACACCAAACCCTCGCTGCCCGCTGTGATGAGAAACAATGAGCTCCCTGCGAGAGAGATCAGGCAAGCTGAGTAAGCACCGCTAGAAGGAGCAGTCTAAGTGGAAATAACTTTCCCATTAGAACATGTGGTTGTTAACACAGTTTTCCTAACTCTTAAGAATGCTAGAGAAATCATATCTCACCATCTTGGAAAATGTAGGTTTTATGGACAAAGTACCACTGAGAAGACCAAGAGGATGTGGAAGAAATATCTTTTTAAACACAACAATATGGTGTTCAATGGCGTAAGCCAGTCTTCAGTCAGGTCAAAAGGATTGTTTCTACTAGCTATAAGAGGTTTGGTACAGATCTCACAGGCCTGGAGGCATGAACTATGCTGGCTTTAAGCTGACTTCTCCTACCCTGTTCTGGGGAATGCTGAAATTCCTGACCTGTTGAAGACATCTATTTTGCCCCTAACCAAAGCAGCCACCCATTTTATTTTAACTTTTGTGAGCTGATCTATGGACTGTCATGCTGGACTCCTTCTCTTCAGTTCTGCGCTCTCTATCACAGTTATGGCAAGCTTGTGCTACTTTAACTTCTTTCTCACACTTCATATGCCATGTCTTATCAAGCAACAACTTCAAAACAGTTTCACCACTACGTTTCAAAGTGGCTTTCATTCAAAAAAAATTAGGTTTCTGGTCTCTTCATTACGATCTAATCTTCTCCCAGTTTAGCAAAGGAGGGTGCAGGGTGAGGAGGTAATTAGGCAGTAGTTTGGAAAAGCTTTTCTAAAAGCTCCAAAACATTCAGATTATACAATTCCATAAACAGATTTTGTAAGAAAAGCTCAGTTATCCATCAAGTTACTATGTTCTCTTTTTTTTTTTTTTGCTTTCATTGATGATACAGCAAACTAGTATAATATTTATTTAGGTTTTATTTCCTATATCTCACACTTCAATTACAATATAAATTCAAAATTAAGCATTGGTTGGCTTCCAGAACTTTTAGAGTATTAATTTTAACGAGTACTTATGAAGAATATTTGGATATCAGAAATATAGTTTGGTTTGCAATTTTTTTAACTACTAGATAAAGAAGCAACAATTATGCATATTGCTAAGCCTCTATTTCTAATTACCTTTATGTGCCTGCATCACTTCGTCATCTGATTCCTTTGGAACAAAAATCTCTTTTATAGCAATTAAATCATTTTTCACAGTCTCCAACTGTTCTCCCTCAAGTGTTGCTAAATGTGCCTGTATCTGTAAAAGAGAGAACAGTAAGTATTCCTAACCAAAACAGAGTATTTCTTAAATGCTAATTTAGAGCCTGATACCAAAATAGGCTATGAAATGGAAATTCCCATTATGCTCATCTCTTTTCTCTAACACTCCAATAGAGATTTATTTTTAGTTCTCATCAACAGAATTTGTTGAGTATCACAAAAATTACACTGCTGGGAATCTACAAAACTCAGTTTACTGTTGGAGATCTAACTGATCTACTAGCAGAGTCAATAAATTGAGAGCTGAAATTAGAATATACGTTTATCACACAGGCCTTATTACCACGTTCTTCAGAGAGACATTTGTATACTTCCAGCAATAGTATCTTGGGGTACTTTTATGTAACAGAATAAGTAATCTGGAACTCATTTTAATTCACTAGCCTCCAGATGCAGAAGGTCTGGAATTCCTGAATCTAAATGTTTGTGCCTGATACAAAACCAAAAGACTTCATCCTCCTTGCAAATTCTGCAAGGAATTTGGAAGACATCTTCATAGTATCACAAGCTGAAAAGTACACACTATGTATGGTCCTAACAAAAGTAACCTTCAGTTATAAAGTTGTTTGTTTTGAGTTAATCTTGGAGTCAAATTTTAGGTGTATTGAGATTGAGTTCCTGAAGCCCAGGACTGCCCCAAGGGACCAACTCAGCTTCCTCTGAAGTTGATGGAAAACTTACTGTTCTTTTCACATGCACCTGCAGAATGAAATTAATGCAAAGATGAATTTTTTTACCAACCATATTGATTTATGCTGTCTGCATACCATACCTGAGCTTCACTTTCATTTGACAGGATTTCCAGAGCTTCAAGATGAGACAAACCTTGGAATTCATCAAAAAGTAGTCCATAATGTGCTGTTCTTTCAGCTGTAACTTGCTGGGCCCGCCTCTGCTTCTCTTTTTCTTTAGCTTCTCGCAACAGCTGTAAAAATATACATCATTGCTGTTGTTTTATTGATACTGCTGGAAGTATGACAGATTTTATTACTGTCTGCTTCTGCTTGTCTTGGAAGTAATAATAAAATTTGGGACTATATCATACCTGCAGAGCTAAAATTTTAGAGATAATTTTAGAGATAGCTAATTTCTCTTTTGATAAATTTCTCTAATCAAGTATTTCAGTGATATTCTAAGTGGGGCAATTGCTAACCATCTTTTTAAAAACACAAACAAATGATCTTGTTTATATCCTCACAAGCAATGTCAGCTATTGATACTGTACAATAAATTTCATCACCAATTATAATGAAAGAAAAATAAAAAGGATTATTTCATATCTATCTACAGTTGTTACCAAAACACCAACGATTTGATTTTGTCTCCAGAGCATAATGATTTATCACCACATATACTATTTTATTTAAATCAGCTATTGCACACGTGATTATGCAGAAAAGATGATTTTACATTATCTTTTGTGGTTCTGTGAAGAAAAATAAAGTGGAACAAATATAAAGTATAATATTTATCTTCATAAACCTAGCCAACATCTTCTGCAATAAATAAAGCCTCTCCCTGAGGTATCTGAAATTCTGGAAAAAGAATCTGAAATTGCATTGACAGAGCAGTATTTAAATAAATCCAACCTGAGACAGCGAAACTGTTCTTGCCATCAGTGTTTTGGTTCTCTTAAATCCAGGATCACTTTCTGCAAGGACATTCATGGTTGTCTTCCCAATAAATTCCAAAGCATCTAAGCCTCCAGATAATACACTTTTCCCCTGTATAAAGTAATGCAATGTGGTTATTTTCTCCCCACTTTATGCTAATATGAACTGTTAAGAGGAGTGCTTTTGTTAACATTGTCTTTGAACATTCAAGTCCCTAAGTTTTCTATACTTTAACTATAGGATTGATACATTTACTTTGCCCTGAATTTATTTTAAAAAGAAAATAACTATACAGATATTTCTAGTTAATTAGAAGACTTACACTGGAGAAAATGTAACAACTGTTGCCAATATAAAAAAAAATTATGAATAATATCATAAAAAGACTGGAGCAGATCTCCTGCGAAGACAACCTGAGAGAACTGGGGCTCTTCAGCCTGGAGAAGTGAAGGCTCCAAGGAGATCTGCTAACAGCCTTCCAGTACCTAAATGGGGCCTATAGGAAGGCTTGAGAGTGACCTTTTGCAAGGGCAAGCAGTGATAGGACAAGACAGAATGGCTTTAAATTGAAAGTGGCTAGATTTAGATTGGATATCATGAACAAATTCTTCACTATGAGGGTGGTGAGGCACTGGAACAGGCTGCCCAGAGAAGCGGTGGATGCCCCATTCCTGGAATTGTTCAAGACTAGGCTGGATCAGGCTTTGAGAAACCCAGTCTAGCGGAAGATGTGCTTGCCCATGGCAGAGGGGTTGGAACTAGATGATCTTTAAGGTCTCTTCCGATCCTAACCATTCTATGATTCTATGAATATCACTTTAATTTCATCCAATGGCATCTAATTTGACAGAATGTATTTTAGATATGAATAATATGGAACCAAGTCCATCATGAACAGGAGGACCCTGCCTTACTTCCCTCATTTTAAAAATTTAAACACTTGTGATGACTCTGGAACTGTTTATTTAAATACATATGTTTTTCCTGTGTCTTCATATTTTTCATGTGCACTGAAGAAGTTTCACTGGCTAAAGGTTTCCATTTCAATCTGAATTATATGTCCATCAGATACTCATATGCTGATGTAACCTGATACAATGGAAAACCCTACCAAAGTCTCTAATGGCATTATAGGCAACTTACTGAGACCTTAAGTGATTCTTTCTGTACCACTTTCATCACTGTGGCATAGGAGACTCTCCAGGCCGCCTACAAGCACATTTCTCTTATTTGAAATCATATACAATGCTCAAGTAATCCTACTGGTGCCCAGCTCTCACAAGCCCTATGATGTTCCAGCTTCTGTACCAACAGTTTTAGGAAAAACCTACAGGAATCTCCTTCTGCCTCAAAAATCTTTGATACTAGAATGATAAGGCACTCAGAGTGAACTGGATATACACTAAAAAAAGAATTGTCAGTTTGCAAAACACACTCAGTGGGGAGTTAGTCTTCCATGCCTTTATAGCCAATGTTTAAAGTCTCTTATAATTTCAAGAGAAAACCCCATATTGAGAAGTTCAGAGGAAAACATTTGCTATGGCAATAGTGTGTAAAAATGTTGGGAAAGAAGATGAGACAAAAACTCATTTGGAAACAGTATGGTAGCGGATTTTGCTAAAGGTGAAACACAGGAAAAAAGAAAAGGATGAAGTGTAACACAAAAAATACAAGTACAGTACAATAGGAAAGAACTATTTTGCCTTACTGACTCTGCAAGCAGACCCCTTCTGGGAAGGTTAATATGAAAGGAGACTAGATAGAGAGGTGAAGGTAAAGGTCAGGGTCTTACAAAACAGAGTTCAGCAAAAGCCTTAAAAAAAGCAAGTGGAGTATTTTCTTATTTTTATCAGTCTTCAAAAAATGATAACAAATCAGTTTCTATGTATTTTAGGAGAAGATTGTATTTTTTCACTGAAACTGGTGACAAAGTTGTCACTGACTTACTTGTGTTCTTGTGTTGGTTTTTTTTTAAATACAGCAGTTTAATGTGACAGCTATTTTGTCATGGAAGAGACTCTAAACAGACTTAAAACAGAACTGTTTTTACAAAACCTAAAACTTAAAAAATGTGGTCTACAGTGAAGTTGAACCCCAAAATAATGAAAAATACCTAGAGCAAAGAGACCAGATAAAATGACTCACTGTGTTCTGTACAGCATTAGTGATAGCTGACAGCATGCCACGAGATCCAGATGATGGAGAAGAAGGAATATTCTCAGAAGAGCTTTGGTCCACAGAATCTTCTGCTTATAACAAGAGGGAAAAAGCAGGTTACAGCATACTTTCAACTCTGCAAGTCACAAATGACAGTAAGCTGGATTCTGTGATCAAAATCTTACAATTCTGTAAATTGAACTAATTTGGCAGTGTCAAAGAGTTTTGTCCAATTTCAGTGAACTTGAACTCACGTGTAATTGGCGTTTCAGCTGCAGGAGGCTCTGCTGTTTCTGAAGACACTGAACTTGCACCATGAATTCTTAGGGTAGTTCCTGCTTTTTCCTTTACTGCTGTTATCCCATGACCTGCAGCAGAGGCAGATTTTAGATTATTTGATCTGAAAACTTGTAACTAGCAGTGCATAGTATTCTTATACTCCATGAATTATGACAATCAAAATAACTATTAAACTTACTTCGGTTGCTTAATTTTTTCTAGGTTAATAATTCACTTGTTCTGCTATATCCAGTGTATTAACTGAATAGAAATGATACATCTGAAATATCATACAAATTACACTGGTTCTGAAAAGTAAAATTTGTTTCAGTGGCACATGTAAGTTTGGTTTCATGCTTTTCAAAACACTAAATATTCTTTTGCAAACAGTTTAAAACAGAAACTGACAGTCCTCCTATGGCTGTAGGGTTTGATCTCATCTGGTTTTCAGAATTCTAGAACAATTAGCCCAAAATAATTGACTGTGTGTGATTGCAAGGCTGAGGTAATGAATTTGTCCTTCAGTGTGCTGCATAGGTGCTATGTCAGGTAAGTATTTTATGAATACTGACTCCAGTCCTCAAAGTTACTTCAGGATTTAAGCTCCTCAGTTGCTCATCTGAAGTGAAATTTTGAAGTACGTCTCCTCGAATCTACCATTTAAATATACTTGGTAAAGTTATGCTGGTGTCAGTTCACACAGACAGAATTGTTCCAGTGGTAGCTGATCTCCTACAGAGATTTTGCCACCTTTACCTCATGCATACACAGTGACTCCCTAGCCCTCTATTGAAATGGTCTAGTTTAATATAAAGAATAAATGTTTTTACCATTTTTATCTGAATATTTTTGACAGAACTGGATAACTTTTCCACACAGAGTTTGTTTACACTAGCAGATCACAGGGACTGGTAACATACTGCTATAGGATAGGGTGGGTTGACTGGTAGTCAGCAAGGGGAGGCAGTATCTTCCTAATCTCCGTCAGCTGTAGTTAAAAAAATGCTGTCCCTTAAAAAAGACGACTCTAAAATTGTCTGCCTATTCTGCTTCTGGATATGTCCACAAGTATGTCCATGATATGCTTCTCTCATTACAAACAACCTAGGAAGTACATTTTCCTTAGCTGGAAGTTTCTGCACACCAGCTGGGGTGCAATAAGGGAACAACAAACCACGCAAGCAATATTTCTTTTCAAAACAAAATTAAATAGCTTCAGTGACAGGATTTGATCTTGTCTTGCACAGTGTATTGTTACTGCGTCTCATATAGAGCTGATCACTTCTAGCATGAGGACAAGCCGAAGTGCTTTAACTATCTGCCTAGCTGTTTATGAGAACTGTTAACGACAATTTCATACTTCTTTGGTTAAAGTGAACTGTAAATAGATAAATTATTGCAGAAAAAGCATTAATACAGATGCTCAGGCAAATATCTAGACATCTGAGGTACAAAGCTAAGCCTAATGATTCATTAATGTTGTCTGTGCTTTCCCACAACTGCATGCATTTTATTAGAGAAGTTCAAGGCATCTTTTCTGAGTTATATTAACTACAACAAAATAGCCTATCACTTGCCAGTGCTCTGCAGTGTTCTGAATAAACATATACATATAAGTGTGTGTGTGTGTAGTCATACAAATATGCTTTTGAACATCTGATTAAAATAAAGATGCAGCAGATCTATTTGAAATGGATCAGGAAAAAGGAAAGCTTAGGTTTATGATTCTATTATTTCCAGATGGCTTGCACATCAGGTGCTCTGTGAATTCAGTAATAATATATACTTTAGACAACATATGTGAAGTAGCACTACTGAAAGATCACATACAAGAAAACTGGAGAACCTGGAGGTAAACACAAAGAACAGATGTCCCCTAAGGAAGAGAGCAGCAGAAACAAGGAACTTCATAAGCTGCATGAGGTCCTGATGTTTTACACGAAAAGAGAGCATCTAGGCAGGTAAATGCTTTTACCTGTCCTATACCAAAATATATGACTTTTGTCTATTTTATCTCATATCTTACAAAATGCAGCAGTACATCCAGTTGTATGGGACATACCAGGTTTTGCACCACAGTGACTTAAGTCACTGCTGGAAAATCTCCAGCCTTTTGCAGTCTGTTCCAATGAAGATACTGGACAGCAGGGTACTGCTTTGTCTAATCCCAATCTCCTGCACATTTTGATGGGTTTCATGAAAATATTAGTGCAAATTGATTCTGGAGTCAATTATTTAATCCCCAAATTTCTGGGACTTACTTAAATCACTATTAATTGTGCTTTTAAACCTATGTAATAGGTATTCCATATCACATTCCTTTCCATTTCATCTGCTCACAACTTTTTACATGAGCAAAAGAGTTCCATTCTCTCCATTGACTTAAAATTGACTTAACTGTCTTGACTTGATAATGTAATACTGTGGTCCTGTAATTATACAAAAACCCCTTATGAACATCAAGCAAAAATTTCAACTGTGTGCAAAAGTTACGGATTTTCAGATTAACTTCCCATTCTTTTTTCTGTATCTAAACATTTTAATTTTTTTAGTAGCTTTCAACTGGCTCTCACAGTTCTGCAGAAAAGCTAGTATTTATAAGAAAAGGCACACAGTTCTGTATTGATATTTATAGACTTAAAAAAGGCAGCATTTTTGGAGCTATGGTTACATGCACTATAATGCTAAGAAAATATTGCAGGTCAGCTAGGGGTCGCTTTGCTGAACTAAGCTGAATGGCGCATATATTTGACTACAATAACAGAACCAGATGAGACCAGAAGACCACAACTGAAGCAACAGTTAGATACACATGTGTACAAACATGGCAGAAGTGCATGTTTTTTTGGAAATAAAAATTATTTCAAAATAGTATATAGTATATTTCAAGATTATAAAAATAATTTCTAAAGGCACAGAAATAAAAGAGGTCATGGGAGATAAGCCTCCATATTAGATATAAAGATGCAGTGGTTTTGTTACACCAGGTGTGGTAACGCAACTGAACTGATTTTGTAAACTTAAGAACACCTCTGATGTCCCCATTTACTCATCTGTAGCAGAAGAGACAGAAAAGCTATGCAATGGGTTTTGTTAACCCCACACTTTTGGAAGAAAGTATGCTTTTTCTCCTGTGTTGTTGCTTTCACTTCTCTTGCCTCCAAAGCCCCTTGCCTTTCTCTTGGCCGGCAATTTCAATAGAATATTATTGCTTATGTCACTAGCTGAGATCTTCCATTTGAAAAGGAAGGTTTAGCAAGGAGTGCCTAACAACACGACTGCCTTTTGGTTTGCTTGATCTGTTCAAGGCCAGATTACAGCACTCACAAATGCTTTAGTCAGATATATCCCACTTCACCATAGGCTCTCTTATCTTCCAGCCTCCAGCTTTGTAGCTTTGGATTCCTTACAGAGCTAAAAGAGGCCAAGAGACACCTTTGGAAGGCAGTTCAGCATGTATGAAATACCAATCACTCTCTGTAGGAATCATTGTCACTTGTCCATCTAGTACTCTCAGGCAATTGGAATCCCTGCTTCTGTGGTACAGATAGGGAGGAACAGTTTGAGATTTTGTCCCTGGCTACCACGCAGGCTTTGTAAGCTGTATTGTACCATGGCGGGTGCTTCCAATGAACAGCTCACCAAAATTTAGTCTAGTACAATGAGTGAAGCTTCATCTGGCTCAAGCTAAAGATGAAGACAGAGGCCTTAAATCAGCATCTTTCACCAGCTGAATAACTGAGAAATCTGAAGCTAGCTGGAAGAGAGTCACTCCGCTACATGAAGTATAGAGATGTAAAAAAATCAAGTGTGCTCAGACCCATTGTGCTCACTTCTAGGCTACTGTATTGGCATTCCAGTCACTTCAAACCTTTAGGAATTTCTCTTCCTTCTAGTTAAAACAAAAACACTAGATTCTGATGGTACCTATACTATCTAGTGTATAAATCAGGAATCACTTCAATTAAGCTAGTAAATGAGACTAGATTCAGATCTCCTCATTGCAATGGTAAAAGGTTTTAATGATAGCAATAGGCATAAAGGCTGTTATAACATTTTGTAGTTCTCAATCTCTTCTAGACTATAAGCCCATGTTAAAAGACATAAAGAAAACTAACAGGACTGCCAAACCCAAAAGCATATCAACAGTTTCTCCCATCTGTAACTTGCATTCAGCATTCTTAAAAAGGAAGAACTGTAAAAAAAGGCACTGCTGCTAGAGCAGCTGTAAAGTGTTATTTACAAAACAGTTGAGTGACTATGTGATTTCAGGCCCCAAGCAGTTTTCTCTTAATCAGCTGAATTTATGCAATAAAAAAGTCTTCTGATGAGACTAACTATCATTTTCATGATCACATAAAGTACAAGCATAACACCCAGACTTTTTTTTTTAGTATTGTACTTTATTTCACACAGAAGAATAGTACCTATAGAGAATGGAAAGGACATTCACCATGTTTGAGTACTTTAGTTTCACATTTCCTGAAGCATTTGCATTTCCATTCTGCACAGACATCAATGATTATTACATATACCCAAACATAATAACACCCAAGCTCACGAACACAGTGACATCTCAAGTGACATTTCATTCTGTCATACCGAGTGACAAAAAATGGTTTTCAGCACACCAGGGACACACATACATATGGGTGTCTGATCTTTTCATGTGCCATTGTGGTAGTTAAGGAACTAGATAAGGAATATACACAATAACAAAATAATCAAGACAGCAGAATATTAATTATAAACAATGCATGAGAGAGATGCATTAAGCAGCTTTATGCTATGAATTTCAGAGACCATGTGAATGAAAGAGCTGGGGGTTTTTTTATTACTTTTACTGTGTAAGAGGTATTGACAGATGTTAGCCTTAGTCATAGTCCTAAAGGTAAAACAGCCTGAACTTACATGGAGTGAGGCACATGTATACAGCATGACAGAGAACTCTTTGCTTGGAAATGTAGCTTGTTGAGCACCGTAACTTCAGCACCTTATGAACGCCATAACTCATCCAAAACAACACAGCATGTCAAAGACAAAGGCTTATATGAGAAGGCAGTCACTTTCATTAAGCTAGCAGATAGCTTAGTTGGAAAAAAAATTAACCAGGCAAGCTTTCAAGCATACAAGCTCTTTTAAAAACAGAAGTCACAAGCTTCCCGTACAAACCCACATAAGCCCTGGGGATAAAAAGTTTGCTGTTACAGTTAAAATAACCTAATGGCTCTTGGTGCAGGTATGGGAGGTTCTGCTCCTTCCCGTATTCCATATTTGTTCCTCTGCTTGCCCTGACACTGAACTCAAGAGAGTTGGTTCAAGGGACTGAAGAGGCAGAAAATGGATTTTTCTTTCCTCTAGAGTTATTCTTGTGTGAGTTTAGCTTTCTAAACTGGGAGCTCAGAGGAGCATAAGTGCTGGCACAGAAAGAAGGAAGAAACAATGCAAGGAAAATACAGGTGTGGGACCACACATTTCAGCGGCTACTAGCCATTAATTGGCTTAGCTGCAATGGTCACCTACTGTTAGAGGAGAGTTTTATCAACCCTGTTACTAAAGACCAGATGGCATAATGGCAGATTTACTAAAAAATACAGTTTAAAAGAAAGAGACTAAAATGGTGATAATTAATATGCCAAGTTGTGCCTCCAGATCACTGTGAACCTATTTCGCCCATCCCATCATTCCAGCAATTATTTCAGTGGTTCTACTCCATTGTGGTTCCACAAAGCAAGAACCCAAATTTCTTCCACCTTTCAAAAACACAAGAAATCGCCTCACTGATGAAGCAGATTCAATAGTTTGCTTAGTGTGACATCTAGCGTCAGCCCCCAAACATGGTTTAGGCAGTGACTGCTACTAACCCAAACACATTACAGATTCTGTTGTGTAGAGGAGTATTGTAACTGCCTTGTAGTGGGAACCTTGATCCAAATAATGTCTAAATCAGTTCAAAGACAACAGACAGTTTCTTTGGAATAACTATCACCAAAATAATCCCTGGGTATATGTTCAGAGTTAGCTAAAGAGGGAAGAGATATAAATTATGTGGAAACTGCCTTATTATCAGGAACTATAATCAGGTATGCTAAACTAATTATAGCCAGGCAGTAAAAATGTTAATGTGTTTGTGAGTTCTGTATCAGGGTTTGAAGGATAATGAAACTGAGATCCTTGAAACAACCATTTCAGCTCTGTCTTAAATAGGTAGGAATGTAAGAAAAAATATTTACAGCAAGAACAATCATTCCCTGGAACAACCCCCCTGGGGATGTGGTAGAGTCCCCATTGCTGGAGGTTTTCAAGATGTGACAATATGCTAGATAATCCCATCTAGATGAACAAAACCCTGGACTAGAAAATTTTTCAAGGTCCCTTTCAATCTGGGCTGTTCTATGACACTACTTGTTAAAAATAGAATGTATTTGGTTAGACCTTTAAAATGTTATTTAGTCCACCTCAAACTGTTTCTGCTATTTTACAAAGTACAATTTTGAAGAAAATTATAACGAATAGTGTTCGTCGTATTTCATTAGACAAGGAGCTGTGTTGTACAAATATGACAACAGAGCAACAGAAAAATCACATAGCAAAGGTGTAGCTGCTAAGTCAACTCCAAGAAAGCAGCTTTACTTACACCATTTGCTACACTGAAGGAATAAGCAACTTTACAAAGGACTGGATTACTGCAAAACTATTTCGTGATGCAGAGTAGGAGACAAAGCATTGGCTGAACTGGTCAGATATTAAATGGAGTAACTTAATGGGGAATAATAAATATTTAACTACAAGAAGAAAGCTTATAGAAATTCCCGATAGTTTCAATTTTTTTGTCTCTCACTACAAATTACCATACTGAAGCAAATATGTGGTCTATACAGTCCCATAATAAATACCTCACAGGATCAAGCATGAGTTTCCATAACAAACAACAAGGAAATAAGCCCTTTGCATCAAGAATATAAACTATTTCCTGATACATTGATTTCCTGCAACAAATCTAGGATTATCTACGTGGTTTTCCAAGTTCACTTGGGTTCAGTGAACATGGAAGAATGCACATTTGATTTCTCCCAAATTAAAAGTCTATTTTATTTAATAAATTCACAAAGTTAGATTCAAAGTTATTGTATAGTAACACGGAAACTCAACCCTACCCTGATCTCAGGGACAGGAAGTCTGTCTACGCTGTAGATTTCAGGAAATGGGAAAACGGGGGGAACTGTGCTTTACGTACATCTGGTTTTAGGCACTTTCCCAGCTGTTCTTGGTCACTGTCAGAAACTAAGTAGCAGATGGGTCTTCAGTGTGACATAGCACAACCATTATCATGTAAAATTTAAATTATTTTTAAATTTTCTTCTTCCTTTTCTGCATGTGGATGCTCCTTTTGCAAGGCAACTTGACTTGTTCCAACTGTGCTCATTTTTAGACAATAATTCTAAAAATAAACACAGTGACTATGCTTATTCAAAGTGGATATCACAAAACTGTATCAAGTCAGGCTGCCTACACAAACTCGTCCACATACTTACACTCTGAAGATAGTTACAATGCCGATACAGTCAGACGATATGTTAAGAAGCCAGTATCAATTAAGCATGGATTTTTAATTATATGACCCAAGATGTTATAAGGCCTATATAAAAATGAGATCACACAATTAAAAAGTCCATTGAAATCCACAGAGATACAATGCTGGCAGCAAGTTTCATAGACAAAAGCAGTAAACAACTGCAAAAAGGTTGTTTACTTGTTAGACAATAAGAAGGGCTACAACACACATTCTTGTTTGTCTCTTAAACTTTTCCCAACTGCATTCATCATTTCCACGCAAGCTCATGTCAGTTGGGCAAGAAAATACCTATGGCCGTACTGCCTCACTGAAAATATATACCCTTGGTGACACTAAACTCATTGCTCAGTGAGGCTAAAACCTCTAAGTGACTGAAGACTAACTGAGATTGCCACTATAATCTTATTCCTCACAAACAGCTATCTAATGGCCATTTGATAGAATACTATTTATTGCAAAAGCTAAGCAGAGTGTAAATATGGCTATCTCACAGGCAAAAACTGAATGGTCTGCAAGAGTTCTGTTCCAAGAAACCTATTGCTGCAACAATAAAAATTAACTGCAAAATTCAGGACCATTACAATTTCAACTGATCAACTGTTAGTTATTACACTGAGACAGATTATTTTCAGAATGCTGTTGTTATGACAATTTGAGAATGCAAGAGGCAAAACTTTTTGGAAGTCTGTGAAAGCAGTACCCTTTATTAGATCTAGTAGCCTTGGGAAAAAAATGAGCAACATTTTTGACATAGAGGCCCTTTTTCAAGTCTGAAAGTGAAGTGCTAAACCTTACAGTTAAATGCAAGTTTAGAACACTTATGCAGTTCTACAGATAGTTAAGCTGCCCTTGTTGGCTTGTTCTATGTGTTCCCATCATTTCTCATTCAATAACATTTGAGTTATCAAATGGTGAGCCAGATTAGGGAATTTACACACTGATCCAGTTGAAGATTGAGCTCTTTCTTCAGTTGCACTTTTCAAAATCAGTCCCATAAAGCACCTCCTCCTATCATGACACGTGGGCCTACTGTTAGCATAAGAGAAGGAAGAAATACATTGCTGGCAGGGCAGGCCTGCTCCTTTCAGCAACACCCTTCATTTATATAAATTTGGACACATCTTAGAAACCCATTCTGAATTTAATTAGAAATTTAATTGGTTCAATTGACTGAAAGAAAAGGTAGCTATGTACTCCTGACTGCAGACATTACTGAAAAATAAAGAGAGGACAAGGAAACTTGCCTCCTCTGAGAAATAAGACAGAAATAATTTACTCTCTATGGAACAGAGGAGATAAGGAGGAGAATTATTTAGCCTTATATGAGATCATAAAACCACTATCATTGTTGAGCCTGTTATTTTTAGTAATTAGTAATTTAAATTCCTAGGTTAAACTTTTAAATGTGTTTTGTCGAACCTTTGTGAAAATTGACTAGCTAGTAGCTGGCAGCTTTCTTGTTGCAAAACATTTCTGTTTTGTGAGAAATTATTTGCCACTGGTATTTGTATGCTCCACTTTTTATTTGTCAGTTTTTGATGACAATAATTTTTACCTACAGTTTTCACAAGGACATTTTGTACTGGCACACTACTGGAAATGAGAGTATAGGGAGAGGGAGTTTAGGGTCCATATTTCAACATGTTGTTCCACTCTCTGAAGTCTGGTGTGACAGCTTAACAGTTTCACCGGGTGGCAATGAAAGCTGGAATGATTTATGAGAAGGGAATTCATATTGTCTAGGCAGAAGTCATGGTGTATAAACCACTAACATGCATGAGCATGAATCTGGGTTGTAGTGGTTTGACTTCAGAAACCATAAGCCGTTGGCTGATAGTAACTGAATCAGATCCTTTCTGTGAAGAAGTCACAAAGAGGTTATTCACTAACCTTATGATCAATCCTAGCCTTGTCCATAATTTGACCAAAAGAAATATGTGCTTTGACTGTTTGGGAAAGTCCATCTTCCAATTTAATAAAATCACGCTTCCCAAGGGTATCAGGATAAAACTGTCTGTCAACCCTTAAGATGCAACGCTAATGTGTCTAATGACACATTCAAACTATGAATTATTTCCACACACTTTACTGACTGAACACTTACCTACTGTGGCAGAAGCTGATGACAGCAGAGACTTTCCCCAGGTACCCCAAGCTCCCCATCTACTTGCTTTAGATGAGGAGTCTGTGGCCTATAAGAAAAAAAAATGTTATTCCACTGTTTGAAATTCCTGTTCTCAAAAGGCAGGAGAAAACATAAAGAACCTGCCAGCAACAAAGCCTGGTGCTTAATAAATGATGATAAATTGGGTATTGTGTGGAGTTCAAGCTTCTGTGCACAAGAAAGCAGAATGCAAAGCGCACTTCACATCACCTATTCCTGAAACTGCCTAAAACTCCAGAGATGTCTTTACAGATGTCCTAGTATTTCTTCAGGCATGAAATCCTATAAAACCATAGAAGTTTACTAGGGCTACTATTAGGGAGAGGCAGGAACCTGTCTCCTTCCTAGGTCCTACCAGCAGCCAGAGTTGGAGGCTTCTCTTCCCAAGCCTCCTCACACACGCAATTCAGTAGATGTGCACAGATAAACTGAGTCAAAGGAGGTGCTGCACACCTTTTACAGTAGTGTTTAGTGTTAAGCACTAAACATGTTATCAGTATTCCCTATTTAAATCATATTAAGAAACTGCTTTCTCAAGAAAGTCTCCAGTAGTATATCATCCCTACACAATGCACGTTTTATTGCAGCCAGGCTTGAAAGACCAAATTAATATCATATTGTCAAAAAGAAATTAAACTATTCCTAGTTTTCAAAAGCGTGGTGTTGCAATTTAATTTTCTTCATATAAGTTCCTAAGTTTTTGCGAAAAAGAGCATGTACCTTATAAAAAATTCTGTCCATACAATCCAAGGAGGGGAGGGATTTTAGAAAAAAGAAAGTATTACTTACTGGGCTGCTTTGTTCATGCAGTGTTTCTTCAGATTCAGGTTCTGCATCAAGGCTTACGGTTTCAATGCACTCAGTGGGCATGTCTTCAGCTGCCTCTCCACTGGAAGACAGACTTTCAACTAGCTT
Source organism: Margarornis squamiger (assembly GCA_035222235.1). Lineage (NCBI taxonomy): Eukaryota > Metazoa > Chordata > Aves > Passeriformes > Furnariidae > Margarornis > Margarornis squamiger. The sequence goes on from JAWWTY010000123.1 coordinate 51,244,764, forward strand.
TTCAGTCAAAGAGTTTTCATTAATTACTATGTCTCCTTCCTGTCTATTACTGGCACTCTGAGTGACCTGTCCATGTTCATCTTGTGAAGACTCATGCAAGATCTCAGCTTCTACAACATGTGGTACTGATTCGTGAGGCAATACCTCATTGCTGGGCATTTCCATTGCTTCAGTTTTTTCTTCAGATGGGATGCCATTAGATACATCTTCAGACATTTTCAATTCTGAATGTAGAAAACAAAGTCTTTTAGGTTCCATAAACGTTTGAATGACTAGAAAATACACAGTGTTTACCACACACTATTGCTGAAAAACAATACAGCTTTGATGTAAGGCCTCCTAAAGCATGGAGCCCTGTGGCACATGCACCATGCTGGCACTGGTACCAGGATAATGTTCTGAATACTCCATTCACTTTCCAGGATCTCACTCAAGTACAAAGAGCAGCATTGCTGTTTTCCAAATATGGTTTAGTGAGGGAGAAAGGATGTCCATTTGTCTGGAGAAGTCAAATGTAAGAGCTTCCACACAGTTAACTGCTATGTTCACTACTAGGTGTGTATGAAAGACCACTGCAGAACGGGATACTCTGAGCTGCAACAGCCAAGCAGCTCTGGCTCTCCCTTTCATCATTGCCACATACACAGGCTCCTAAGGCCTGCTGACTGATGGCGAGGAAGGTAACACGACATGACTAAAACTGGTTATGTGTCGTAGAGGGGGCATAAATTGTGAACATGACAGGCCATGGTCCCTGGAGCCATTTCATAGACATTAAAAGCTCACACTGTTTCTGCATCATTTGTCTCAAACGTTTACTCCTTGAGGAGCCCACTGCTTCTCACCTGCTCCTAAAATTCCAACCGTGTGATTAAACTTCAGATTTGAAGCCAAGATAAGCTTGTATGAAGTACAGACATTGATGATTTTTTTTTTTTTTTAAGTTATGAATGTTTTCTCTTTTTCACTCCTTATCTTCCAATGTAACATTGGAAGTATTTTGTACCACTGTGCAGTCATCTGGCTGAGGACTCACAAAGGGAAAGACATAGCCATTAAGCAAGGTCTGCAGCTGATTAAGGAGTGGCACTGGCAGAGTCCAAAAGGTCCATGTACAGTGATTACTACCACTGACTTGTTGGCAACAACAATATAGTTGGCACCCTACTCAGAAGACAACCCTTGACAGAGAGTTTGCAACCTCCTGACTATGCTGCGCTGCATGGCATAAACTCACACAGTCCTCTCCGTAGATGTTACCTTTTCATTGACTCTCATATTAATTAAATATGGCTCAAAGGTTTGTACTTTTCAGGAAGAACTGAGGTTCTATGAGACTGAATAACAGGGGAGGGAAAAGGCAAAAAAGCAATAAATAACGGAAATTTAGGAGAAATTTGCCTGAGAAGCATGTATTTAAATATTTTACTAAAGTCTATAGAATCGTACGGATCTGGCTTTAGCAGCCTGATTATCTCACTTGAATGTACATCAGTTGTTTGAACAGTTCCAAGAGTAGCATTTGGGATCAGTGAACAAGAAACATAAACAAATAAACATTTGGTACCACTTATATTACTTCAGCTTACATGTACCTTAATTATCATCAGAAAACACACATTTCCAGAAGTCAGAATCTTTGCATTTGCCACAAGTATTTGCAGTTTTCCATGACAAATACAGCAAATACTCTAAATTCTTTTAGTGTAGGTAAGTATTGCCAGTGTTTTAACAGTACTCACTGTGCGATGGGCAACATCACCTAAAGAAAATTCTTTTATTTGTAAACCAAATTCCATTGTCAGATATGAGAATCCTCTACCAAAACCTGTAAAACCTGTACACACGTACTTCATAATTTTGCAGGGGCACCAGCTCTGAGTAAGCCCAGCACTTTTTAAAGGATCACACAGAGATATACACATGAAGCTTTGCAGGACTGGGTCATCCCTGGGCACCACACGGTCCCTGCAGCCGTCTGCTAAGCGAACCTTACGGGAGCCAGGCACGTAAAAGCGAATTACCGGGTCTGTCAGACCACACGAGCCGTGCTGCTCCCGGGGCCAGGCGTCACTCCCCTCCCATCCCCGAGGCTGCCCCGACCCCACAGCAATCACCGCACGGAGAGCTCCTGCGGGCGATGCCCCGGCCAGCTCCGGGCCGGCCCGCACCGACCCTCCGCCTCAGCCACCCCGCCCCGCCCGGGGCACACCCCGAGCACGGCCCGGAGCGTGCCCTGAGCACAGCCCGGGGTCCCGGAGCCCGAGGGGGAACTCTGGGGGCTCTCCGCGCTCTCCCTGTGCCCGCTGTGGGCTCTGCCCCTCGGCGGGGCGCTGCCCCAGCTCGCCCAGCACAGCACCGGGGGCGCCGCTCCCGCCCGCCCGCCGCGGCCGCAGCTTCCCCCTTCCCTTCCCTTTCCCCCCGCGCCCCCCTTTTCGAAACCTCCTCTGGAGTAGCGCTGTGTAGCGAGGAGCTCGCAGGCAGTGCCAAACGCGGCAGTGCAAGCAGGCATCGCGGCGCCCCTTACCGCTCCGCAGTGCCCCGGCCCCGGCCCCGGCTCCCTCCCCGGCTCCCTCCCCGGCCCGGCCCGGCCCGCCCCGCCACGTCGGCAGCAGCGGCGGCGGGAGGGGCAGAGCGGCCCGGGCGGGCGGCACGGCGGGCCCCACGGCGGGGGGAGCCAGGCGGGGCGGGCTGCGCTGCCCCGCGCTGCCCCCCTCGGCCCCGCGCTGCCCCCCTCTGCCCCGCTGTGCCCCGCGCTGCCCCCCTCTGCCCCGCTGTGCCCCCCTCTGCCCCGCGCTGCCCCTGGCTCCCGGGGGCGGCCGCCTGTCGCTAAGGGGCCCCCCCTGTCCCCCGGCCCCGGGCACAGCGCGCAGGGCGCCCCGCCGGCCCCGCCGCCCTCAGGGGCCCCGCCGCGCCTGGGGCGGCACCGCCGGTACGTTTCACAGAAGCACGGACTGTGCTGAACCCGTCAGCACCATCGAGTCCTGCTGCTGACCCTGCCCCGGACCACCCCACCATCCCGCCGTGTGCCTGGGAGCGCTGTGAGCTCCGCTGTTCGCGCGTTGCTCTTGACCCCCGTCAGGCTTGGCGCTGTGACCACTTCCCTGGGGAGCCTGTCCCAGTGACCAACCACCCCCTGGGTGAGCAACTTTTACTCATATCCAACCTAAGTCTGCCCCGGCTCAGCTTCATGCTGTTTCCTCGAGTCCTGTCGCTGGGCAGTACTTGCCCCTTCGTCCCCCACCTGAGGATGTTGAAGACCACAAGGAGGTTTCCCCTCAGTCTCCTCCAGGCTGAACAAACCAAGCGACCTCAGGTGCTCCTCGTAAGGCTTTCCACCCAGTCCTTTCACCATCCTCACTGTCCTCCTTTGGACACTCTCACAGCTTATATTCTTACATTGCAGTGCCCAAAGCTGCCCACAGCACTCAAGGTGAGGCTGCCCCAGTGCAGAGCAGAGCGGGACAATCCCCTCCCTCGACCGACTGGCTGGTGATGCTTTGCCTGATGCCCCCCAGGATTCTTGGTACTCCTGGCTGCCAGGGCACTGCTGACTCATGTTCAACTTGCTGTCAGTCAGGACCCCCAGGTCCTGTCCAGCCTCTTGTTCCCTACTCTGTACACACAATTAGGATTTCCCTGTCCGAAGTGCAGTATCTGGCACTTGCCCTTGTCAAACTTCACGTGGCTGGTGATTGCCCACCTCTGTAATTTGCTGAGGTCTCTGCAGGGCATGTCTACTCTGGAGGGAGTTGACAACTCCTCCCAACTTAGTGTTGTCAGCAAACTTAGTATGCTTTTGTGTCCTGTGTCCAGGTCATTTATGAAGATGTTGAAGAGCACTGGGCCCAAGATGGAGCCCTGTGGAACCCCACTAGTGACAGGTTTTCAGCCTGATATTACACCATTTCCTATAACCATTTACGCCCAACTCCTTAGGCCAGTTGCTCACCCATCACGTAACATGTTTATCCAGCTGTATGTTCATTATGGCCAAAGTGATAAGGTTCATACTGGGGCATTTTAAGTTTCAATGAGTGTGGTCACTGAGCTGGCATCAAAATTTATTATTGCCTTTTTAGAAAGTTTACTCCTTCCTCAAACTGAGCACTTACTGAAGCGCGGGGTTGCGGAATTAAACAACCGAGATTTAGCCTTTCAGATGCCGCTTTGCACCTTCATTATCACTATGTTTACAGAAAATGCCTCTGACAGAAGCTGGGCAGTGCGTGCACACATTTCCAGTCAATTGGTGTCAGCACCGGATGCCTGCAGCCACCCAAGAAATACTTGGTTGAGCAAAGGGTTTGCAGGCTCTTGCCCAACAACCTGTGGTTCTTGTCTCTGTGTTAATTCCTCATACCCCTTCCTCTTTTTGCCACTTCATTTTCAGGCAAAGGAAATGCCTTTTACAACGATAAGAGCAGTTTCACAATTCGTCATAGCATTGTTTTGTCACTAGTCTGCTGAAGAAAGAAATTATTTTTACCACAGGAGGCAGAACAACATGGTGGGAATCACTGAGGAGAGCTACCATAGGAGGTCACAAAATAAAGCCCCAGTTCTCAGAAGTGTACATCACAAATACCAATCATGCTGTGTGACTTACAAGCTTATCAGGAAAAAGTCTCTGAAGCTTCTCATTAAGGTAGGTTGTAGCAGAACAAATATTTGTATCCCTTAATAATGTTTCTTTTGAGAATTTAAGTGTCAGGGAATGCTGGTTAATTTATTAATGTTACATGTATTTTTTGAAAATTAAATCTAGAGCGGTCCTATGGATTTCTCTCTGCTTTTCAGTGGAGCTTGTGGAAAAGTGTCATAGAGGAATCACAATAGCTGGATGTTATTTTCCCCATGAAAGATGGTAATTTTGACTCTAATGTGGATACTGCACTGTCAGTTTTTCAGATTCTGTAAAAGACCGTGCATACTATAGAACTGCAAGACATTGTTAATCATGCTTGTAACACAAAGTTGTTATCACAGAATATGGAAGGGACCCACAAGGATCATCTAGCCCATTTGGTTACTTTTAACAAAACATAGATACACACATAACATTGAAGGACTATATTGGTCTACTTTCAGTGATCTCATTGGTAGTTCTTGGGAGTAAATTTGAAGGACCAATGCCATCCAATTAATGGTAATGTGCTTATTTTTCTGTTTAACATATGCTGTATCTGTCTTTATAGTCTGTAGGTATACAAACAATGCCAGTGGCCAGCTCATACTGCCACTGAATTGAAGAGATGCTCTTGAATCAGAGACTAGTTTATGGCAGTTATTACGCATTAACCAATTGTACATCTAGTTCTGTGTTCATTAGAGTAACATGTAGGCTATATTGAAGCACTTCAGCTGTTACATTCCAAAACAGAAATGAATGTTTGGTAGAAACAAGGTCTTACCTTAGGATTTTTATCACATCCCAAGAATGGATAGCAAAATCTTTCCAGCTAAGAGCAGGCAACGCTGAGCTTTGTATGTAAGATCACTATAAAGTGTCATTTGGAAACCAGCTGTGAATAGTCTTGTCTGAATTGACAGAAGTGGAGAATGAATCATAAAATCATACAGTACCACTGTAAAGCTCATCACCATGATAGCAGAGAATTTTCCATATTCTGTCATTTACTACCTGTCCCATCTTTCCTTTTCAGATGACCTCTTTTCACTTGAGGCTGAGAAATGAAATATAATCAACAGAATAAGCTTTAAAGTGAAAAAAGTAATTTCTGAGATTATTTCTTCTGCCTCCTGAATCATTGAAATATTAAATCATGAATGAGTTGTAGTATGCTACCCCAGAAAAGTAGGTTGTATTGTGACAATTCTCTATTTAGATCTCAGTTATGGTGGAATTTCTGACCAACATTATACAGAAATAGAGACTGGTTTATGTCTTTGCCAGGACAATAACCCTGTGTTTGGGCATTCAGTACTGAAGTCACTGCTCTAATTTAAAAAAAAACAAAAACAAAAACAAACAAAAACACACAACAAAAACCAAACCCCACTCACTGTTTCCATGTCCACCGTTTAACCCAATCACAACACTGCTGGAGCAGGAGAGAGATTATTTTTCCATTCCCATTAAATGTAAATTAAACTAAAACAAACAGTGCTTTTATAAAACAGCCTTGACAAGAACCTGACAACAAATCAGTGTATCAAAATGGAAAAAAAAAATCACAATAATGCATGTAGACTTAGATAATTATCAAGTTCAGAGAAGATGTTTGAATTTCAGTGTAAAACTTGACCAAAAAATGTACTCATTTTCATATTAATTAATGAAGACAGAAAGTTGGTAAAAAGATTCATTTCCCCCCTGTTTAATCTATTGCAAAGCATGAAAGCACATAGTTCAATCATAATTGAATAATGGAGATATTATAGTGTTGCTGTATGTGGAAAATATGTCTGGAGGAAAGCAAATGCCATTACACAAGCTGTCAGTAGATGGCACAAACATTTGTGTTAAAAGTTTGGGCGTTCCTACGTATTATTACTCAGTAGCACGGAGTTACAGGAAGTTTTCCTTTTGTCTTTTCCTGAGTACATTTTCTGCTTTTTCAGAGAACGGAGATTTCTGGTGAGAAAGTTTTCATTTTCATGATTTTGTGTGGTTGCTGCTTAGCTAGAACTGTTTTATATTCTGCATCATATTTGAAAATGAATGATGTTTTCCATAGAGGGTTATTAGCAAGTGTATGAAGTACTTTCACGTATGGGTAAGAAACTGCTTGTGTTCAGTACATTTATCCAAAGAAGCTGACCAAATAGCAGTCTCTTTGTATTAGCACAGCACCCATACTTAAAGGGGTTACAGTGATTTAATGAAAATCAGTTTTCTACAGTTCAGGAACAGGTCTAACTTGATAGTATGTTTCATCCTTGTGAATGGCATATTTGTAGCACTGGAGTTTATCTTAATACTGAACTTTCGTAGCTCAATACATTCTGTACATTTCTTTTATGATAGTTTAATCAGTTTATACCAATTTTATATAGGAAAAACTCTTAAAACCTCAATTTTGACCTCTTCTTTTGGTCTTTAAACAACAGAAAAATTTCTTGCTGTGATCTTGGTTTGCTTACCTTCCTGGATTGCTTTTCATGCTAAAGCTTTTTTTGTCAAGTTTGAAGATTTGAGGATACTTGTGAATTAAAAGGGATCTGACTATAAAGGATAATTTCTTCAGTGTTAGCCCCCAAATCACAGGTTATGTGTTATAACACTTTTTAATTCTGGAACTTCATAGAATATTCTAAAGAAAATTTGAAGGTACGCATAAATAATTTGACTGAATACCAGGATATAGGAATGAGAAAAGAAACAAAACACATGTGAAAGAATCATCTCTTTCTCTCATCTAATCCTTGGATATTGCTGAAATTTTAACCCCAGAAGGAATAATGATTTAAAGGTAGATTTTTTTTCAGATTTCTCTGGAAGCTACATATTTTGTTTGGCTATAAACACATTAGTAGAGTTGCCCAAACAATCAAAAAAGTAGGATAGAGGATGGCCAAATGCCTTTTGAGGGCTATATGCATATAATTTTTCCAAATGAAAATCTGAAAAAGGCTGGAAAAGTTTTGCCACGTTACCCCAATATTTTTAGATGATTTCCATGCCTAGTTTCATGCATTCTTTACAAAAGAACTCAGTGGACTGCTTTTCTTGTTGTTGTTGTACTGTCTAGATTTCGTAATACAGGTTGTTTTAAATCAAGGAGAACATATATTTTACAGTAATTTAATTCCAAGAAAGCTTGTGGAATGGTTAATGGCAGAGAGGATGTAGTCCTTAAAGTTGTAAATTTAGTCCAACAAGTGATAACTATTATTGTCTTATTGTAGAGTCACTAGAAATATAAACTCACAATTTAGCCATTTCAATATCAAGGAAAAGTGCAGCCAGTGTAGTCCTTAGTGAGTACTGTGGAAAGAATCCAGCAATAATTATGATTTAAAAGTAAGGGGAGGGAAAGGGAAGAAAGAGGAAATAAAAGCATTTCAGAAATCTGGAAAACAGATTTAAATCAAGATTTACACATATGAAACTGTTATCTAAGTTCTTCCCAGTTCCTCTTTCAGAAGGGTGGTCTAATGGATTTATGGCAATATCTAAAAGGAAGTTTAAGGCAGCATTCACAGTGGCTGACTTCAACAAAGGGAGGCTGGCTACCCTAAGCTCCTACATTCAAAAAGAAAAAGTGACATCCATTAGGGAAAATCAAAGCAAAGCCATGGTTATGATTCCTCACCTCCCCCCATCCCTACACTGTGTTTAGATGAGCCTTTCTTTCACAATAGAGACATTTGAGGTCAGCGTCCTTAGATTGGGGCTGGATTCTGTGTACAGAGGTTCTGCAAGTGGTATATTTTTTTTTAGCATGCAAATATTCCCAGTGTGTGTTTGGTGTCCTCTGTGTACACCTGACAAACCAGACAAGTGGACACCCCACTTTCAGAGTCAAAATTCTGGAAATGCTTAAGCTCATACAAGAAGCAAACTTTTCTGTGAACTTTCACATGGCATAAATAGAGAACCTTCTACCCTCGTCCCAGTTTCCCCAGTTAAAATAAGCACTGAGGACCAATCTCAGCTACCTAAAGACAATCAGATTTTGATTCAGACTATTGAACCTCCATCCTGAGTTTCAGTGCAAGTTTTACAGTCCTAAGTCCATTTTAAAATAATGTCTCTGAGTCTAGTTTACATCCTTCAGGAGAGAATCTGAGGAGAGGATGACCATACTGACCTCAATTAATGTACTTTCTAATCAAAGTGTATTACACAGTTGTGGGAAGCCTTCATAATACATTGAATCACAGCAGTAATTCTGTAAGTAAGCAGCAAATTTTAGTCAGCTATGAAGTCAGACATGTTTTCTAAGAAACTGATTAAATACATGTAATGATGTATTAAATACAACATATTTACCAAATAAAAATTTCAGTGGCGTTCTTTTAAAAAAGAATGTCTCTCCTGAATGATAATAAGCATCTTCATTGCTTTTTTAGTCAAAGAGAAAAATGAGAAATTGGAACCTTAAAAAAATCTATCTCTCTGATGGTTCTTGCATAGCCACTTCATGATACAATCCGGTTTTTGCTTTTGTCTGTTTTCAACAGGATTAGAACAAAGATGGATAGACAAGAAAAGTTTTGAGCGTCTCCAAAGAAACAGAAAGCAGTGTGTCAGAAAATATGAGCTTTCTCAGAAACTTCTTTGTTTACAAGTGTCTGTTTGCATTAACTTTTTGGAACCATGTCAGCCTGTCAGTGGAAAACGAACTCCTTACACTTGTTTCTAACAGTTTTCCAGAAGATGGCTCTGGCAAAAAAATCAAGAGTCTGCCACTCCTGCATACAAATAGACATGAGCCCAAAGCTGGCTTTGACTGGGTTGTATTACAAAATACTACAGAAAGTCTGTCATTGTCAGAAATCACAAATGGCAATATAAAACAATTGGTAACTTTATTATCTAATTTCAGGCAAGGCTCTAAGTTACAAAATCTGACACTGACAAATGTGTCAGTGGACTGGAGTGCTCTTATGGAACTTTTTCAGACAGTATGGCACTCATCCATTGAATACTTCAATGTTAACAGGGTAACACAACTGTCAGACATTGAAAGCTATGCCTTTGACTATTCAGGTACCTCTATGAAAGCATTGACAGTGAAGAAATTTCTAATCACAGATCTGTACTTCACACAGGACGACCTATACAGAATATTTGCAGACATGAATATTGCAGAAATGACAATAACTGAATCAGAGATGATTCATATGCTTTGTCCTTCATCAGACAGTCCCTTTAGATACCTAAGTTTTTTAAAGAATGATTTAACAGATTTTCTTTTTCAAAAATGTGACAAGCTAATTCAACTGGAGACATTAATCTTGCAATGGAATAAATTTGAGAGCCTTCCCAAGGTAAGCTTCATGACCAGCCATATGAAATCACTAAAATATCTGGACATGAGC
>JAWWTY010000123.1:51266919-51302468 GCA_035222235.1 Margarornis squamiger
GAGTGGCCGAAGGAGAGGAGCAAGCATGCCCTTTTCTGGGCTAACCTGAGGGCAGCTATTAACATAAACCTGCCAACACACATTGAAGCAAATGAGGAGCAGAGTGATGTTACATCTACTGGTAGTATAAGTATGTGAATAATTGACTTGACTGTCTTATATTAAGTTCTGTTAATAATTCTTTCTTATTTGACAGTATTCCTGGTTTGTTGCAAAATCTAATTGTCATACATACAGAAATTGCTATTGCTTATTCTAGTCATCAGAGTAGTCAAAAGTCATCTGTTGTTGCCCATCATCAAAAAGGCAAGGAGAGAGAAATTTTCAGTATTTGACCTTTTTTTTTTTTTTTGCATAAATTTTTGACTTTTCCCATTGAAAGCCTTATTTGAAAGTAACAATGATAATGATTGGTTCAGTGTCATCAGGACTGCCAAGGCATGCATTTAGTCTTTGTTCTGACATGGATGTTTTGGGCTAAGATTGTAGGCTTCTGCTTCCTTGGATTTAATTAGATAACACAAAGAAGAAGAAACTGTTGTTTAAATTCCTCCTTGTCATGGGTGCAGTATCCCTACACCTTTAGCCTGTTTTCCTTCCTGGAAGTCTTTCCCTTCATCACAGAGACATTTTCCTGGGTAAGTGCGGAAAATCTGGATCCATTAATCCTTGTCTAATATTCTTCTTTCTTTGCTGTATTAAATATTCCCACTTGTCTAGAGATACCTACCAAGTCATGATTTCATAGAATTTGCTATTTATTGTCTTCCATATCATAATAAATATCTGAACTTATAAATTTTTTATAATACTGTAATATTGCTGCTTTCTGCTATGATCATATAAAGCTGTACTGGGTTACATGTTTTTCCTGTTTTTCAAAGCTTAGACACTTGATGTTTGTAGGTGAACTCTCTTTTATCTCCAGACTTTCACTGAACTTTGTTACCTTGCTCTTCTAATCAGCAGGTGCTGAGGGTCATCACACAGGTGAAAAAAATGTAATTTTCATTGGGAAATAATTTCTTTGCTAAAATCTAACTGATTAAACTAATGGTATTTTTTGATAGAAGACATCTAGTAGTTTGCTGTGCTTGGATTTAATTTGACAGTCCAATACATTTCTCATTCTTTATCTGTAATTAAAATTCATGTGTCATTTCACTGGTGATGTGGAGTTGTGTAATTATACTTATGGCTTAATGGAAATGCAAATCCCTGTTATCAAAACTGTGATCAGCACGTGGTATGAGCAATCCAGCAAGAGGATGTGATCCTTAACACTCACCGAGTTGGCTCACCAAGCATACACAGGCATGGTAGCTGCATGAAACAGTGAATTTGAAGTTGTGGGAGAGGTTCCTGGTGTCCAGAGATGCTGAGACACTCCTGGCATCCACCTACCAGTTCAGGTTAACCGGGTAGGATTGCAGCAGGATGCAAGGTACCTGTCTTCCAATGCAGAACTTTGGAAAGAAGAGCTAGAAATCTCTACTAAATCTTAATTTCAAGCAAAGGGAAGTTGTCTACTAACTTCTGTAATAACACATCTGATATGTCCCCCTTTCCAAAGTCAGGACCAAGCTTTCTTTTTATGCCTTAAAAAGGGGTGCTAAACCCTCAGTGGTTCAGTGGGAGGTGGTGGATGCACCATGCTTTAAAAACATGTTATTTATGATGAGGAAAGATGTTCAAAGACAGAGAGGGACTTAGTGCTCTGCGGGTGTCCAAGTCAGGAAGGCTTTACCCTACACTGAGACTCACTTGTGCTTCGTGGCAACCCACCATGGTGGCCAGAGGCATTGGGCACCACGGGGTGCTGCTGGAAGTGCCCAGCCTTGTGGGCCAGCCAGCCAGTTACAGCAGGCTGTGCAGTGCTTTCCACAGAAGTACAGATGTTAAACATGCAGCTGTGGCCAGAGGGCACCACTGGATCTCTGCTGCAGCAGGAATGGGGGCTTCAGACAAAGTCTGAAAACTTAGTCAATGGTTTATATAGGTGTAATTGAGCCTTCGTAGACCTTTGTTCTTCAGGATTAAGGATAGCAAACCAATATATTTATATTTTAAAATATTTAGATTGATGTTAATAATGATAATCATTTGACTAAATAGACCTTATTCAAAATGGTTTACTATGCAGTATAGGTAGCTAGAACTAATAGTATAGTGCACTATTTTTGAAGTAATACTGAAACAACTATACTAAAGCTAGCAAAAACAATTATCAAGTGGAGATTGATGTTATTCACCCATACCAAAGACTGTGGGCAAATCTCATTCCCTCAGCCTGGAGGAGTATCCTGGAGGGGCTATGTTAAAGACTCTGCCACTAAAAAGTGAGACTGAGCATTTATGTTTTTTCATATGTCACTGTCACCCAAGTCTCAGCAGCTTTAGCTAAGTTATCAGTAGTATCACTTGTTGATTCCTTTACCAGGCACTTTATCGGGTCTTCCACATCTTCAGGATTGCCAGTTTCTATGAGGAGACATTGTTCTTCCTCAGGATGTTTGGGATTGATGAGTCAAGCTGTTTTCAGCATTCTTCAACATCAAAAACAGCATGAGACTGCCTTCTCCATTCACGACTGATGGCTTTGCAAACAGGTCATTGTTCGAGCTGTTTTATCCCCACTCTAGGCAGATCATCCTGCTACAAGCTGTTTCACTCCTAAGGGTGCTACATGACAGGTTTTTCTCTACTTCCTCTATCACACCACATCACACCACATCACACCACATCACATCACATCACATCACATCACATCACATCACATCACATCACATCACATCACATCACATCACAGTCTGCCCTTAGACAGTGGCCTGTCCAAGCATTACTGCTTTTTTATTTCAGCTACAGCCAGAGTTACATCTGTCTATAATTCAAGGGTTGTGTGCTATACAGCTTTCAGCTACTTAAGGAACTGTTCAGTCACAGAAGCCAGTCCACATTAAGCAGGATGGGAGTTTTGTAGCCTTTACCTGACTTTACCTTTGTCTGACCAACCCAGTGGCATTCTACAATGTATTGACTACAACAGTGTACAAGGGAAGAGTTATGGATGCCCTTTATCTGGACTTTTGTAAGGCCTTTGACATGGTCCCCTACAACATTTTTCTATCTAGATTGGAGAGGTGTGTATTTAATGAGTGTGGAAGAATACTGAAAAATGAAGCTCAGCAAGAAGAAGTGCACATGTTGGCAATAGTTCACCAGGAGCAAGCTGTCTGCACACCTCAGGAGCAGGAACACTTGAGGAAGCTTGGCATGCTGCCCTAAATGATGCATGAAACAAAGGATGGAGCAGCATGGAGGTGTTGTGATGCACTGTCAAAACTAAAACATCTAATGGGAACAAACCCAAAGGAATTACCCAAATGGTGACTGAAAGGTGAACTTTGCTTCATTAACAAAAAAATACATATTACTTTTCACGCCCCCACATAATCTGATAAAGTGAAACCTGTACTTGCTTTACATGTATGACTAAAGTCACTCAAACTACACCTAAATATGAAATTACATCAACTGTAACTTTACCATTTCCCCTCCCTCAAAGAAGACAATATAAATATATCTTAAGTGGGGAAGGAGATCAGAGGAGAATCCACCAAGGAATCTGGGTGTATCCCTGAATGGTTGATCGGCTGTAGCTATCTCCTCCCCCACAGGGACATCTATTGGGTGAAATGTGAACACTTGACAATAACAAGTGTTTCCTTGGAAAGTTCAGAAAGCTGGCTTGTGTTTGTTATCACATTTTAGCTATGTATAGTTATTTTGCAATTTAATATATTTGTCACTGGCTGTATTATTTGTATTTTACATATTCTGCAGACAGTGCATTTATCACCAGTACTCCAATAAGAACATGCATCTCTGTAGCTCAATAAACTACATTATATTTTATCTGACAATGAGAGTTATTGGACACAATCAGACTTTTAGGCAGTCTGTGAGAATTTATTGAATCCCAACAGACTTACATTGTATTGCACTATTTGTGCATCCATAATCGTGGTAGTTCTTATTGAATACGGCTGGACTTAGAGTGCTCCATCAGCTCTGTGTTTCTGTTGCTTAGTGCCAAATTGGCTATCACTCAGAATTTAAGCCCAGCCTCCCCCAGCCCCTTTGATACCTAAGGAGTAGCTGGAAGGCCAGGAGTTGTTATTTTCTGCCAAATCTCCTTCCTCCTGACACAACAGAAAAATTTGCCTTAATCTTGATGCAATAATGAGCTAACTGTTTGATGGATAAGGAGCTGGTTGGATGGTCACATCCAGAGGGTAGTGGCCAACAACTCAATGTCCACATGGACACTGGTGACAAGTGGTGTCCCTCAGGGATCTGTACTGAAACTGTGTCTTCATCAAGGACATCAACAAAGGGATTGAGTGCACCCTCAGCAAATTTGCAGATGACACCAAGCCCAGTGGTGTGGTTCACACATCTCAGATGGAATGCTATCCAGAGGGACCCGGACAAGCCGATGGGAATCTCATGGAGTTCAACAAGACTAAGTGAAAGGTCCTGCAGTGGGTTGGGGAAACTCCTGGTATCAATGCAGGCTGGGGAATGAACAGATTGAGAGCAGGCCTGCCAAAAAGACTTAGGGGTGCTGGTGGATGAGAGGCTGGACATCACCTGGCAATGTGCACTTGCAGCCCAGAAAGCCAACTGTGTTCTGGGCTGCATCCAAAGCAGTGTGGCCAGCAGGGCAAGGGAGGTGATTCTGCCCTCTACTCTGCTTGGTGAGATCCCACCCGGAGTGCTGCACTCAGTTTTGGGGCCCCCAAGATAAAGACATGGACCTGTTGGAGCAGGTCCAGAGAAGGGCCACAAAGATGATCAGAGGCCTGGAGAACCTCTCCTATGAAGATGGGCTGATAGAGTTTGGGTTGTTCAGTCTGGAGAAGAGAAGACTCCAGGGAGACCTTATTGTGTCCTTTCAGTCTTAAATAGGGCTTATAAGAAAGGTGGGGACAGACTATTGCAATAAGACAAGCAGTAATGATTATAAACTAAAAGAGGGTTGATTTAGATTGGATATACACAAGAAGTTCTTTTTCATGAGGGTAGTGAAACACAGACAGTGGTTGTTCAAAGAAGTTGTGGATGCCTTATCACTGGAAACATTCAAGGTCAGGTTGGACAGGACTCTGAGCAACCTGATCTAGTTAAAGACATCCATGCTCATTGCAGAGAAGTTGGACTGGATAACCTTTAAAAGTCCCTTCCAACCCAAGCCAGTTTATGATTCTATGATTTTATGATTCTACCTCTCTAGGACTCCTCAGCACTTTAAAGTGGAGAACAATACCAGAAAACCTGTGCCCCTCCTTCCTGGAAGACTTCTCTCCCTCCCAGACAATGCAGTCTAAGGACATGATTAGCATTCACTTAGCATACTTAGTGCTAATGGGCTAAAGGGCACACTCTGTCTTGTTAACTAGATGAAAAACAATATTTCTCAAATTTCTCAAATCAGGCTTTCCGGTCTCTGTAAATGTAATGGATCAGCAAACTGAGGTTTATGTCCTAAAAATGTACAGGGTCCGGGCCATGGAAGAGTCCCTCACCTTTAAGACTATTCTGAAACCTAAGTTCTAGGTGGCTGTGAAAGGATTAGTTTTCTTAAGTCCGCCATGTATATTTTTTTAGGATAGTAACATTGTAACACCCCTTTATACTCTGTCCTTCCCACCTGACAGGTCTTTGATGCACATGCCAAATATTTCAGTTATTTACACACCGTACCACACACTACAGCTTCTTAAAATACACTTATCCGTTCCTTTGATAAAGAAGGCTCTGTTTGTTTTGCTTTGGTGTGTTTGTTGCTTTCCTTTAAGTTAGCTTTTGACAATATTTCTCATCACTTCTCTGTTAGAATTTCCATTTTCTTTTTCCCTGACTCTCTGTACATAAACTGTTAATTTTTTGTTTTAGCCAGACTCAGTGATAGCAGGTAAGACAGAAAAGCTTCATTTCTCAAATACGAGAGAAGAAATATTATCTTAAAATGCAATCTCCTAAGTTTAAATTTTCCCTTTTTCTCAGACTAAGGATGACACCCAGTGGCCGATTAAATTATCACAGTTTCCTGAAAATGATAGCTCAGTCTAGAATATAACGCAATGCTTTTTGACTCAGGAAAGCTGAAAGATATAATCGTATCAGCCCAGCAACTGGAGCAGCGTCTTGCAGGTGTGTGCGGGCTAGAGAGCACAGCTCAGGACGAGCTCTTCTCCATGGCAGCTCCCACTCCGGGTCAGTGGCTGTGACTCAGTCCCCCCTGCCATTGGTGCCTCCTGCCTGAACCTTGGAAATCAACACCATGGTGGCAAGTGGACTCTGGCTTTACAATGAGCAGTCCTTATTTTCAAGCAGAAGGTCAAGAAATATAAGCCGGTCATGTTCTCACATTCTGCTTTCTGTTTGCAGATTTTTATTTTTATGCCTCGGTTCTGCTGTACCTGCTTTCCCTTCTGTCACCACAGCACAAGTGTAGGTGCTCACCAGGCTGATCCGCAGGGTCCCAGGCAGCAACAGACCAATGCCCCAGTGCAATTACCTCAGCAGGAACTGCAAATGTTAGAGGGCATCTCTTTTTAGGCATCTGATAAGGTGTGAATAAATAAACCCCCACTCTTCATCATCTCCCAGCAAAGCCTGCAGGTGTGCCCAGAGGCGAGCAGGACTCGGGAGGGTCGATGTGTTGGCAGTGCCAGTCTGTGCTGGCAGCTCTGGCAGCCCGGTCTGGGACAGGGCTGTGGGGCAGAGCACGGCTAAGGGAGCAGGCCCAGTCAGTCATCTTGTGGGTGGTAAAAAAGGCAAACCTGAGTGTTTCGTGCTCCAGACCTGTCAATGGACTACTTAGAATACCCTAATCAGAAGTGAGTGAAATATCTTAGTGAGCTTGCCCCCAGGAGTGCTGCTGGGCACAGCTGCTCCAGCAGGCAGGAGCTGGAAGCAGCGCTGGTACCTCCAGGCAGTGCCTTGTGCTGCTGCCCTCACCCCACGTGGGACAAGCACACGTGGAAAGTGGCCACGGGCCCTGCAGAAGGGCCACCCAAAACCCCAGAGCCCACAGGGGTCTCCAGGCTTTCCTACTCTCGCACACGTGTCACGGCTCTTTGTCCTGCAGTGTGTGACATCATGACCACAAAGAATATTCTGAGTCTTTTATTAACAAGTATAATACATATGAACTGTATACTAAATATAGTATGAGGACTGTACAGTACAAATTTATGTTCACAGTTTGACATGACAAAATGTCATTACTGAATTCCCATTGGACTACCAAAGTAGAAACAGTGAAAGTACATTAAACATTCACATCTTTAGTAAGAAAAGATTACCAAAATGTCTCCATATTTGCAAGTTATAGTAATGCACACTAGAAACCTTTAATTACCCATTGTCTTATTAGCTTATAAAATATATTACATTTTATTAAAAAAATTCTGCATAGTTTATAGAAGTATTAAAGTAAATAAAACATCCTTGCTATATTTGCAGGTGAGAGATGCTAAGCAAAAAGATTATTTTGACCCTCTAAATTACATTAAAAAAGTGCTAATATCTGTAAAATATAATGAAAACTGATGTAGCCCTCTTAAATGTAAAATGCTTTGTAAAAAGGATTTGTATTCATTTACATGTTGCTAACCTTGACAGAGACAACAACATATTTGGACCTTTGAAATATCACTGCAGAATGGTGGGTGCATATTTAAATAAACCCCACACATTAATACATGCTTAGTTTTTTGCAATTGTTTTAGAAACTAGTAATTTATTACAATCAAATGGCTTAAACAGGCCTATTTAGCAAAACAGCGTTACCTGTTACAAACTGTACAGTGCAACACTGCTATGGAAAAAGGGGGATTTTTAAATACACACATTCTCCAGGATTAGGGTTTTCTATCTCAACTGCCTTTTCTTTAGGGAAAAGATGGAACGACTGGCTTTGAAAAATAGTTGTGTATATTTAAAAATTATCAGGTATCCCTCAAATCAAAGTTTGCTAAAATCAGTCGATGACCTGGTTAGGATGTAAATTCATATTCAGCTGAAAGATGAAAGCATATTTGTTTGTGACCTTTTTGAAATCCCCCCGAGACACCACAGACACAAGTGAAAAATCCTATAAGGCATTTATGTGAAATAATCTCAAAAACCTATTGTTAATATTTAAATTTCTGTTGCCCTAATTCAAAAGGCACATGGATGAAGATATTTTTAAGTTCCACTGAATCTCCACTGTATTTGTCCCCACTGTTAGCATAAATATTTTTAGGAAAAAGGTACATAAGCTCATGAATTAATGTGGCAAATAACCTAAACTAAATTATCTGGGAGTAACTCTTAGTTACAAAGAAGTTCTGCTTTTAGGATACCTTAGTTTCTGATTTCAAAGAAATATTAAGAAATCATATTCATGAAAACATTGGATGAAAGCCTCAAAAGAGAAACGGAACATTGAAAAGAAACATTCCCTAAACATCCCAGATTTTATGCATTTGTGTTTGTTAAGCTACAAATGGGACCAGCTGCCATTAAGCTGCTTATAGTGTCTGCTTTTTCCACTAAAACAGCTAATTGTTTTCATCCCAGGATACTTAAAGCCTGTGAACTTGTGACTGATGCCGTAGGGTTCCACATAGCCTTTGAGCCAGTGATGCACCTGCATTTATGAAACTGCCATTAAAACATAAAGCCAATTCTGCTACTGCTGACAACAATATCCAACAAAAATCCCTGTTCTGGAACAAGTGCTCATCAATATCAGTCTCTTTCCTACAAGTTCCTCAATGTCATTAACAATCTGGCCTACCAAAAAAAAAAAAAAAAAAAAAAGACCAATTAATGTTCCAAGTTTTTCAGCACCATAGATGAGCAGATCAGGGTCAGTTGCAAGAAGTCAGACGAAGTGTAACTTCCTTCAGCTCTAATAAATTTCTGAGTATGTTTGGCATTGTAACAAAGCACGTGGATCTTCCTCACAAGAGCACAAATGTTCCCAGCCCTGCTTTGCAAATCCCCTTTGTAGAACACACATTCAGGTCTCTATCCTTAAAATAAAATTGCCAGTTCTGTATGCCCACGTGTAGTTGTTAAACAGCTGGAACACTTTCATAGAAATTGCTGTTGCAGTGTTTTTCTCCAAGAAGTACAGACCTCTGCTTTGATTCTAGGGGTACACGGAAGTCAGCAGAACAGGTGGCAAAGTCCTATCACCAAGAGAAGGCTCTTTCACACTCTTTCATCTCCAAGATTGTTTTACCATTGGACTCCACAGGATGTAGAAGCACAGCCTACCTGCTCCATAAGCTCAAATATACCCACCCGCAGATGGACACTCCACCCGCCTCCTCCTGCAGAGTTCTATGCAAGTCTTCCTCCCCTCACACCCTCATTGTCCAGTGGGATTTTCCAGGAGAAAGGAAAACCTGACTTCAGTATGCTTAACTTGCATAGGGAATAGTGTTTACCTGGTGTAGAACAAAGAAGGAAAACATACTGGTGCAATGAGAGTGCAGAGAAACACATCTGGTTTCCTCACAGTGCCACAAAGTCTGCCAGCTAATAGAGACAGAAATCTTCCTTTTAGAGGGCTCCCAGAAGGGAAAATTTCTGGGGTCAACTGCAGGCTGTTTGAATTCAATTTGTTTTACCTATGGGGTTGTTTGCTAACAGACATGGGAGTTACAACTCGCTGATGTGACATTTTAATGAAATAGACACATCCACAGGGAAGCTTTGTCTGCCTACAAAGAGGGACTACCAGAGTAACAAATCATTTAGGAAGTGGATGATTTGGTATACATTTTTATCCAAAACAGAACCATGACTCAATTTATCATCAGAAGTGCTTCATATCTGATGCTGTCTTCTCATAAAAATATTGTGGATTAATAATTTTAAATACTGTAGTGTATTAAAGTGATACAACGACACAGTTCAGAGTACTTTTGAGATAATGATTGCTATTTTCTGAGGTACAGCAAAGACAAGAAATTATTTAGAGGAAATGCAGGGGCATGACTGCAGGGGGATAGTCTATATCCCTGAAATGAGGTGCAGTAGATTTCTATGAATGAGAGTACCATAGAATCATATTCTGAATTGGAAGGGACCCATCAGGATCACTGAGTCCAACTCCTGGCCCTGTGCAGGACACCCCAAGAGTCACACCATGTGCCTCAGAGTGTTGTCCAAATGCTTCTTGAACTCTGCCAGGGTTGGTGCTGTGACCACTTCCCTGGGGAGCTGTTCCAGTGCCCAACCACCCTCTGGATGAAGAACGTTTTCCTGATATCGAACCTAAACCTCCTAAACCTGTTCTTGACCATGTGTGTTCCACCCATACACTTAAACAGAAACTAGACATACAGTGTCACACAAGGTTCATTTAACAAACCCACTGGTGCATTATGCAATAAAAACAAGGATATATACTATACTACAATGCAAATGACATTGGTTTAGATGCACAATATTATGTATGGACCAATTCCTGCCAATTTTTCATCTTGACTGGGTTAAATGATACTATGAGTCAGTCTTTCTGTAATGTAATTACACTGTTTAGATTTATTTCCTCAGTGTTACTCACTGTTTGGGCAGAGGGGGCTTCTAAATCAGGTGTCTTTGTAAAACTGTTGTATTAACCACATTGCAGAAATCAACGCAGCTGGGAGAGTCCATTCATTGCATTGTTGAGCATAAAATGAGAATGTATCCCTTATTGGGCACATAAATAAAAGTCTCTGGCAAGGACTAGCATTTTGGATATTCAATAACATTTACTACTTCATCAGTATATGCTGGGTTGATTATATGAAGAAACCAACAAAAGCTGTTGGTTTATAAATTCCCTTATTCACAAATGGAATACATTAAACATACTGAATGTAGAAAGGGTTTGCTTAGCATCCCCAGGAGAAAAAAGGTAAGTGTTCACATTCTTTAGGTCTGACCCGTGGCAAGGACATAGAAGGGTTAGATAACATCTGTTACTGACCATATGTAAGCTTTTAATGGTATAAACTCAGAGATCCAGACCAGCTGAATCCAAATTAAAATGCATGTGTAAAAAACAAAAAAAAGTGTGACAGGAGTCAGGGACAGAAGACATTCAGACTAGCATGTGGCGTTTTCTGTGAAGAGCGAGATGGTCTGAACGTGAAAAGCTACGGTCACAGTCTGGGCACTGAAAGGGTTTGATTCCCGTGTGCTTGCGGAAATGCCGCGTTAGTTCATCGGAGCGAGCAAACTTCCACGTGCATCCCTCCCAAGTGCATTTGTACGGTTTTTCACCTGGAAAATGAAACACAGAAGTGGGGATTTAAGACATGAACACATCAGTTAAATACCTGACAGATTTATTCTCTTGCCTTGTCAAATTTCAGCAAGGACTTTAATGCTTACTGAAAAGGCCTGCCAACACCACGAGGCTGCAGAGTACTCTGCACTAGAAACTGTGTAGTCAAAGTAAACAAGACCAAAAAATTGATTCCTGTCACAACTTATTTTTTTATTGTCTCTCTGTTCCTCTCTCTGCCACATTAGCACTTGTTTTGTCTCATCAAGCCCAGAAATGTGAACGTTTAAGCATTTGTTCAAGTATTGTCAAAACAGGGACCTTGTGTTCTAGATTAGCTGGGAGAAAGGACTGTGCTACCATTCAGCACAGCAGGCAGAAATCTTCTTGTGATTTCTGAAATTTGATGTAGTATTAATAACTGGCACCACTGCCTCAAGTATTTCAACTTAAAATCTCTCTCAATCCTATGTTATTCTCCTTTTTCTTTAACACCACTGTACTGTCCCAAAACCTTGGATGCGCGTGCAGCATGCCAAGATGAACATTTCTGTGGAGAAGAGAGATGGGGACATGCTTACTTGAACACTCAGAAAAGAGCACCATCAGACCACTGGTTACCATGTCCACAGAGCAGATGCGTTTGCATTTGGCACACAGCCCAGATTTCTGCAAATGGGCTACTCCCTTGGAAGTCTCAGTCAAGTTTAACAGTGATGTCATAGGTGAGGCAGTGCAATTTGAACTGTTTTAGTGTTTACAGGTTGTGCAGATTGAGTAATCTGCAAACAACTAGACACAAAATGAGTGAAGAACCAGTGAATGTAAAGCACACCAGCACACACCATGAACCTGTTTTGGCTTAGTCTCTTCTTGTGGGTTTTTCCTGCTCTGTCCTCTGTCTTTTGCTCGGCCTATAATTATATCCACAACAATGCCAGATCTAAGTTCTGTCATTTTGTTATTTACACCTGTGGTCACCTGGTCATTAGCAGAAACAAGCTTAGCCTAGTATTTTACCATAGACTTGATGCAAGAGAAGCATAGCAATGCCCAAACCTGTGTGTGTTCTTCGGTGAGCCTTCAAATGGGAGCTTTTAGTGTAGACTTTGTTGCAGCCTTCATAGTCACATCGATGTATTCTACGTTTTCTTTGTGTCTCTGGAGATTCCACAGGTAAAGGTCTCTTTCCTGGCTGAACTATAACTGAAGGGTGATTCCTGCAAAGTCAAATTGAATGTTAAAAATGAAAAGCATTTAGGACAGCAAACCTCAGCTACTATGATTCATAACAGAGCCTTTTATTCACTACTACTCTGTCTCTTGGCAGAAAGAACAACATTACATGCATGTCAAAAAATTCAACAGGGTTTAACAAATTTTGTGTACTTGAGCAGTAATATTTTATAAATGTTTACTCACTTTGTGGCATGATGTAGCCATTTTTACTACTTCCTAGCTTTTTTTAAACTTACAAAGGAAAAACCCTCTTCAAATTCTTGTTTTTCAGTCAGCCCTGGATTTCTCAAACTCTGGATTCATAGTGAACTTTTCTCATATTTGTTTACAATTTTTTGTTTTTCTTCAAATGCAACTAATTTGCTTGTAATTGGAAACAGCTATTCCATGTTATTAAAGAAATTGTATCTTTAGGGTTTCAAAGCAGAAGTCAATCTTTATTGTTCCAGCCACTCCTTTAAAAGGTAATTAAGAATTTCCTGTTTGGTGCTGGCAGAAGGGTGCGGCCTCCCTGTACTACTGACGTCAATTCCTAAAAGTAGAGCTTAGCCTGTGTGGCACACCCACAGGATGTCTGAAGTTGTCCTTCCACCTTCACAAACATAATTTTTCACTGTAGAAGCCCATAGGTACAGCGCAGGTAAGACATGTATTAACTACATATGGACTTCTGCAAGAAACTAAACCATAAACATTCACGCATGTGAAAACATACGAGCTTCCTAAAAGGTGTCACTGACTGTTGAATGACATCCCTACTGTAGAACTGGGACAACCTTGATTCTTTATTCCACATCAATGTTAGAAAAGGCAATAAAATATGTTTGTCAAAAAGGTATGTAGCATTATAAATCTTGCAACCTCACAAAGTTGCATTTTCCAACCCATTAGCAGACCTGTATCAATCAAAGCCTTTAACACCCTTTTCAACTTTTAACTGAAACTTATAATATAATGTGCAGGTATTAGCATTCCTTGTTGCAAAACCAGCTCCTCCATGCAACAGAAATGAGCTTTCTAGAATTCCTGTCTTTTTTCAGTTATTCTATTTCACATTTTTTTACTGACTGAATTATGTTTTATAAAACTAGGTTCTATTAGTTATTTAGACCAAGTTCCTTTAGGGCCTAATTTCAGAAATGCCAAATACCTACTTCTCTGAGCAAAATAAAGGGCATATGCTAAAGACAGAAAGTCTTCTGCATGTTTTAAGAAAAAAATTTCTATGACTCTCCACAGCAGCAAGGATGGGGATTAGCAATGTGGGAAAAGTTTAACCCTTTTATTAATTCTTTTATTAGTTACAAGCTTGAAATTGGAAGTAAATTTCTTTCGTGGTTCTGTGATTGTTGAGTGATGTACTCTTCAAATACACGTTACATCTAGCTACAAATATTATAATGGCAGGAAACCCCAGATGATGATGTTAGACACAGATGTACACACTTTTAAGTAAGAAAGGCAGGCTTCTATCTTCCGAAAAAACGGTTCTCTAAACAATGCTTGGTTTTAACACTGTTGCATACTTGTCTTTTAGGAGAAGCTCTGGCTTGGTTTAAATCATTATGCATGGAGGTTAGTCCTGGACAAGGTAACATCTGGGAAAATGGAGAAAAAGGATATTGGCCATACACTGTGATGATTTTCATTCTAAGTGTCTCCAAAAAGCACTGAGAATCTCTCTTTTTCCCTTCAGAGGAGATGAGGCTGGCAAGACAACAGAATGTTATCAATAATCAGATGGGGTGTGTCAGTTTTAAAAAATGGTTAAGGCGGTGTCAAAATTCAGAGGTAAATATTAAGTAAGCGCCAACAATAAAAGTACAGCCCTAATTCTTTCATTCCCTCTTATACAACCAGATATGTGAGTCTACCCACTTAAGTGTCACTTTTCAATAGGTAAGAGTATCTTTCAAAAATGATGCTGAAATTTGTATGCCAAAACCTAACGCTCAAAATAAGTCACTTAAAAGTAGGACTGAAGGTTTCCTATGCCCCTTTAATGTAGCTTATGTGTCTAAGTAGTGCACTTTAGGTAGTTGGAACCTATGAAAAATGATATAAACATCATTGCTTAGCTATAGCTCATAATGCAGGGATTGACGAAGCTATATATGAGACAACAGCTTTTTTTTTTTTTTATAAATGTTTGGGTCTCTCATCTTGTAACTTGTATGATTTGTATATGTTTTATGATAAAAAGATAAAAAATACAAGATATAAACTTCTTTTTTGGGATACAGCAGAATGTGTACTTGAAAGGGCTGGGTGTAAGAACAAGCAAGAACTACAGCTCTACAGGAGAGCTACGTAGGAATTTAAGATACTACAAGGACAGGGTCTCCCTAAACTTAATGCTCTACATGGGCAAGCAGAGGAGATGCTTTAGAAACATGGACTATAGAAATGTTTTTTTGTAACAAAGCTATCTACACATTGTACCAAATTTTATATTCTTTGCTCAGCGGATGGGTTTCCTGTGGAAACGGGACTCATTGGGAAATATCTAATGCAAATCACTAATGCAGGTGACAAGCGTGCAGAAGTCTCAGCCCTGGAGGAAGGGTGTGGTACCAGCCAGGAACAACACTTACTGGTTTGCTCTTGTTAAAGAGGTTTAACAAAGACAAAAGTAAACTGAACCATTTGATAGTCCTGACTTAGCAGTCGTTAGTTCCAGATACATCAAGACCTGACTCCCTTGTGTGGCAGGTCCATTACGGAACGTAAGCAACCAACTAGTAAACACGGATGTTTACTATTATAATAAGAAATATAAGGTTATTTTAAAATAAACAGTATGAAGTTTACAAAAGCTAGCTGTCAGCTAGCTAATTGCAAACAGCTTACAGTCTAGAAGCTGCATCTAAGCTGTCTGAAGCTTGTTTGGAGCCAAGGAGGGGTGCCCACAAGAAGGCTGTGTGGAATGTAGTTAGCCCTGGAGCTGCAGAGTGCCTTCTAATCCAATGCCCATGAGCAGGAGGAAGAGACAGCCTTCAGAAAGAAATGCAGGAGACCACCCATCTTATGCTTTCTTTCTTTCTGAATCACACACTGGGCTTTGAGGGTCTGGAGTTTGAAGCCCTTTTTCCCTACTCTGTGAGGTTAGGTCAAATACAACCACCTCAAGATTGACAATGAGGAGGGAGAAAGGGCAGAAATGGATTCTGAGGTTATGTGCTACGAGCCCTGCTCAGTTCCCAACTTCAGCTCCTGCCAGGGCCATGCTGGCAGCCTGCATGCCTACCCAGAGCATTGCCTGCTGAAGGATGAGCGGGGCGCTGGACCATTCCATGGTTTTAGTAAGTTGACAGAGTTTTCCCTAGGAAAACAGGAAATTGAAAGGGTGACTGTGGCTCCTCAGGTACTTCCTGAGAAATTTTTAATGTTTCCAATTAAAAGGTTTATGTTCCAGACCTATTTCTTCTTTCTAGCCCTTGCCCTGCCTTCCACAAACAGCACTGTTTTAAACCCAACTACATCTGTGATCCAATTCATGCAGTGGCCCCAGTAAAGGTTATACCAGCACATTAAGCTAGTACTGGGATGGAAACAAGTGGCTGTGAGGAGAGAAAGCTTAAGGACCTACTTGAGCTGCCAAAAAAATCACCCACAGAACAATGGCCTCAGGTAAAAAGAAATCGCATTGGATATACATACAGAACTTGTAGGCTTGAGGGGGTTCTTTACACCAAGTAGCCAAATTTTTTGAAAAGACAAAGTGGTCCTTCAAGAACACAAAGTCACAACACTCATTTTAAAGAAAGGAATTTCAAGCAACAAAAATACAGAGACCAGTACAAAATGTCTTATAGGTATCTTTCAAGTTTGCTGCTGGTTTTACATAAACAGGTTATCACTGGCTTATTGGGACTCCTACTTTCAGTAAACTGTGGCATTGGGACTATCATTGTTTCAGAAGTGCATTACATAAATGGCAGATCTATGTGGTTGTGATGTACAAATACGTATCCAAAGAAGGGGAAAAAATGCTGAAATCACATTTCACAGTAGCGGGGGCCGGGGGGGGGGGGGAAGAATGGTTTTCTATACTTTCTCACGTGTTCTAAAGCTCAGCAACAATCCTTCCCACTCCTCAAAACTGGTAACTGCTGCAATGAACTGCTTTCTACTCTTCTGCTGGTCTTGGGACTACTGTTGCCTACTTACTCTTGCAACATTACTTGCTGGGGAGACAATGAAGTCATCATTGGAGGTGACATTTGTTCAGGATAGAAGTCAGTCTTCAATGGTTCACTTCCTGGCTCTACTTTGATTGCTTTCTTCAGTGTAGGCTTCTCATAAGACTCAATAACAGGCACTGAATGGGGGAGGGTAGGAGAGGGAAGGTAACACATAAAAAATATGAAGAGTTACAGAAAATAAAAAACATACATAAAAATCTACAGTTGAAACAAAAGAAATCCATCAGTTCTATATTTACTGACAATTTATGCTAAATACAAAATCTTCCAGTTTTAGTCTATATCCTGAAGAACCATGATTCAAAACATTTCTATTCATTTTAATCAGTCCAAGATTTTTATCGTTTCAAATCTCAGTAGATAAACTGCTTTATGTAGGTATAAAGAAGGGCAACAAAGCTGGTGATGGGTCTGGGGCACAAGTCCTGTGAGGAGCAGCTGAGGGAGCTGATGTTGTTTAGCCTGGAGGAGGCTCAGGGGTGACCTTATCACTCTCTACAACGGCCTCAAAGGAAGTTGTGGCCAGGTGGGGGTCGGTCCCTTCTCCCAGGCAATTAGCATCAGGATAAGAGAAAAGGGCCTCAAGCAGCACCAGGGGAGGTTTAGGTTGGACATTAGGAGGAATTTCTTCACAGAAAGGGTGATTAGACTTTGGAATGGGCTGCCTAGAGAGGTGGTAGAGTCATGTCCCTGAAGGTGTTTAAGGAAAGATTAGACATGGCACTTAGTGCCATGGTCTAATTGACATGGTGCTGACTGCTCATAGACTGGAGCAGTCTGACCTCAGAGGTCTTTTCAACTTAAGTCATTCTGTGATTCTGTGACCTTGGTAAGTTTGGTAAAATATTTGCACAACAAATTCTACGCCTGCATATTTTGGAAGAACAGGAATTATGTTCCATTTCCTAAAACACAAAGAAATACAGAAAACAAGTGCTTGGATATAGTGTTATTTTCACAGGATGAGACAGCATAAGAAAGAACTCTGACAACACCAACCTTGCATGCTACTTGGAGTTTCCATCTCATCTGCAAGAACTGTGGACACCATGATGGGCTGCTGGAGATGGGGAGCATACATAAAAGGAACTGGCTGGACCACAACAGGCTGTATAACTGGGAGTATTCCAGGGCTTCTCAGTCCGTGGCGTGAAAGAGCAGCAGCCATTACAGGTGGGATTGTTATTGGCATAGAAATAGGCTGTACTCCTGGGGGTGAAGGTGTGAATTTACTGAGAGGTGAGCTGGGTGAGGACAGAGTCAATCCAGGTGAAGTTCTCCTATGCACAGTCTGAAATTTCAGTGGGGAAGGAGAACTTCCAGTTGAAGGTGGTGAGCTCCGTTTATTTACCGTGAGGTCTACTGGCTCCATCTGGATTCCATTTGATAGTCCTTCAGGGTTTAAGTAGAATTTACTGTGTAACATACTTGGTGTAGAATAAATGACGCTGTATTTGTTCGGCTTTATTTGGTCCATATAATTGGATGGGTATGACTGTCAGGAGGAGTGGAAAAGAAATAAAGAAAATCAAATAATAAATCACACAGTTACTGCTGAAAAAGAAAGACTGCAAATAAAACTGAAAGAAAATAAAAAAGTTTCAAGAAACCACTTTATTGTACTTTCTAAATAAAAATGAATTAAATAAAGCCTAAGATTCAACACAAAGGAAGTTTTTCAAGTACTGATTCACTAACTCTTTCAGAAGCAATGTAAAACAGATTATGAAAACTAATATTCAAGGCTTATTCAACTATTTTCCTCCCTTAAAAACCGGTTGCCATATACTAAGCTGCACATTTCTTAACTGACCTGGAAGACACATGATGCTATGCCTAGCATGTAACTATAGACTGAGGATAATGAATTCTAGCAAGAGGGGTGTTAAATTTGACTTCGAATTCCAAATAATGATTCCAAATCAAATGCTAAGGTAACTGATAAACAATCAATCACTAAAGCAAGAAATTATGATCTGAACTCTGCAGTCAATAAAAAAATACACAGCTGAACTATACAAGTAGTGGGTGAGAAACTGAAGAGTGCAAAAGGTAAATTCTAAACCTTTCTAAATAATTTTTGAGATATAAAGCAGCTAACTAGCCAGTCTGATTCTGGAAAATAAGTACAAAAACAAACATTTGGCATGTCAAAAGAATATTCCTGTTAATGGTAGCTAGCAGTTCTCATCACAATATAAACTTCAAAGCTAATCTTGACCTCTGTGATGATCTCCTCATGTTAATAGTGATTTTACATATTATTATGTTTTATATTAATCATTTTTATAAACCAAGAAGTATTAATATTCATTACAGGGTATATTATTAAAAAACTATCCAGACCAATTTTACATTTAAAAATTGTTGAAAACTGAGGTTTACTAACAGCTAATTTACAATGGAAACTGATGTGATGTTCTAACATAGCAGAGAGACACATAAAATGCAATGCACACAGATTTTCAGTCTTCTTGTCAATTTTTTGAAATAAAATGCTATCTTTGGATTTTAGGTAAGTAAACTTCCACATTAAGGCTAAGCAGTTTAACCCTAATATTAAAAAACTAATTAGTCTTTGGCACCAAAAATATTTTGATGAGTGGGATGAAAAAACCGTTCAAAATGGTAGAAAGTGAAACAGATCAGAAGTATAAAACTACTGTATTTTTATACAATTCTTTCCATAACATTTCATTTATTTTTTCCTGGGCTGAAAACCTCTAGTAATACATACATCTTCCTGGTTTCTTACCTCTGTCTTCCTTGTGAGGGAGGAACTTTAAATGTTTAAATATTAACAAAAACTAATTTTGAAAATGACACAAATGTATTTTTCTGCTTTTCAATTACTGTTTGAAACAGTGAGTTTAGAAAATACAAAATTTTCCTGCTGCATTCAAAGCACTGTGATAAAACAACAAAGCTGAGTCACCTACTCCATAAAATATTCAAATAAAGGAGCATACACAATGGTGAATAATCTTCAAACAGTAAAAATTACATTAAAACCTCTGAAACTTTATTCTCTTACTATTCTTACAAATTCAATCTATAAAAACATTCATTTTTGATGGTAATTGGTTCCTCAGAATTTTATTAAAATGCCATTATTGCAAGCAGTGCTGTCTGTAGACTTGCCAGCACTGCTGACCCAAGCAACAAAGTTATTAGCATTCTAAGTGATGAAGACCACTAAATACTGATAGAATTTAATATTTAACTGCATTTACTACCTATTAAATCTGAAACAGTTATCGGCATAGCCGAAAAATAAAAATTTTAACAGGAAAAAAACATTAAGTAGTTCTGTTAAAATTGCTGTTATTGGTTTACAGTACAAAGTTCACTCAGCTTCAACAAACTAAACATTCCACCACTAAGCATCAGTGCATTTACAGTGCTGCAGGTTTGTCAGGGATTACAACAATGTCACTGCCTATGAATATTTCTTTCATTGCAAGAATGCTGGAAAAGAAGAAGTCTATACAATTTAAATCTTAGGGGATTCTTTTGGACTACGAGTCTAATAAAGAATGAAGCATCTCTAGCTGTAATCTTTCTACATAAACAGTTACCGTCTTTCCACTCTTCAAGTAACACCAGGCGTGAAAAAAATACCAAACTATTAAAATGTTGTGCAGAGAATTCTTAAGTAGAAAAGTTAAGTAAAATATATTTAGACAACCAAGAAATAATTTCAAAGAATTAGAAAGAAAATGATGATATTTTAAAGAAGTGATTATTTTAGGTACTTGGTATTTTACCCCATACGCCTTGCATTATCTTGCATAGAAGGTTTTTATTGCAATTAAGCTGGCACAGATTTAGTATCAGCTATTTTTTTCTAGCAGTTTGGGGAAGCTCAATACTTTTCTTAAACTTTTCTTCCTTCTGCGGTTTTAATTGCTATTCTATCTGAACTTCAGATAAAGTGGTGTGATGAAGTATGTGTTGGGGGGAGAAAGGGGGAAAAAGCTAAGAAGGATGATAGAACAATGAAAAAGAGAGTATCTGCTATCAATCAGACACCGGTGGAACACAGTTTTGCTTCCCTACCAATGAAGCCTGGTGGAAACTCTGCTCATTTGGAGTAAGTCACACTCAGATCGATCCTGGTTCTGAAATGAAGCTTCCTGTATCTTTTAGCATAGCAAAGTTTCAGTTTCTACCTCCCTGGGACACAGTGATTGCTGTTAGGTTGGTATGAACCACTGTTTCAAATTTAGTATTGCATTTCTTTTCTTTGCCAGGGAAGCAGAGGGTAACCCCTGGGGGATATGGAATGGGAAAGTAAGAAGACTTCACGGACTCTCTCCATAAATAGGGAGCACTAACTACAGCAAACAAACAAACAAAAGAAGCCCAATTACCTCTCTTTAGTTTTCTAAATGCCACCAATTGCAGGAAGCAGGAGTGTACTTCATAGTCTGCAAAAGCAGTCTTTTCTCACCTGTTCTAGAACTTATGTGGAACAATGGAAAATTAGATACCATTGCTCTCTTTACCTAAAATATTTCAGGTGACGCATTTTCCTTGGTCTCCAGGAGTTTGGTTTGACTTGGATTGAAAAAACCCAACCAATTCTTCCTTTGCTGTAAATTCTCTGTTCCTAAACATCCTTATGCAGAACAGTATGTGGATCATTAAAATGATGCATGATTGTATTTCAACATATATCCCCTTACAGTCATCTGGCTCCTTTTATGTTTGGTATCATCACTTTCCCTCTTTGGGCCTTACAAAGCAATTAATTTATCTTTCCTCACTGTTTGTCCATATAAAACCCAGAGCACATTGAAGCTACAAAGAAACTGGAAAATAAATCAGAGTAACTTCTAATATTTTTCAGTCATATTCTTGTGGATTATACAACTAAACCAATAAATCCTAAAGGAGATTTACCATGCTTCTCCTCTTGTTAATCTGTCAAGCATAAAGACTGCCCAAATATTTCACATGCAACCCTATCACCATCCAGAAAGACCGTTGCTTCCACAAGGGGACACTATCTCAAGACCTATTCTGAAATAATTTGCCAAAGTCTGTAATATTGCCACAGCTAAACATCTTATTTGCTGTACAGGTGAACAGATTTTGAAGCAATTCACTGAGTCTTTTATAAACTATACAACCCTATGAATTTAACTTTAAAACTGGGCCAGCCTCTGGGAAATACCATGTAAGAAATATTAAGTACCTCAGTTAAAATTGCTCTTACTGGTTATAGGACAAACTTCACCCAGCTTTAGCAAACTAAACATTTCATCACTAAACATCAGTGCATTTACAGTGCTGCAGGTTTGTCAGGGACAATCACAATGTCACCACCTATGAACATTTCTTTCATTGCAAGAATGCTAGAAAGGAAAAAGCCTGTGCAATTTAAATCTCAGGGAATGCTTTTGGTCAACAAGTCTATTAAAGAACAAGCATCTCTAGGTGTAACCTTATCCTAACATAAGAACACCGGGTGGCAGTTGCAGGAGTAATTGTCTGGATGCTCAGACAATTAACGCATTCCATGATGGGAGAACTATGATGATTGTGATTCGGTGCACATTGCCTTGCAGAAGGGCAAAAATGCTGCTGGAGACTGGGCCAACTGGTCTCCCAGGGTTGTAGGCAGCTTCCAGGCAGATCCCCCCTTCCCATGGCAGATGCCTGCAGAGCACATCCAGAGCAAAGACTGGAACACTCACTTTTGCATGGCTGAGTAAAAGTACCAAGATTCAGTCACATACAGAGATGAAATCCTAAAGTAGTTCCACAGGCACTTTGCTCCTTTGGAATTTTGCATTCTGCAAGGCTGAGGACTGTAAACCTCCATGTTTCTAGCTGAACCTGCTTATATGCATATTATAACCCTTTAGACCTGATTAGATTATGTACCACATTGGCAATATTTAGGTACTCTACTAGCAATAAATCTAATCATAATGACCCACAGTGTCATACTTCCTGTGCCTGACCAAGAGTCTTCTCTCTACTACTCTGCTGCACAGAGAAAAACTGTTTCAATTCAACTTCCATTCAAATGAAAGATGGTAACACATAAAAAAGCAACATCTTTCACCAAATGGTAACAGGTATTTGTCCAAATGTTTAAAAAGTCCTCACAGCAAATATTTAGGTAGGACTCAGATGACTTTGTCACTGGATCATTAGGAACTATCATATGTTCAATAATTCATTTCAATAAATGGCATGAGCTGTTGGTAGAGTGATGAAATACTGTGGGTGCGAGCTTCAGCCACTTTACAAGTATAGTTAATCCTTTCATCCACACACCCTGAAATACAGTGGTGTCAAAATCATTATTAGTTTCCTTCTCCCACTCCAACTAAGGGTATGTTTTAAAGATAGATTTTACATCTACAGTGTACGTTCAGGTAAGAGTGAATAATTCCTATGGGACTTAACTTAATTTTGCCTCTAGCGATACTATTAAAATGAAAGATGCAATACAAATAATTCTGATTTTAGATTTCTGGGTTATGTCAGCCTGTAGTGCTATGCCTCACACTAACAGTTTCTTCTTCATTCCACCTCCTCAAAAGGTGGTCAAGAAAACTAACTCAGTGGGTGCTCTCCTTTCCTATGTTCTCTCCGTATCACATTTCCTCCCTTTAGAGGTGTCTCCAGAGCAGTTTCTGACAGGACAATGTGGCACCAGGGCTCCAAGGAAGCCACAAGACCAAGAAGACCTGGGGACCTCGAGGGCTTGGTACTAAATAGCCCATGTGTGTAAACAAGCTGAAACACACATGGTCCTCAGCCTGAGGGAAACCAGAGTAGTAACCAATGAGGGGAACCTCACTCAGAAAACATACTTTCTTCTAGATTTTCTGCTTTTTTATATTCTGCCTTTTTTTTTTTTCTCTTTATGCAATAATGAAAACATACGGATTTGTTAAAATGCTCTGAGTAGTCTCTAATGGCCAGTCAGAGTGACCACACTGAGTTACAAGAACACTCCAGAGGGCCAGTGCATGGAAGACACCACACCACTATGAGAAGGATGAGAAGCAACATTTGGAACTACAGTCTCGAAATGCACTGGGCTCAGAAATGCCCCTTGTTGTTCCCCTTGCAGTTTTTCCTTTGTCTGCTGGTCTGGCAAAGACTGCTCACTCCTCTCCTGGTGAGTCTATTGAGGGACTGACCCTGTCCATCCTGCAGAAGCACACAACTGTTTGGGGCATTTGTGTGTCTTGTGCATCAACACAAGCCACTGCAGAACTTTCTTTGGGGGATGAAGGCAGATGTGCACAAAACACACCCAAAAGACAGAGTAGTGGCAGGGTTTTTTTGTAAAATCAGCCTATTTTCTGCTTTCAACAGACACCATTAGATATCCTTAGACAATCTTCACTATTAAGGTTACACAATAATTGAGATTAAAGTGACAGGCAGGCTGGCCAATGCTAAGGTCCTTTTCTGACCCAAATATTGGAATTCATCATACTTGCACTTTCAGTGACAGTTATTTTTCTATCACTGCTCTCAAGTAAAAAAAACCCACGAAAGTAAAACTGTAATTTTAAAATGCATATAAACTTCACTCCCAAAAAATGTTATCAACAGCACTGAAGAAATCAGACTGCTTACAGATGCATTTGAATTTATGAAAATTATTCTATATTTTAAATAAAACAGGAAACAAACTTTCCACTGAAAGATGTCAGAGCATAAGTTTAATGCACTCTAAATTATTTAAACTGACTTCACCCTTTTAATTGATGAGCCTTTCTAGGGGTGTGGTTTCATGTTACACTTAATCTGATGTTATTGTGAGCTACTGATGAAAGGGGAGGTCCCATTCTCTCCCCCTCCCCCTTCCCCTTGCTCTAATATTGAGCAGCTGCACAGAATGAGTCAGGTCAGCTTCCAGATCTGACCAAAACATCAGTATTTTTGATGGGTTAGCAATTCTGACCATTCAGTAAGCTAAGCCAAAGATTCCAAATCACTCTAGGGCCACACAATTCTTCAGTCACACAAAGGAGACACAAAGCTGGCAAGGAGGGAGAAAAGACAAAACCTTCCCTTTCAGCAGCAGCCTGTATCTTCACAACTCTCAGTGTACTACTCTCACCTACATGCCCCTGCTGCTCTTGCCTATCAGACTCTTCTCTGAGATGACCCTATACATCAAGTTCACTGGAAACGAACCAAATTTTAGAGAACTGTCTCCTCTTCCCCCTCTCCCCCCTTTCTTTCTCCACTGCCCTAGTTCTCATCTGTTCACATGGTAAAGTAGTGCAACCAGTTTACCCAGCAAAAAGGCATTGTTGGATTTTTTTTTTTCAGGATTAAATTTAGAGCACAGTTAGCCCCAGGCACTGCTGTCACAACCAAGAAAGAAACAGAAAAAGGGACAGTGAGAAGCTGTTCATTTAGTTCAAAGATATAACATTGAAACAACAGGCTCTTGCCACTTTACTCTGAAGCATGGCAACTTAATTTCAATGCATCTCCATCAGTAGCATGCACTGCAGAGACCATTATTTGCAGAGCAGTGGCTCAGGAGTACTTGGATATTCTCTCCTCTGTTCTGAGGATGGAAGCTGTTGCAACTTTGATGTTGCTCCCATCCCCAGAGGAAATCTGGCAGGTCAGGTCATTTAAGGCAATAAATTGATAAATTACAGAAATTTTTCCTAGAATGTCAATCTGATTGCCCTAAGAGCAAAACATAGCTTAACAGGCTAGTTCAAAGCTTACTGAAATCTCAGTATGAATTTAAAGGTGGAAAAACTACAGTCATCACAAAGGTCAATATATTTAAAAGTCTTACCACGGAAACAGGCTCCATGGCTTCTTGCTTGATAGGGACTGGGTCAAACATTAGCATCTTCTTTTATTCACCTGTTCTGATGCCTCTGATGTTCTGGCCTGCAAGGGAAAGACAAAGTATTAGAAAGCCACAGCAAATACCCTTATCAACTTTCTGAATTGTAGAGAACTTACTATTTTGTCAGTTAATCTTTATTAATCTATAACACGGATTCTTAAATATCAGACTAAGCTTACTTGAAGTATTTTATTTCAAGTTTATTCTTTCCAAATTGCTATTGAAACAAAGGGTCACCTGCTCACTTTAATGAAAGTTAATTTGAATTTCGTTGTGCATGTCAGCATACCAAGACCACAGAACTGTCACTTTCATTAGCCGTCAGTGTTTAAACACACCACAGTTTAGACTAAGCATTTCTCATCAGCATTATGACTTCAGAATAATCTTCTTCATACAAGTGAACTGATTCCAGAGAAGATACACTTTTCTAACAGTCCTAACAGAAATGTTTATGTTCACATAAAGTGACACTGGTATCAATGAAAAAATTAAAATCCAGGGCTAACTTGGAATACATTCAACATGGTGCAATGACTTAATATTAAAAATGCATCACTTATTTCCATGACATAATAGATTTACTGACAATTCAACAACTATTTGTGCTAACTGTGCAAAAGAAAAGCACTTTTAAAAAAATCTGCTTGCATTCTGTGCAGCTTCAGTTTTTTCTTATCCAATCTCAAAGTAACTGAAAAAATAAAGTACTTAGCATAATGTATGTCATAACTATCATACTCCACATTTGCCATGGGCATCTTGAAAAGATGCTGTGAAGGAAAGGAGATACCTCTTCGAAGCAAAGCCCTAGGAGTACTGAGTAGAAACCAAGGAAAGGAAAAGAAAGTTGTTCACAATAACTTTCAAATGTTGGCAAGCTTTTTATAAATGACTTGAGGTTATATATTATATGACTGATGTTAAAGGAGCAAGTTCTGACCATACACTGTACAGTTCACAGTTCTGCAAGGACAAAAATAAATGGCACAAATGCAATTTTGGCCAGTAGATGGCACTGGAAAGAAGCAAATACAGCCAGACTCTAGCATCCATAACATGCTGAAGGCTCACCAACAGATTTGTAGCTGTGGCTGGAAAATTCTCCCATAAATATAAGTGAACACTTTAAGACAAACCTGCTCAAATTAAAACAATTCTAATAAGCCTACACTAATGAACAATCTTGCAATTAATGTGCATTTATAGATCAAAATTTGTTAAGAGCTTCTAGAGAAAGATGGTATGAGTTGTTACAAGTCTACAATTATTCTGGCATATGAATAACATTTAAAGACTTCTGGAAAATATATTCAACAGCGTGCATTTTGAATGACGGAAACAAACAAGTAGGAAAAATAAATTAAAGTCTCCTCATAATTCTTCTTACAAAAGTCAAAGGCCTGACAAAAGTAAATTGCAAAACCAAAGTGAAACAAATAATGCAGCTAAAGGTAATTTCCAGTTTAAACTTAGTATGTAGTTTTAGTTTAGGAGCAGTTGTGTAAGATAGCAATACTTGCTACAAGTTGTGATATGTGTGTAAATACCTTAAGTATGTTTGTGAGAAGATTATTAATTATACTATTTTTCTTTGAGTGGTTATCTTTTAGATAACCATTATCTAGTTATCTTTTTCAGGTTTTTGACATTTCACTAGATGTTTCAGAAGACTGTCTTCCCAGAAACATATCCACATATCTAAGCACCGCTCATGCTCTTGCACATATATATGCATTGTGAAAACAGGAAAGAAGTTATACTTTCAGACATTAAAAATATCTATAGTAAAATATAGCCACTCAGACCTCCTATGTAAGAATTTGGAACTAATTCCTTCAGTTTTCAAGAAACTTCCAACTCTTCCGTTGCACGTGGACAGACAAAGTGACACGGTAATTTGTAGAGATGGAAGGGAAGGAAGGGAGCTTGTTCTAAGTAAATGCAGTGATGCTCAGCCTTTCTGACATTTTTGTAATTTTAAAATTGGATTTTCTTCAGTTTAAGTTACTCCTTTTCAACTTTCACTCCAAGAAAGTGTGTGGAAAGACACTTGATACACATTTCACATGTCATGCTACACATCTGAGCGTTTTCTGAGATAGCTCTAAATTACTGTGTAGGAATTAGACTGACACAGACAACTCTGAATAAAAGTGAAAAATCAGTCTCAATCTTTCTCAAGTGCAGTCATCTAAGAACAGCAGAGGAAAACCTTACTTTTATTGCTGCATCATAGTACAGTAATCAAGCATTTCTTTATCACATGTTACTCTTACGCGGTAGGTTTCTTTCCCCCATTTGATAGTGACTGGAAACCAATTTTCAAGAAAGGAAAATTAATATGTAATGCTCGGTCCTGTCCATCCAGATCTTACTTGGTGGCTACAGATAGGACTGCTACAGAGTCAACACAAACCAGCTTTGGACCTGGCATTTAAAACTTAGCCCAAAAGGACATTTTCCTAAGGCTGTAAATTAACTCACAAAACAAAGCTCCTTGTATTTAAAAATAATGCTTCAAACTGATAGCTTGGACCACATGCATGTACACTCACACACAAATAATGCACACTACTTCTACTAAGAAACAGGTAGTTTTTCCTAATATATTTGTAAAATCATGCCTACTAACTCAAAAACTCCCAATGTCTCTCTCTTAAACATTTGAGAAGGGGGCAATAGGGATGGTAAACAGTCTAATCTGTTTCTATTACAGAGAAATGAAAAAACAGCTGGGTTCTACTTTACATGATGATTTCAGAATGTACTTGTTGGAAAGCCTGCAAATTGTTTAGCATATACAACTAAATTCTGGAATATTGAAATACCATCTCTCATTCCTGAGATGCTGTGGAAAAAACAGTGAGGCCCCAACAATATATTCATATTAAGTCTATTAAAAAATAAGGGCCTTTGTCTTTCACTTTATTAGATAAACTATTTTGCGTTAAAGGGTTTTCTCATGTGGAGTAAAAGAATTTAAAATACATGTAACCTGAAACTGAATAATTAACTGCAATCTGGTAGGCAAACATTCCACCCTCTCTTTTTTTGCTCTCCCTCTTTTTTTCTGCTAACAAACCACCCAGTTTTACTTTCTTGCCTCCTCCCATTCACTCCACCCTGTGGATCTCTGCCAAGTCAGTCCAACTTGTCCAAACAGGACATGGCTTTTGATAAGATTTTGCTCACACCCTGTACTTCAGAAAGAGGAATGAAGCAATTGGGTTTTGTATGCAAATAAGGACAGGTGCAAGGTAAAGTCCAGGCAAAGTCCATCAGTATTTTCCTATCTGAAGTCCAGTGAAGACAGTAAGCCAGAAATAACACAAACTCTGCCCTTACGATCCAATATACAGCAAGGTATCCATTCCAGAAGGGAAGTTCATTATCGTTAGAGCTCATCACCTTGTCAGGATTGAAGACTTCTTGATACTAACTTCCTGACAGGTGCATGGTTTATTATTTCAGAGACATAATTAAATGAAAGCTTAAAGGTACTTAACATGTATTCTGACAATAAGGCCTTGTATGCACTACTTACCCTGGATTAAATGTGCAAAGTGGTTAAAGAATGCACCCAGACTACACATCTGCACTGCAGAGCAGCTGGAAAAGAGTAACTGCAGTGCAGCTACTCCCAGCGACTCTGCACATCTACCTTCAAGGTCCACCAACTCTGCAGACCTGTTATGAAAGGAAAGGGTGGGGCAGAGGGCCAGTTTTGACTGTGCACATCCAACAACAAAGCTTCCTTCTAACATACAGCCTCTGCTCTCATTAAATACCTGGAAGAGCAGTCAGTGACCTGACTCCTGTGGCAAACAGGGGGGTGGTGGCCATAAATTCTGCCTCTCTTCACTGTGCCTGAAAGCACATACAGGATTTGCTTCCTCAGTCTTTGTGCCTGGGGGAAGAAAAACAATGCTGCCACAGGTACACTGAGGCTTTGTCTAGAAGCTTCAAGGTATGATTGTTATTGTTGGTATAATTACAGAATAATATAATGATATCTGCTAAATTAGGACTGCATGAGTGCCCTCTGCAAAGACACTGCAACTCTTGCAGCATGTTGGTATGCAGCAGCCAACTTTTAGTCATGTGGCCAAAGCTCTTCAGTCCAAGCACCTTGGGACTCAGGCTGTTGCTTTGAAACTGTGACTTCTGTGAGCCTCAAGTCAAACTTCCCCTGGTACTAAGGAGAAGCAGTACTATGAGAAGACTCTCCACTGATGAAATCCAAAAGGCTAGGGAGGTTTTCTGAACCCAGGTGAGAAGTCATTTTCAGTGGAGCCTTGAAAGCGAGTTTGACAAAGAGAAACCAGTTTCTGAGACAACATTCCATAAGGAAGGTATATAAAGTGTTTTCCAGGGCTAGTAACATGCTTGCACTTACTGTACCAGTTTCTCATCAAGATCTGAGTCAGCAAAAAAGTGTTTCTAAAGTTCCATTAACTTTAATGGGAAGTAAGTAAGTGCTTAACTGCACTCGACCCCAGAATAGCAGCCGGCAAAG
This sequence comes from Margarornis squamiger, assembly GCA_035222235.1. Classification (NCBI taxonomy): domain Eukaryota; kingdom Metazoa; phylum Chordata; class Aves; order Passeriformes; family Furnariidae; genus Margarornis; species Margarornis squamiger. Next base: position 51,297,084 of record JAWWTY010000123.1, read on the forward strand.
AAACTCTCCAGCTCAGCACAGCAGCCAAACTCAGTCAAAGCAAGCAAGAGCAGGGGAAGGAACAAAAGTCCAGACATGGTGCTGGGGGAAGAGACCAGAGCAGCCAGCCCACAAAGACAGAGCAGAGGGAGAATCATGAAGAACCAGCACACTGAGAAAAATGTTTTCCTGATCAGCAGCCTGTGTTTTTTTATTCACTGGATTTCCACTGGGAAACAGCAATAATTGTTGAAAAAGTTAGGATATTGCATAAAAGAAAATGATACCAAGGCAAAAATTTTCTCCTTGGATAGGTTTGAAGAAAAAAAAGAGCATTTCTATAGGATTCTGTTATTTAGTATTTCAAACTGTTTTTGCTTTTTAGCAAAGACTTGAAAATCTTTTACCTTCCTCCTTTCAGGGCTGCAATCAGGCTGAAAAACCTGTATTTTTGCACAATTTGTGCATCATAACTTCACTGACGTCACCTTGTTTGACCTAGAACTGCTTTGACATAATTATTTATCACCTGTGTAGCAAACTAATTGGTATTTCCATTAAGCTTACAATAATACTGTTGCAGGCTCTTTGAAGCCACAGGCTTGGAAATGGCTTTCTTGTATGTAAAAATTTAGGGCAAAAACGTTCTTGAAGTGCTCATTAAGAAAATATCTTCTTTACCAAGGAAAAATTAAGCCCATGTAAACCCTGTTCAACCTTCAGTTTCTACATCTACTGAACCTAAGAGAAGGAGAAAGAAAAGCTCTTGAGGCACCTCCATTAGACAATATTCTCCCTTATCAGGGCAGACTGCTGTCTGGTTTCCTGTCTCAAGCTACTTCTTAGAAGGAGAAACAGTCTAGTAAGGATAAAAGATCAGACTTTTGAAAACAAGTGAAGTATGTGGAATGGTATGACAATCTTTCCCTTCCAAACCAAACTTCAGTTTTTTTGCTGTGCTTTTCTTAAGAGGTTAATTTTTAAGATAATTTAAAAGGAGAAATATTAAGCCTTTTTATTATGAGGAAAGAATGACAGAAAATAGTGTTCTCTTATGTAAAAAGGTTCTGCTATTTCAGGAAACAAATGAAAAAGAGATTCCACATTTTTTACAGTATGGGTAAGAAGAAAGAAATCTAATGCTAGAGAAAAGAAGTGTACATTTATGCATATTAGCCTAAATGATTAATTTGAACAAGGATCTGAATAGAGGGCAAATGTCAATGAACTTCTATGTACCTAGGGAAATGAAAAAAAGAAAAACAAAAACAACCAGGGGAAAGAGCTGGATAGAGTACTGGGTACAAATGTGACAGTGATCAAAGCAGCTTAGACTCTTTAAAAGTGGAAAGTCTGTCATGCCTTCATGGATCAAGTTAGTTTGTTGGTAACACACACTGACTGCATGATAGACAGACCACACATTTGGTTGCATTTTTTTTTTCCATTCTGAGTTAGTTTACTATTAAAAACCTGTTGGAGCTCTGTCTGTCCATTTGGCTGATCTACACTTACACTTCCTTCCCCTGGGAACTATCACCTACGGCTACAAAACCCTCAAAGGAAGCTCTGACATCAAATGAATGCTTAACAGGGAAGAGTTAAATCTCTCCTAAAACCAGCTCTGCCAAACTTCATATTCTGGATTGGAAGCAACTAGCCTCGGAATGAAAACACAAAGCTTGAATGCTGACAGCATAAAAGAACTCTAAAAGACCTCCTGTTAGCAGTGTTAATTAATATTTAAAAGTTGGTTTACAAAACTATTATAATTTTAACCTCAGTTCCTTATTTTGTAGAACTTCTGGCTACAAAAGGTGTGAACCACAAAATTTACTGCATTTATTATACACCAGTTTCCAATATTAAACACAGTTAAATGCAACTCTTTTCCTCTGACATTGGTAAGAAAAAGATTACATGTTTGAAATCTTGTGCAAATTAGCAGTACTAGAAATTAAGATATTTAATCGTGTTCTAGTGGATAAGCTCATCCATGGTATTCTAAAATGAACCGAAAAACAACAAAGTAAAAACAACAGGGAACAACAAATTAAAATAATCAATAAGCAACTTACCAAAACTGTGTGGCCAAATACTTCCTGTTATCTGGATTTCTGAACAGACAAAAAACAATTTGATATAAATATGTGCACATAATTCAATAAAAATTATTTTTCACATACAATTAAGCCCTGAAAAAAGTTTAAAGTGTGTATTTTAGACACTTTCTAAAAGATACCTGCAATGATCACAAATAGCTACCTTGTAGCATTCAGAAGAGCAAGACCAGGAGCTAAAAGATTACTTTAAAAATTATTGGGGGCTAAAAAAAAAAAAAGAAAAGAAAAAGAGTAAAATGAAAGTGTGGAAGTATTTCTGTGTGTACAGAAGCCATGCATATTCCAACCTATAAGTGACAGAGAAGAATAAACACTCCATCTTGCATTTTCACCCAGGGCCTGATTCAAAGCACACCAGAGTTACCGCAAGTCCTCCTGATTTCAAAGAGCTTTGGCTTGGGTCCTTTAGTTCTTCTTCTGTCAGACCCAAAGCAACAGAACGGTTTATGCTTTTCTCAATTTCCTCTCAATATTTTACTACGTCTGCCTGCAACAGGGTGAGGGGAAAAGATAATTTTTTTACTCCTGTTTTTATATTTATTTTTATGCCTTCAAAAATGGAAAATGTGGGACACAGCAGTGCCTATTAATGCCAAAGAAAAGTTAGCCAGGAGTGCCTCATTTTCTGTATTACATCTGGAAGACAACAAATATTCTAGTTTATAGAAGGAGACAATACCTACTCCTTTTGAGATCTAGAAATACAAACTGCTTATGGTGGGCCATTCAGGTTGGGAAAGGGTGGAAGCCAAAAACCTCTTACAAGTACAAGCCTAGAGATGTGGATTTTTTTCTCACTTATACTCTTTACAGACCAGCGCAACTCTGTGACTTTAACGGAGCTATTCCAAATCAGCTGATGAGCAAGCAAGAGCAGAAAACTGGCTCACAACTTTCTGGAGACTTGAGTTCACGTTTTCACTGAACAGAGAGACATTCTCCAGTTCAGCCCCCTAACTACATTGGAGTTGAGGGTGTGCGTTAAAGGTTAACTTGGAAACCTCGTTATGACATAACACAGGCATCTTAAGCAATCCTGAGTGTGTAGAGACATGATAACTCATCGGGTGGGGATTGGGAGTTGAGGGGCAGCGACAAGGGGCCTGGACGAAGCTACTGAACTGCCAGAAAACAGCCTGAAACAGGAAAGAGCACCACATATGCCACTTGGAATGTGTGACGCAAACCCCAGCCTTGAAACAAAGAACAGGAAACAGCTCTGCTGGCTGCGCTGGGGAGAAAGCACAGAGAAACATTTAGGCGGCCCTCCCTGACCCTATATTCATGAGCAGCTGGAGTCTTTTAAAACAACAACAGTGGGTGGAGGTGTTTGTTCATTGGGTGTGAATAAAAACACTGTCCTTATGTAGGGGACCTGCCCTATTTACAAACAGGCTCTCTTAACGTGAGGGAACAGGAGATTTTTAGACACCACAGGTCATGAGGATTTGCTGAAACCTTCCCTTAGACCTTGGTTTATTACTGTATTTACAGAATGCCAGTAGGTAAACAGAGCTACAGCTTCATGACATCAAAGAGGCAGCACCCAGCTTGACAGTAAGCACCTTATTCACAGACAGAGCTAGGGGATGAGGACACTGCAGGAGGGCATTGTAAAGCTTGGGGCTGCTCCTGGACAGTGGCTCACTCTTGCTCAGTCAGTACTGCTCAATAGCTAAGGACCAGATTCACTCGGTGCACTCAAAAATACTTTTCTAAGCCAGCACATGCTTAGCTTTCCACCTCCTTGTCTCATACGCACTCAGACATAATTTCAGAACCTGATTTTCCATGGATATAATACTTCTATTTTAGAAGCACCCAAATATACAGCCGAATAAATGAAATAAGCTGACAAGATGAGGCAGAGAAGTGGCACATCTTCTCTAGATGTCATACAGTAAAATAACATCAACATTTATTTTCCTTCAAAACCATGGTTTCATATACTCTCTTCTCTTACATACTTCGCAATGGTTATTTATATACCATGGGTGGGACATCTAATATTATCCAATATGAGAATGTGTTACAGCAAATTACGTGGATGAGTACCACAGTAATACCAATGAATGCTGTGGGGTTTCAAGCCTGTAGTTCAATAAGGCATATGGGGTGATAACTGGCTAGTACAGCACTTACACAGCAACATGTGGGTGTAGATTTTATGCCAATAGTATCAGTTCCTTACTTTCTTCATACTGAATAACTGGAAATATAAATAATTTGGTGGTTATATAACCCCCATCTCTGTTATCTCTGAGCCTTCAACTAACCTCATGTTTACATCGTTATTCACCTGAAGACTTTTGCTTTTGGCTAAACAGGTGTTGCCTAGGTCAAATCCTCACAGTACCTAAGGGCTCCCTCGCAGCTCTGGTACTCAGAGGAAATTCTGCTTGGATCCCCAGGGATGGAGAGACCACTTAGTATCCTCTGCTGCCTGCTGCCCTTGCCCTTACCCCAATCTCCCTTGTGGTCTGTGACATACAATAACAGGGTGCACAGGTGAAAAAAAAGAAATATTGTGAAAAACACTTGCTTGTGAGCCTGAAGTCAGCTTCAGGTTATTTGTATTTTGATATTAGACAATATCTTCTTAAAAATACAAGATGTTTAGTTTGAAATAAGCGTCCTCTGGATCACGTGGGATTATCAAATCCAGATGTAATTCCACTCACACAAGAATCAGCTCCTCATGTGATTATCAAGTCAGTGTACCTTAAAAATATTCTATGGAAAAGTCACTAGTGAGCAGCCATGTAATCTTGTTTTCAATACTGATAATGTACATTTATTGATATTAGTTTAAATAAAGTCAAGTCTTCAGAGCTCTCCCATCAAGACACCTAAACTCAGCTTTTCCCAACAATAAAACCTTCAGAGTTCAGTTCCACAAATAGTGACACTTCCTGAATTTTCAAAGGCAAGGAAGCAAATAAAACACAGCAAACAGTGCAGGTACAGTAACCGAATCACAAGGGAAGTGCACAAAACAACTTTAATATATATTTTTTGATATAAATCTTGAATGACCCCTTGAGCTATTCTGAAATAGGTCTTTCTCCCAATCTCCAGTTAGGTGCTGTGATCTCCCAGTGGAGGCTCGTGTTGCTGAGCCTTCTTTTTCCGGGGCTCCCCTAGCTGTGCCAGGCACTCACCTGACAACGGCCCAATGCGAATAACTCCTATTCCCATTTCGGCTAAAAACAATTAAACAATTCCCCCTCCCCCCCAAAGAAAAACCCAAACAAACAAAAAAAGGCAAAAAAAACCCCAACAA
>JAWWTY010000123.1:51304368-51364991 GCA_035222235.1 Margarornis squamiger
CGTCGCGCCGGGGAGGTGGCGGGGCCGGGCCGGGCGCGGGGCAGAGGTGTCGGCCCGGCCCCGCCCCGGCCTGGCGGCTCGCCCGCCGGCACCGCCGGCTGCTGGGGCCCCTGCCGGGGCGGCTTCTGTGGCCGCGCTCGGCCCGTCGTGCCCCGGGTGCGCTCCCGCTGCGGCACGGCGGGACAGCGCTGCCGGCTCCCCGCGCCCGAGGCGGCGGTCCCTTCCTTCCCTCCCTCCCCTGCCCCAGCCGCCCCTGCCTGCCCAGCCCTGCGCCTGGCACCGGCCCGGGGCAGGTGTGTGTGCGTGGCACAGCCCGCCCCTCCTCCCGGCTCCGCTGCCAGCGGAGAGCGGGGAGCGGTGGGGCCACCCTGCCCGGCCCGACCCTGCCTTGCCCTGCCCTGCCCGGCCAGGCTCCGCTCTGCCCTGCCCTGCCCTGCCCTGCCCTGCCCTGCCCGGCCAGGCTCCGCTCTGCCCTGCCCTCCCTGCCCGGCCAGGCTCCGCTCTGCCCTGCCCTGCCCTGCCCTGCCCTGCCCTCCCTGCCCGGCCCGGCCCGGCGCGGCGCTGGGTCTGCCCCCGCGGCTTGGGGCAGTGTTCGGCGGCGTGCTCTGGGAAACGGGAGGCACTCTCCGCACACCTACCAACAGACCGAGGAACCTCACTAGAAGGAATACTTTTTGAAAAAACGTATCCTGGCTGACTCGATTCCATTGGTTACGGAAAGCTGCTGCCACTAATTCACTGCGGCGTGCCCAATTCTGGTTATAGTGTGCCACGTAAAACTCCGTCCTCTCCCGATTGATGGATACATCAATCTAAGGAAGAGGCGAATGCTGTGCTTGGCAAGGCCGTGTCCAATGCAATGGACTCAATCTGTGTGGACAGATGAAAAGCCAGTGATATTTGTGAATGGAGAGGTCACCCTGCGGTTCTCCAATTACCTGCTTTGTTTCATGGTCAAGTCAGTGGTAGGGGCTGAGTATCTCTGGCTCCGTAGGACCAGGCTGTGTATTTAACTGCATGAATAGTACCCTAATGTAATATACCTGGGGTCTTTTGTATCTTTGAATTGACATTTCTGTTATCTTTGATTATTATTGACCTAGTCATGAATGCTGTAAAAACAGAACAAAGAAGGAAGGGGAAAGGATCAGGGAAGTGTTTTCAAACACACAGCTGTTTGCGTATTCAGTCTATGTCTTTATTTCTAGGGTGTTTTAGTACATCCCTTGATTTAGCTTGCTAGTCCGTATGGCTTTAAAAAAGCAAATTAAGACACCAATCTGAAACCCTGAAGGGTATGACTCAGTGACATAACAATAAATTGTAGTATCTCCTGCTAAGTAATTACACTGTATCATGTCACAACAAGGTATTGTTGAAATACTATCATGCAGCTCATAAAGTGTCATTTTTTTTATTATAAGCCTATAAAATAAACAGAATTGCTGTGTTCTACACACGGACACAAATTTCATTAGGGCTGTGAAAAGGAGTTGTGGTAGTTTTCTTGCATGAACATGCTCAAGATAAAGTAATGTCCCAGTTTTGCATTCTTTTATTCTGGGATTAGCAGAGGTTAAACAGCTAACTAGGCTTAGGTCTGAGGGAGAGTTGTTTCGATGTCAAATCACAAGAAATGCCAAAATATTTAGTAGTAGCCAGCATGCTGCTCCTGGTGAAGTCACTGGCTTTTCTTGCTATTATCTAGTTCTGACCTCAAATGATCCTGTTTTAATTCAGTGTGATTTTACTGTCTTCTTGTGAAGTGGCAGAGAGGAGAAGGAGGATTGTGAATGATGCTTTGCAGTGTCAAGCAGTAGTGTACACCTGTCAGCATTTTGTTGCCTTCCTGAGTTCGGTTTTCCATAATTTAACAATTCCAAAACTTGAAAGAAAGTTCCATTTCTGAAGGTAGCAGAATCTCTGATTTTAATGGGAATTGAAAAACCAGGAGGGAGAAGCTGGGAGCAGAGGGAGTCCTTGCCATCTGGTTAGCAGGCCCAGCAGTTTTAAGTAGGTCTGGAAGTGTTTCTAGATGAAAGGAGTGGTTGATGGCAGCCTTTAACATCTTCCAGCACAACACCTCCTCCATCCTCTGCTCATCATCCCCACAGCATTTCAAAGGTTGACATACTGAATGACTTTTCTCTCAAAATGGAAGGAAGAGAAATGGTATGCAAGTCCCTGGTACTGAAAGAAGGAAGAATGTTGCTTGAGTGTCCTTTTTTTTGTAGCACATGTCATGAGAGGGAGCATTTGATATGATGGGGCCTTGAGGATCCATATTCCCAAGCATTAGAAAGAGCATTGGCACATACAAATTTCTGATATAAGCAGACAGGAAATATTATGTAGCTCTGGTGTGAGCAAATTGGTATTAAAATGTTAAATGAAAGGGTATAATATGCTCAGATGTCTGTTAAGAGCTGAAACCCAACCATTTGGTGAAATGAACCTTTTCTACATTCAACTAAATTCCCACTGTGATGAATGTGACTTAAATTGTACATAAATTTATGGCTTTTAAGGGTAAAAAACATAATCTGCTTTCCAAAAGTCAGTTAAATATTAAAGAAGTAGTTAAGAATTTTGTGTACTTTTTCAGTCCTTAATTCAACTTCAGGTTATGGGGTGAAGTGGATGTAGCTTGCTGGACCCAAGCAATGCAATTGTTAAGCTGGCATTCCTTCCAAGTTGCTCTGTGTTACAAAATGTACTATATATACAGTCAGTGAGTAGTATTTATGCAGGGAAAATGTCCACTGGAATCAGTGGAATCAGGATTTTTCATATGGTCTACAGATACACAGGGCAAAACCTTGACACGTTTGAGGTATTTGGGTATCTGTGTATAAACTTTGAGCTCTGCAGAGTTTCAGGTCAGATAGTCATCTCATACATATGGTGCTCACTGAACTGCTTCTGGAAGGAATGAGGGAGAGGTCACCACATAGCCAGAAATATTCATTACTTTTGTTAAACACAGTTCACATCTTGGAAGAACCATAAATGTTATACTTAATTCTATTAATTTATTGCACCCCAAGTGTTTAATCCTCACAGTACAGTGATGATGCATGCTTTAATTCCAAGTTGTTTGAAACTTATAAGTTGAGGCAGTATGAATTTAAATAGAAGTTTAAATGATTTAAAAGCTTAGGTATGCCTGTGCTGCAGTCATGGACATACCTAAGCTGGTTTAACACTAGTCCATTGGGGAGCTGGTAGAAATCTAGCTGTGGCAATGTGGACCTTGTAGCTGTCTGGAAAACATGCCCAAAAAGCTAGGTAAATACTTGAGTGGGTAGACTGGCCTGAACTCAAAGGCTAGACTACTACCAGTACCTAATTTAAAGCTCGCCTGGTTACGTTTACACAGTATTGCAGTCACATTAATTGTGACTACAGTATAGACATATCCTTCTGTGATTTCTGTGGCTCAGCCTTGTCTTCTGGCAGATGATTCCCATGCTGTTCTGAAAGTTGTGTGGAGAGTGTCAATTCAGCGGTCCCTGGGAAAGGTCTTTGCAGTTATTAAAAAACTCACAGCACAACATAGGATGCACTTTTATTGCATATTTTATCCCATATTGAAACGGTGGGCTCTGATCTCAGGCACGTGAGCAACTCATGAGTCAACCTGGGTGTTTGCATAATTGGGACCTTATTGTTTGCTTGGAGGAAGGGCAAGGCAATGTTGAGAAGCCAGGCTTCCCAGCTCTGTCACACAGGTGTGGACAAGAGGAAACCACTGGAGGAGCTTGGGCAGAGCGGGTGTTAAGGTGCACGGAGCCTAGGGCAGAGGCAAATGCGTGAACCCCTTCCTGATTCTCTCCTGCCCACACATGGATGATGAACCCTGCTGCCTGACCTGGCCCAGGTTCCTTCACCTGCCTACCCCTTCCTGTGGCCTGAGGACCAAGAAAATTACTGTAGTTCCTCACCCCTGAAATGGCTTCACGTTTTGTGCAGAAACAAATTTCAAACACCACAACACAAGGTTCTTTTGTGTTCACTGCCTCAAATAAGAAAAGGATGGATGGCTGCTCTTTCTAGTGAAAACCACTGAGTCACACATGACTGCTTTTAATAAAAATCAGCTCTCTGAGGGTCAGCCCTCAAGTCCACAGCAGCAATCAAAATTACAGACGCAACATATGAGGACTGGAGTGTGTGTGTGTTGAATTTCTTGTTATATGTTGATGTTTTTGAGAACAGCCATGATTTTTTTGCAGGTGTAATTGCTACTGAAGGCTGCTGAACTTGAATCTAATTATTTGAAGTGTAGAAAGATTGTTGTATTAAGCAGTGACGTCCAAGATGTAGTTGAGGGACATAACAGAAAGAATAACAATTTTGGAAGCAATAGCCAATATGTATATGTGAAAATTGTTGGGTCTGGAGACCAAATCTTCATCAAATTTATGCTGATGTGAACTCAAGCTGTGGATGATATTATAATTAAGAACACAGTCTCAGTGTGTAAGTTCCCTGTCTCTTAATACTGTTCCTGAGCTTTATTACTATAATGAACTTTTCCTCAGTACCAGGGCTGGAATTTCTCCTCAGAGTGTAGAACAGGAAACAGAAAGATGATGTGATTCGCTCATACAAAATTATATGTAGTCAGTGGTTTGGTTATAAAAGTTCTGTTGCTTTTAGTCTTTGTCCACTGTTCCTTCCCAACAGAAAGCAATGGGAAACACATGGATAAGAAGTGAGTTACTCTGTTGACTTTCACTGTATAAAGATTTGTTCTGTGTTCCAAAATATGCTCTGAAAGTCTTGAATTGATGGGAAGTGAAGAAAAGTATTTCTGCTCTTTGCTATTCTCAAAAAATCTTGTAATACACCAGTTAGATAGAAAGTTGAATTGTTAACAGATCAAAGTTGACTTTGCTGTGCAAAAAGTAGTTTAGAGGTGTCTCTTTATGTCTGCTGAGGTCCATATAATATGGACCATGTCTCCTGACTTTGCTCAGTTAGTCAGCTCAACGGAGCAATGCCAGGTTACTCCTAGGGGAAAACCAGATCTTGGATCTTCCAGTACACAGTTAAGGCTCTCTAAGTATTGTAGGCTGCTAGACCTTCAGTTGTTATTTATTTGCTTGACTGATGAGAAAATAGATACATTTTAAGATATTTTTTGAGTTGTTTTTTTTTTTTTAATTTTGTTTTTGGTTTTTTCACTTGTTTGTTTTTCATTAATTTATTTACTCATTTTGTCATGTTTGATGATGCATGGCTTCAGCTTTATATAACTTGAGTAGGACAGAGATTGACCTTTTGAGGTCTCATATATCCAGACATCACAGGTTTTTATGTGTCCTGCAAGAATGGAGGAACAACTTTGTGTCTAATTAGAGTGACAGAGAGCTGTCTTAAAATATGGAAGATGGTAACATCCATTTTTTGCCTTTTTTTTTTTTTTTTCTCCTTTAACATTTGAGGAGTTTGCTTGTGTAGTTTAGGATGTACTGTCAAGAATTAAAGAGTCCAATTCAGGTTCTGATGTAACTCCATTGACTTACTGGAATTTCCACAGTCACAAATAACTCATGATGGTCAATATTCAAAAACAATTAAAAAGCATGCAATTTTGGGAAACAATGTTTGGGTTTTTGGTGGGGTTTTTTGTTGCGTTGTTTGTTTAGGGGTTTTTTGTTGTTGTTTCCTTGCAAAGCTGGTATTGTATGAAAAACATATACTAGCAGAATTTGAAAAGTTAATGTAGAACTGGAAAATGTTGTCTCTCTTTTACTCTAATGTCACCGAATACTTACTGAAAAATTAGCACATTTTTTCCCTAAATTGTGAGGTCCTGATATAACTATCAGACAAAATGTACAATTTAATTCATTTATTTAACTGAAGAATGTACTAAAATCGGTGTGATATTTGTTCCTTCTCTTGCTGTTTGAAAAACCTTTGTAGACTCTGATCAGTTGGTACTAGCTGCCATTTTTATCTAATTTTGTATATTAAAAGTATCACTATATAAAATAAGTATTTCAGTAAAGTCTGTGACAGTCTGGAGAAGAAATGGTGTCGGGACACCTAACAGCATCTTCTGAGCACCTAGTGAGGTTACTGAGGAGGTGAAGCTGAAGTTCAGGAGCACGGTGTGAGAATGGGAGACAGTACTCCTAAAAGTGAGGGAATGGGGGAGGGGAATTCTAGCCAAAACAAGAAAAAATGTTTTGCCATGAAGTTTTGGAACAGATTGCCCAGAGAAGCTCTTAAATGTTTTCAAAAGGTTTTCACGATCTGACTGGACAGAGCCCAGACAAATGCATTCTGAACTCAGAGCTGAACTGACTCTGTAGGAGATGGGACTAAATGAGCCCCTGAGGTCCCTTCCAACCTGCCCAACAGTGATTCTTCGATTCTGCATTAATTACCACATTTAGGGGAAGTTAAGGATCATTATGTGCTTTAAAATCAGGGTGTTCATGGCAGCTTCTAGCTATAAAATATTGTACTTGTTAAATAGAAAACCTGAATGAGAACAAATTGCAAGTTAAAATTACCATAATGCAAACATTAGCAACAAAGTAGAGGAATGGCCAGTGGCTACCATTTTACATACCTGTATGTAGTCCTATACGGTCCAGCAAGAATGGTATCTGTTGGGTAAAAATGGAGACCAAGTGCTATCCTCTATTTCAATGAGCAATGCTATAATTTTTTATATTTTTTTTTAATTTACAGTGTATTCTAAGTATTAAAAGCAAAAAGAAAAAAAAACATTTGGGAAAACATGTAATTTCCAAAATATTTTTTTATTATATCAGAATGTCTATTTTTTTTTAACATAACTGCGTTTTCACGATACTTCCAAATTATTTTTGTAAAGCGATGATATTTACAATTTCAGTGCATTAAAAAAAAATATTAATATCAGCTACAGCATGAAATATAGATCTTTTCTATAAAATTTAATTCTTTCCCTTCTACACAGATACCTAGTAATAATATTACTGACCCACCTACTTTAATGAAAAGTGATTTGACAGAGAATTTTAAGTATATACGTAACAATACAGTTTTTGTGGTAAGGAAAACATATCTTTCTATCTACAGAGCAAGATTCTATACTCATAAATTAATGAGAAAAAACACCTGTTAGATGACTATTGCTTTGACCACCTGTGCCTTACACTTCCAACTATAGTATGAAGACTAGATGAAATTTCACTTATACAATATGGGCAAATACGTTGAGACAGTACACCCAGCAGAAACTTGAGATGAGGATTATCTTGTAGGGCTGGTTTTTCATCCTAGCTAGGGTGTGTTACCTTAATAAGTAAGCCAAATAATTACTTATTTACAGATTCAGCAAATGGTAAGGTCACACTGGCATTTCTGAGCAAAGAACCACACTGAACTGATCAGTTAAAGTGGCCTGAATGTCTTTGAAATACTCCAGTAGTAGTTATAATTAAAAAAAAAGTCTATGGGATTGTAAAAGAAAAGGTAATGGGGTAGAAGTGGATGTGGCATTCAGAACAGCTGAAGTCATGAGGGTTTACTAGGTATCCTGTCAACAGCTCAGTTTATTTTTCAGCATTTCATTAAGAAATAGTGAGTGACCTTTAAATGACATGAAAGTAAAGAAAATGTTTCACAATATGTGCAAGTCTTCCAGTTGTGCTCATTGTTTTTTCAATACAATAGGAAAAGGATTTGTACAGTGTGTTTTGCCAAACACCTTCAAAATTTTTCAGGAATCAGATAAAGCTGTGACCACAAAAACATTTTCCAGTCAAAGCTTCAAGGGAAAACTCACCATTTCTGTTCCTTAATCTACATCACTTCATGCTAGTATTTTATTTTCAAAAATGATCAGGTTCTTTTTAAGGTCTCAGGTTTTTAATGTGTATCTTGAGACACTTTTGAAGAAATCAGGTTGTCAAAAAATGGGTGTCATGATTTAACTCCACCTGGCAACTACGCAGCTGCTTGCTCTGTCCCTGCCCCCACTGTTATGGGGAGCAAAATCAGGGAAAAAAGGTAAAATCCATTATAGGAGTAAAGCAAAGTATAATAATAATATAATAATTGTAATGAAAAGGGAAGCAACAAAAAGAAGAGAGTGCAAACCCCAAAAAACACAAGTGATGCACAATACAATTGCTCATCCCCTGCTGACGAGTGCCAAGCCTGTCCCTGAGCGGCGATCAGCCCCTCCTGGCCAACCCCCCCCCAGTTTATATCCTGAGTGCAACATTCTATGGTATGGAATATCTCTTTGGCCATTTCAGGTCAGCTGTCCTGGACATGCTCCCTCCCAGCTACTTGTGCACCTCCTTGCTGGCAGAGCATGGAAAACTGGAAAGTCGTTGACTTAGAGTAAGCACTATCCAGCAACAACTAAAGAATCTCTATTATAAACATTATTCTCATAGTAAATCCAAAGCACAGCCCTGTATCAGCTATTAGAAAGAAAATTCACTCCATCCCAGCCAAAACCAGGACAGTGGGGGAATCAGTATATCATAGAAATTGTCCTCTGTTGGCATTTCTCAAGGCAAACTGGGCTATTTTTTATTTGTTTGTTTGTTTTGTGGGGCTTTGTGTGTGGATTTTGATTTCATTGCTGGTGACTGACGGAGGAAATAGAATTTAAATGTCTTTGTGTATATCTATGCAGTGCAAGCACTGGAGTCATGACCACCTACTTGCCTTCTCAGTGCTGGATTGTTTACTATCCCTCTTTATATTTACATAAACTCTGTCTTTTAAATACACAAATGCAGTGGGGCTGTGTCTGACCTGTTCTACGTGCTTTGGAAAAACTTTACTTCCTTAGGTGGACTAAATGTACATTTATTTTGAATGGTGTTGGAGACTATTTCAAGTACTGCACTGCACTTGTTTGTGAAGAGTATCTAAAAGGCTTTTGTTTAATTAAAAACTGTGTATGGGTTAAAAGCTCTGATATCAGTATAACTGGCATTTGAGGAGTTGTGAGATATAAAACTGGGGTAGCAGATAATGCAGGGAAGGTGAAACAAAGCTTCTGTTCACAAAATCTGCTTGCCTACATTGCCATGTGATGTTAATTAAATCTTATTTCTGGTCCTAAATGACTGTCCCAGTATCTCTGTCTTGTTGAGCTCTCTCCTTGTTTCGCTAAAGAAGCAGCAGCACCTGTAGTGGTTGTAAAAGGAGCATTTGTAGCAGTTGTCAAGAAAGGCAAGATTACAATGGATACTAGTTTAAGTAAAAAAGAGTTGGACATTTCATATGTCTGGGATACAGGGAATTTCCATTTCAGCTTTTCTTCAGTCCTTTTCTTCAGACTTTGATGTTAGCATCACATACTCACTAAGGGAATTTCTCTTTGCTGCAGCTCTGTGAAATAGGGAAGCATGATCATCATTTCAGTCATAGAAAACAGGTAGTATGAGCAGGGAAGGGTGAAAAGTGTCTATATCAGTAGATTTTTTGTTAAATGTTCAAATGCCTATCTCAGTTTGGAATTACGGACTTAGGCTTTGGTGTTTTAAGAGGGCAAGAGCTGAACCTGGCTTTCTTGAAAACATTGGCAAAGCAGTGAACCATCCTTCCCCTTCTTACATGCAAGCGTCCACTTGGAATTCAGTTGTATTTGATGGAGCAATAGAGAACTGATAGGCTTTGAGGATAGTGGACTTTTCCTTAGTAATTTCCAGAATTAGGAACATGATGGTGAAAAAGCCAAATACATTTACAAGTTAGTTTAGAAACTTCTTTTTCCCTACCATATGATAAAGAAATATTCATGATTAATGGAAAAATGCCTGAGGCTGTGAGCATACCACTGTGGTTAGGTAACATTGCTCAGAGTTTGCTCTGAGCAAACTGGTGATTTTTGAACCATGCTTAGCCAGTCACCACTGCAAGTCTTGGGCATGGAGACAGCAGTGACACAACAACTGACTAGCTCTGCTGTTTGGGCTAGTTAGCTGGGGTGCATGGCCACACTGGCACCCTGGGCCTAGAGTGAGCTTCTGACAAGGTAGTTGGTTTCTGTGCACATCATTGTACTGAATAGTCCAGACAAATGCAATATGCCTTAATTCCTGTTTCCAAGCTGTAGAATGTCTCCTAGTATGTGTTGCTGTCTCTCTCTGTCTGAACAAAATCTGCTATTACCTTTTCAATATTTTCAGTGATTGTCCTATGACTAGTTTCACGCAATCGTTCCCAGATGCTTCAGCCAAGTTCAGTTCCCTGTGGGCTTTAGGGCAGGCACAGAGCCTCCCAGACCTAAAGGGAGGTATGAAGGGTACCTTTTTCTCCCAGCACTTTTGTACCAAATGCTCTCTGCACCAGATTTGCACAGGAGGGTGTTATGTCCCTCTTGACACCCTTGCCCTCACTCCTGCAGAAGCTGGTTATGTAACTTTGTGAGGCTGAATTCCAGTATCTATAGTAACATTTAAACAATAATAAACCAGTTCCACAAACAGGAAAAAGTTACTGAAAACTATCCAGAAATTAGATCTTACCTCTTTTGGGTCACACAGGCAGCAAAGCAAGGGTTGTTGGATCTATAAAAGCTGTAGATGAAATCCTTATCCCTACTATGTCCTTTCACATTATGCAAGAGAGATGGAAGAGGGGAAGAGGTCTTTAGAGAGGAGACAATTGACCTGAAACAGGAACTGGCGCAGCTCTGTGTGGCCTCTTTCCAAAGATCCAAAGATGCTTTGAGGAGCTTGGTAAGAGGGTTTTATGAGGGATGGGTGTGGGAAGAGCCATGAGAATGTTACAATGGCTGCATTTCAAAGCAGCAGTGGGAGAGCACTGCTGCTCACCTGCCAGCTGGAATCTGTCTGGGATGTCTGGATTATATGGGACTAAGAAGAACAAGACTATGAGAACATGAAGATGGCTTTTCAGTTTACTCTTCTCTGTCTACACCGAAGGCACGCTCTCCTCAGGCTTTTTTGGATCCCTTACGAACAGCAAAGCTACTCCTGTGGTGAGAACCTCTCAAAAGAACTGCTTCGGGAAAACCTTTTGGTGAGGCATGGCAGAAGCAGATTCACATCAGTGAAGAAATTCCACCTTTGGTAAACAGTTATTTAGAGATATCGTCATAAAAATCAGTTGTAGCAATTCTGAAGCTTAATTTATTTAAATACATTCTGCATTTATAAATAAATAATTTACAAATAAAATAATTTGTAAATAAATAAACATGCTGTATTTTTTTCTGCAGCATCAAATCTGCCCTGTCATCTCTTCAAGGTGTACAATATCCAAAGCCTTCCTTTGGCCTCTTCCATTGTGCCTGTTGCCATCTCTCTTCTTTATGCAGCCTTTGCAGAGAGCATCTGGAGAGGGCAATTTATTGTGCACACACTTCTAATAAATGGCCTGGACAAACTGCTACTTGTCGGCCAGGTATTCAATGAATAGTTGCAAAATCAGGGTTTGGGGTTTGTAGAGCTTACAGTTTTGTACAGAATATATGTACTTTTCTTGGATAACACTAATGGCTCTCACTTTTAATGCAGTTTCCAACTTTTTTCTTTTTGTTCTTCTGTGTTTGAATACTTGACTTTTTCAAAAGAAATGTGATATAATTATAGCACTATATTCTGGCACAAAGTTTCATCTCTTTTTTGAGTGTGCTTATGGCAGGTAAGAATTATAAATTCAGAATACAGATGTCTCAAATCAGAGTTTTTCTTTATTTGGTTTCAGAGATGATAATAAAACGTCAGTTATTTAAGATGTAATGTGAAAATAGAAAAGATGCTTTGACTTAAGGGTCAAGCTTTAAAGAAATATTATTTTTTAAAATATGACAGATAAGATCACATTCATTTTCAAAATCAATTGAATTTTATTACTTTAGAGAAATAATTATATAATTGAAAATACAAATTTACTTCCTGCAAAATTTGCCAGTAAACCTTAAGTCTTTAAATCCTCAAATCTTCCAAGGAAAATTATTGCAAACACCAGTCCTTTGGGGCCGGAAGTTCTCGGAAATAAGCACTTTAGAAAGTTAGAACTTCTTATATATGGGCATACTCAACTTAGAGAAGTCCTCAGTGACATGCTTTTTCCACAGTATTCCAGACACTAATACTTACTCTGTTAACAAACTAGCTTTTAATTACATGAATAATTAATAAAAAGGTCATCAATCCATTTAAACCTTTTAAAGCTGTTAGGATCAGGGCTGGGGAAGAGATCTAAAGGTGAATGAAAAAAGGATCAGATGTGGAATATTTTGACCACAAAGGTCATATATCTGTCTTCAAGTGTACAAAAAACCAAAAACTAACAATAGTGATCTTGGCAGATATTAATGAAGAATTGGGAGGATCAGAAATTCTGGAGTGGAAAATCAACACACACACCCACTCAACAAAATTCACCCATGTATTAACAGCCAGCAACAGCCCATTTTGTGCATAAATCCTATTTAAATCCTTCTGCTGGAGTAGAAGTTTAGGAGAAATTTCAAAGACATACTCAAGAAGAGAGAGTTTCAGTCTTCATGAAGTCTTCTGGATTCTACAAAGACTTATGTATGTGTCTAACCTAATATACTGCAAATACTTCTGGCATAATAACTAATAATGTGTAAACTTAAAATGCTGGCTGTAAAGATTAGGTAGAATTGGAACCTAAGCAAAGACATGTAGGACATAAAGAGTAAATCATAAAAATCTGTCTTTTAAATATTGGTCAGCAGTAATGGAGTAGTTAATTCAGGCATAGAACTTTATATATCAAAACCACTGAATGAACAATGGTCCAGATTCTAAATGCCAATATGTCAATAGTTCCAAGGAAATGCAAGAGGCTGCTGTGGTAGAGTTGCTCTTCACTAAGCTTTACATGCAACAGAGTCACCTGTGTTATTAGTTCCTATAGTTTACAAATGAAATAGCATGATGGGGTAAGAACCAAATATTTGCATCTTTTTGATATTAGTAAACATCTCAACAAATCTAAGAGAAAACACCTTAAGAAATCAAATGTAGTTCTTTCTTTAAAGGTCCTGGTCAAAGAAACTCTAAGCCAGTAGGTTCACCAACAAGCTATTGAGTCTTTAGTGGAACACAAGGTGGATTTCCCTCGAGTGGTTGCCACTGTTTTAAGACTTACAGTAAGCATTGCTTCAGTATTGCTGTGTAGCCAAGCAAGAATATTTGCTTTAAGAAGATGCTACATCAGCTTTGTATTTTCTTTGTGGCCTCTTCTCCTCAAATGGTGAACTATTAATTGGGGTGCTTTGCAGGACTGGTGAGCATTCAACATTTGAAAGCAGTGTAAAGTCTGGTTACCTATCAGCACGCAGTCTTCTCAGACCAAGCTGATTTATTTCCAAATACACCCCCACCCCTGCATTTATTTGTCTTTGAAGGGGTTTTTGATGGTGTTGGGTTTTTGGTTTGGTTTTATTTTTCTTCCCTTTATAATTTCATTTATTGTTTGAACTTCTGTCAGTTTAACAGACTAGAGCTTCTGGTTTCGTATAGATAAAACACACCAAACCAGAGTTTTTTTCAATCTTAAAAACAGCTTACATATCCCAGTGGATAGGTGAACACAAACTGCACAAAAGATGAGTGAAAGAAGTAAGGTGGAAATAATTCAAACACAGATGATCTGCCTCCTTTCTTTCATCAAAATCTTCCGTTTTTAATTCTGAAATAGACACAAATCTTGAAGAAACATTGATTCAGTGAATACAGACTAAATTCCACATTCTCTTCAGCTGCGTTGCACTAGGAAGTTATTTGCCCCCACATATTTAACAGAAGATGTACTTGGATGTGCCTGGTGATAACCGTAACTGAGAGAAAGCAAAGCCATGCAGGTCCCTTTTTATGCCAGTGGCTGGCACACTGAGGAACCTTGAACACTCTCTTGTTTCTCAGACAGGGTATCTGTGGAATTTCTGCCATCTATGTGCAATGAATTCAGACTGAGATCTTAATACTGGCTTTCTTCAATCGAGTTTTGTTATGCACTTGGCATGCTTTCACACCCGAACCTCCCATCTGCAGCCTGCACCTGCATTGCTCAATATTTAACTCAAAGATCTCTGAACTTCCTGGACCATTAAGGTGCCTTTTGGTTTGTGGCTTGCTGGTGTGGCTGTTGCTCACCATAAGAAGGGGGTTTAAATGCAGTAAACAGTGTAGTTTTCCAGTTTCCTCAGTTTTGTTTCTGTTCACTGAAAAGAGCTCCTTTCTGGCATGCTGCAGCTTTTCCTTAGGATGAAGCTTGGGGCATGAAGAGCAGAGTATAGCATTTACAACCTGAAATTAAAATGCATCGCTTTGCATTCTTACATTTTCTCTTTCTGCACAGTAGCAGAGTGAGTGCAGGGTGTACTGCTCTCTTCACCACAAACAAACCCACTGTTTTCTGCTCTCAGCTACTGAACTGTTTGAAAAATAGCAATTCCTTCTTTGTCCTATGACTGTTTCTGATAAGCTGGCAATAAGGATTCAAGACTCCCGTGCAGCCTTTTGTGTGACGGAGCTGAGCTGCTTCACAACATACCCTCCCCATCCAGCAGGATGTTCAGCAGCTCGGTGGATCAGAGACACGGTGGGTATTTGCCCAGTGATCTTACATCTGCATTGCACCACAAATTATTCACCCTGGCTTTATAGCTATAGCTCTCCCTTCCTGATCTTGTCAGTAGGTTGAGTCCAGCTTGATAAAGTGAAAAATATCTCTGTGACTCCCCTTTAGGTGCATGCAAATTTCTGGTGAGCTGTATACTTTATTAGTAAGAACAAATACTTAAGTATCAAGAGTTTGCTCCTAAAAATTCTAAAATTGTGCACAAACACTTCTGGGTGCTCTCAAATATATCTAAGTACATATATTATTACAGATACATATATAGTGGCTTGGATAACCTGTGAACTTGAAGATTTATTGGCCTGACTTTTATGTATGGGAGGTGACATAGTACCTGTGAAGACTCGAGGTCTGCTCTACACTAGACAATAGGTTTGGAGCTTGCAAGCCTTCCACAGTTATGGTCAGAGAAAAAATTGCTTTTGCTCATATACCTTCTTTCCTGGGAAACAAACAAACAAACAAGCACTTTTCTGGTACAACTGTCTCCACTGGAATTTTACTGAATCTAGAGCAGTGAAGGATCACGTTGAACTGCTCTGGATGTGGCACTTTACTGCTTTCTTCAAGCTATCTTGAAAGGGTTAGTGGGCATTGACCGGCCATCCAGTTCCAGAGAATCCTTTGTGTGTGACCATTTTTTATTTTTTTTGGCTGTTCAAGGCAAGGCACTACAAGTAATTAATAACCCATGTAAAGCTGCTGTCGAGATGTCTGTGGGCAACAAGTAGAAGGGTGTTTGTCAAAAGAGGCATGGTTTAATAGTCTCAGCTCAAGATTGTAATGGAGGATCTCCTGACTTCATCTTGTGACTTTGACAGTGATTGCCAGTCTGTCTTTTGACAGGTCACATATTCTCCACGCACTTCTATTTACCTTCTCTGAAATGGGTTAAAAAGTTTTACTTAACTTTTAAGAACCAGAAGTAATTAGTTTCTGTTTACAAAATACTGTCAAGACATAAACCGTCAATCATCAGTCTCACCTACCTTTAGTTTTCTGAGTATTAGGTGTCCTACACATGCTCTGCATTCAGTGGATGGAGACCTCTCCAGAGGGTGACACCTCCCCATGTTGTCAGCATGGGAGAAGCTTTTTCTTCTGAAAGAAATTTCCCCTTTCTGGTCATTATAAAGGGAATGTAAATGATTGACTGAGACTAACTTATAGATGGCTAAGGTGAAGTGAAATGCATCCTATCCTAGATGCTACAGTTAAGGTTGTTTATAGACTGTGCTAAGGAGGCAGAGTTTGCACTTCCCAACTCTAGTGTCTGAAAATGAAAAGACCTGCTTGAATGAGAGTGATGACTGTTTCATGAGGAAATGCCCAAAACAGAAACAATCTAACCCAAATTAGAAACAATTCAAGTAAAATCTTCCAGCATAGCTGAGTTGTTTCAATGAATTGGAGGGAATGGGATAGAGGGCTGCTTGGAGCCTTAGGAGCAGGACAGGGGCACAGGATCACAAAGTATTTTGAAAACTCGTGTTAGAGAAGAGAAGATATAAGGAAAGAAAAATAGCAATTATAGATATTATCATTGCTATGGAGCAAGGCCAGTGCAATAGCCCAGCTGCAAGCACACTACCTCGCTGGGAAGCTGAACAGAGGGAGAGAGTCTTAGGCCATCCGTCTGAGTGGACCAGTAGAGACACAGTGCTCAGAAGTGATCTCAACTGCAGGAGGCAGAGTGCCAGCCACATTACTAACACAGCCTCCTTTGCCAGCTGATCTTTTTGGCATCGGTGGTGTCAGCAAAGCAAAACACAGCTTAATGAGATTGCAGGAAGAATGGCAGGCGATGGCTGTAGGTGGGCAAAACTTCATTTCAGTACACTATAGCTGCAGTTTTCCACATCATGTGTGGTGACAAAGTTGCAGATAGACTGGAAAGAGACCCCTGGGTGGGACTACCCCATCCATCCAGAAAGATGGTTGTTGATGAAAACAGGCTGAAGTCAAAGAGCTGGGCTTGGAATGCTCCAGGATCTTACAGCTCATGTTAACAAACTGTCCTCCTGCTGAGAGCCAAATTTCCAAATCCTGGCTGCTTCAACATTGCTAGTCCCTCCCGCAGTCCCCTGGGTTTACTGTGTGTATTATGCAGGGTTTCCAGCTCTCTGAGTGCTTGTGTTCAGTCTGTGGCAGTTTGCAGCAGGGATGTGTCACTGGGCAGTGCTTGGCAGAGGGGCCTGGGAAGGGATGAGACAGCACACACCATGGACTTGGGTAACCTATGTAGTTGTAGGTACTTTCAGCAATGACTACCACTGGCTGCACATTTGTAGCCACAGCAAGCCAGAATGATTTCAGGGAAAAAGTAAACATGAGGAGGCATTGCCTAAGAGCTCTTGATTTAAACTGAGTTTGAGGTGGTAGTACCTGTCAGCTGTTGCAATTCTTGAAACATTGGTGATGCCCAGTCTTCTATGGATAGCTGAATCTCAGAAACCTGTGGGTTATAACATACCTATTGGATTAATACCTATTAGGTAGGATAATACAATTTAAAAAGACATTTTAGATAATCTGTGTCTCTCCTGTTGCAGACAATTGTATCATACAATCCCTTTCACAAGCTAATTGTGTGTCTCTGTAAACCCAGTTAGTTTTCTGTTTCCTTTTTTCTTCTTGTCTGTTTCAGAACCCTATTTCTTTGCTGGTTAAAACTCTAAGTTATGGTGAAAATGTCATAATTCAAATTTCCATCAAGTGTCAGCATTATCCGGTAGCTAAAAAAGTTATTTTAGCTTCCTGGTGTTAATGCTGTATCCCTATTTTACTAATGACCTTCATTTCCCTAGGTTAAACAAATGAGCCTATTGTGTTCTTATGTATGGTAGCCTATCTGTTCTTTGGTTCATGCCAGTCATGTGCACTGCTTTTGCATCCTGAATTCATCCCTTCTGAACAATGGGTGACCAGAAGTGTATGCAAAATATTTCAGAACTAGATGAAGTGATGCATTGCACATTCCCATGAATACTGTTCCATTTCTAATGGAAACATTTTGTTGAAATATCCCAGGGCCATATTACTTAGTTCACCATTACAATTGGTTCTGATCCTGTGGTCTTGGTATCCTCAGTTTTCTCTTCTTTGTTTCCAGGTGATAACCTCCACCATGCTGCAGAAATTCTTGTTTCTAATCTCTAAACACAGGAATTAATATTACCTTTCATTTATGATAACCTACAGAAACACTTTGTTCAATGGTGAATTTGTAAAGTGTTTACTGAACTGTTCCTGATTTATATCAGTGCAGACAGGTACTTAATTCATTACTATTTTTATTTTACATAAAACAGAAAAAAATTGTATGTACCCAGAGGGTGCATTGCCTAATTTATGAGAGCATTAGCATTTGAGTGGGTTAAAAAAAGATATTGGTAGTGATATTGAATATTAATAGATCTCTACTTTAGATTTCTAAATCCTTGTCCCAGCTGTGTACAATTTTACTAAATTGAATTGAGTTTCATAGTTTGTCCCTTTGCAGAAAGGAGAATGTATGTACTGCATTTTTCATTCCAAACACATTAAATAACTTTTCCCCGGATAAAAATCCACTTTCTTTGTGCAAGGATAACTGAGCAATAAGAGAGTTTAACCAAAGTTAGCTTAATACACCTTTGCAATACAAATATGACAAGCTTGCAGAAAACTATATGAGCTGAAGTTCTGCAGCCAATAGATGTGAAAGGGCCAAACATTACTTTTGGTAGAGGATATTATGCTGAGTTGTACAAAAAAAGTGGTTTTATGCTGTTGGTATTACTAATATTTCTGCAGTTTATTTCTATAACAAATCCTATATTTTAGAGTAAATATAGGAGGGTAAAGTTGAAGGATAGCATTTCATTTTAAGACTGTGTTTTCCTGCCTTTGAAATGCTTGTTTTTTCAACCCTGTAGTTGCACTAATGGCATTCTTTTTCTTGACATCTCTGCGTATACTTTGCATACAGAACATTCATGAAGATGCAAAATTATTACATACAGTGCAAGAAGGGCTTATTCATTGTCTTTTTATTACTGGCAGTTCTTGAGAAATGGAAAACAGTGCTTGCTTTCTTTTCATTCTTTTTAATTTTTTGCTCTATTTCAAGCCTACAGAGATGGGGCCTTTGGGAACTATGACATTGTTTTTCCTACTTTGAGGAAAATGTAACTGTCATCCAGCAGTGCCTTATCTGCCACATTTCTCTGCTTGAAGTAATGTTTTATAGAAGTACTTGTTTATAAGCGCAGAGGATCTTTGGCTACTACATGCCCTCCTGCTTTAATAGTTATTCCTAAGAATCTGACTAGTCATATTTCTTTAAAAATAAAAGCTGGCAGGTTATTTTGGTGCTAGGACTGTTTGAAAAACAAGATAAAAAGCTTTATAAAAAGCAATATTAACCAGGCCAAACAATGCCATAATCTCCAGAAACATTTCATCCTCTAGGTGAGTTTGATGTTCACAAGAGAAGAACAAGCCTATGGGTGAATAAGGAACTTTCATTTTTCTTCCAGCTTTCAGTGCAGCAGATGGCCAGAACCATGATCCTGATGTCCCTGGTGTCAACCTATGTCTTTCCTCTGGCTCCAGTGGATGTAGGTTTTTATTTTTATCTTTTTGACGTCTTTGGGATCTGTTGTATGCAAATACCAATTGTCTTTTTTTTTTTTTTTTTTGTATTAGAATGTTTGATTCATTAACCTGTTTAAAGAACATTAAAAACCTGGTGTAAGGGTTGCTATAAAAACTGTTAAAATATTAATAACGGTTTGGATTTTCAAAGGCAGGGAAATGAGGTAGGAACCCATAGAGAGCTCAGTCCACTAAAAGCCATGGGAGATTTAACTATTAAAAATTGTTTTTTTCTTCTGGCAATCCTTGCCACTGTGTGCAGAGTACATATGTGAATTAAGATGTATCATGCATAGTATGACAACAGTTAAATCCATAAATGTCATCTGGTTTAGCTCTCAGGAGAATAAGGACATTGTGGGTAAAATATGGCTACAGCATTTGATAAAAATTGAAATTATTCTTCTGTTGGTAAATGTCTGACATGCCTTGCTGAAGAGGATCACAAAGAGTCTTTTAAAAGAGGAATTGGGAACAGAGGCAGAGAAAAAGCAGGGGCTGGCTTGCCAGATACCCCCTTGCTGCTCTAAAGATATGCATTTTTAAGTTAAATATCAGAAGTAGGTTCTTTATAGTTGAAATTTATATTGCAACTTGAAAAGAAATAATGAAGAATGAGATTTATTTTATTTTCTACAGTAGTGACACATCCAGTTTTTCCAGCTTTGAGCTAACTTGTCCTGTTTTTGCAGGAAAACCTTGATGCCCATATCTGAAAGTATCATTCCACACCTTAGGATAAGCTATAAGCAACCCCTGGAAGCTAAACTGTGGGGATGAACTCTTGTATCCCTCTGAAGCCTTAAGGTCAGAGTCTAAGAAAAAGAGTAATGACAGAAGTGCCTACAGGACAAGAATATAATTTTGTCAAGAGTAGCAAAAGAAACTATAATGTTCAAACCAAAAATTAATTTGAATAACAGACATTGTTACTGAACAATTGTACAGAGTTCAAAACAAAGTCATCTCTGCATTCACCCTCCCCTTTTTATGATTCACTTGAAGTTTATTTTTTGCTTAAGTGAACTTGCTTACTTCCCAGAAATTCATTCCTCTTTCTATAAGTAGATTCATGAAGCAGAAATTCTGTCTTTATGTTACAGAAACTCCACACCTTTTGTGTTTTATTGTACTGCCGGTAGTTTCATCTTGTTCAGATGTTTGCTTGCAGGGAGATATGGGGCTCTGGTTATGATAGTAATTTATTACCTATTTTATTGTTGCCATTTGGTCTATCCTAAGAAAAGTTTAGCCTTGGACTTGTGTCCCCAATGGTCTGAGATACTCAACATCCTCAAACTCCTGTGTGAGCACAGAGTACATTTAGCATAATGTTGGGGCTGAGCCAAATGCTGAATGTCGCACAAAAGGAAAAGAAAAAAAAGAAAGGTTCACCTTAATTTAACTGTTTCTGCATCTGTCAAAGAATTGTTAATGTTTTAACTTGGAAGATACTTCCCAGCATTTGCTATGTGGGTCATGTCAAGTCACTCTGCAGGTCATTTTGTGAGCAGTTATCAACAAATCGCTGTGTCTGAGGCATGGAATTGAAATTGCACTGTAGATCGCAGTGCAGTGCTCCAGAGATCAGGTTTCATTTGCTGGACTATGCCATCAATTTGGGGAAAAAATACTTTAAGAGAAATTTGTGTATTTTGAGCACAGGTCATGCCCAAAGTCTGTGTGTGCTCACACTCATGGGTGCAAGAGCCCAGTACAGGCTTGTCATTATAGCTCCTTGGCCTACTGCAATGATGTCACATAGGTAGATCTGATCACCCAAAAGGTCCTAAAAACACATCCAAGAATGGTTAAAGAGGAATATGATCAGTCAAACAGCTGCCTAAGGGATATGGTGGTGCCATACAAACTGTAGGCACCGTATGGCTGGTGTGTGGGATGAGAAGCAGGAAATATACCCCTGCTGGAGGATGATCTCTGGCTGAACCCTTCTCATCTCTACTCTCTTCTGCCTACCATTTTTATATCTTTTTGCTCTGCAATTTTTTGCCCCATAACACAAGCAAGTTTTTCACCCAGAGAGTGGTTGGGCACTGGAACAGGCTCCCCAGAGAAGTAGTCACAGCACCAAGCCTGACAGAGCTCAAAAAGCATTTGGATGATACTCTCATGCACATGGTGTGACTCTTGGGGATGGTCCTGTGCAGGGCTAAGGGTTGGACTCTCGCGGGTCACTTCCAACTCAGGATATTCTGCAATTCTGTGACTCTTCCACCTTAAAAAACTCTCCACCTTTGATCTCAATTGCTTCTGTAGCTACTACTTCTGCTTTTTCCCTTTCGTGAAGGTTTTAAATACCACTAGGATTTCCTCTCAGTTTTGTGAGAGACTCCATTCAGCCCAGTTTTCTGCTCCATGCAAGTCTTTGCTGAATTTTAGAACTATCCTACAATTGCAAATGTCTTTATCCTATCAGGCCTGTCTGGCACATAGTCTGGGCTTCCTTTCCACACATGGCCCTGTTCTTACCCCTGAGTGTTTCTGCGGCACAACCATCACTACTCAGTGTGAGTCTCATGGATTCTGTACTTAGTTCATGAGTGCCAAAGCTTTGCACAGAGTTGTGTGCAAAACAGTACAGCAACAACTACACCTGGGGCTGGATGCACAGTTTTCACACATGCATGTGATAAATAGGTAAACAAAATTGTGGATAATGGAAAAGGACAAAATCCACAATATCATGTTGAGTTTTGCATGATAAGTTTGCTGGATTTCTGCAATGTCACTGCCCTTATAAAGGCAGTGGCAAGGTGCTTTTTGCATGTCTCTTTGACTGTACCTTTCTTGTTTGAATAATGATTTTTTTGGTTCTATGCAGCACCTGGGGCAGTTACTTTTAATGATAAGTACATGAGAGAGAGCAACCACTAACACAGAGCAGTTTCTGCTGAGTTCAACAGCCCATGCGGATCTTGCTGACCAAGAAGACACTGTGTGAGGGGGTTTATACCTTTGGTCTTGCTGAGAATCAAAAAGGATTGTTTCAGGTTTATTTCTTACTGGCTTTTACATACATCTCAGGCTGTGTTTGCACAGCAAGTGGTCACTTAGTGTTGCCACTTGTTTTTCCTTCGGTCTTTCTGAGAACAGAGCAAGCAAGGATTTGTGGTTTCCTCCTTTATCAAGAATAGCAAAACTGAGACAGTAAAATTCCACATGTGGCTCCATTTATAGAAATTACCTTCTTAGGGCTGGAGAAAGAATTTTAGAAAGAATTTCAGTTTAGAAGAAGCAACATTTAAACCAAGAGTTTAATTTTGATACAGGGGTCTTTAACCACTGAAGAGATGTCACTGGTACTAAGTTACTTCTGCTTGGGCCTGTTACCCCAGACTCATGTCATGTCTACACCATATGTCAGTGTGTCAATTACCTAAAATACTAAATATGTGCTCACAGGGTGGAAGCAGTCAGGTGCCATCATTTCCAAGAGAGGTACAAGTCAGTTCCAGTCCCAGACCTGCATCACTGCCTAGGATGGGAGTGTTTACGTTCCAGCAAGTCTACCTGAAACCCAAGATTTGTAATATTATAATACTGCATGCTGACCTATCTCCATAGCTTCCACTATAGAACTGGCAGAAGTGTGAACAGAGCTATGCAATAGTGTCTCCTTCTTTCCCCTCTCAGTGTGTCTTTCCTTTCTTGGCAATCAGTTGGTCCTCTCACTATTTTCATTCTGATTTCCATCCTTGTGTTTTTCTGTTGCTCTAGGCATCCTAATTTCACCAGATTTTTCTGGTATCTGAACTTGAACTTCACCATAGAACTTCAGAATCAGTTGAGCTGAGGTTGAACTTCCAAGGATTTGGACTTAAGTGACACGAATTGGATAACTCATTTTCAGGAGAGTTGGATATGAATTGAGATTTTGGGTCTGGGTCTGAATTTGTGTTAGATAAAATCTGAACACAGTTTTGAAAAAACCTAAAAAGATGAAAAGATTAAATTCAAAGTCCTAATCTCTGGATTTAAGTGCTCTTGTATCCAAGGTTCTATTTTCCCATAGCAGATAAATATAAAATTCAGATCTACAGTTTTGCCTGTGGCTTATCTCATAGTTCTGTTTCACAGCTCAAATTTACATCCTTCTCATAATACACATTAATAGCCCTTCTGTAAAGGTATCAGATCAGGTTTCAACTCTTTAAACATTGATACTGGGTGTGCTGCCTTGTTCTGTAAGTCATTGTGCTGGTCACGCTCGCTGCACTAGGCACTGGATCGTGTACTCAGGGTTGAGGTCCCTGATACAGCAGCTGGAGATCTGATTTTTCATAAGCCACACTCCTGAACAGCCAGCAGTAAATATTAACTCACCTGTAAGCATCATTCGGGAGGTTTGGGGGATGATTGATTCCCACCAAAGTAATGGAAAACAGCTCCTCTGATTGATGTAGGATAAGAACTATCAATCTGGGTGTCTCCTTGAAATGATGATCTCTCATTAAATAAGGAGCAAAATGCCTCATTATTTTTTCTGTAAATGAACAAGTCAGACCTTTGGGGAAATATGGTGTCTAGAACAGGAAACCATGGCAGAAGAGTAAGGATTTTCATGTCACAGCTCTCTGAGGATGCAATGTTCAAGAGGCAAATTCCTACCATGGAGTAAACCCTTGGGTCTGCAGTGGTAAGATGACAGACTTGGGGTCATGGCCAGTCTGGTGTGGAACTGACAGCAGTGATCTCTGAAGGTAAAATAAATCAGGTGCTGGAGAGGTGGGAAAGGGGAGAAATGAGAATTCAAAACTAGAAGGATGTCCCAACAGCCTAATAAGCTTGGCTCAGCCATTCAGCCTAAGACCCGTTATGTAAATAAAACTCAAATCCTAAATTTTGTGACTTGCATAGAAAAATCTCTGGGGAACCAGACAATGATGAAGAGCATTGTAATCTTGCTGTATGCATAGCAGCCTCTGCTGAAACCTAAACCCTGGAGTTCCTGAAACATTTTTATTTGTTCGGGATTGAAAATACACTGAGGATTAATTAACCTTTCTGTTTTCCAGCAAGATATCTGGAATTTTGCCATGTTCTCATTTAACATTTATCTACAGAAATGTGAGAATTATGAGACTACATTTTGTTTAAAAGTGCCAATTTGTCATGGGATAGTTTGATTTAGCAACCAAGAAACCTCTTGGAGTTAACTAGAGGCATATTTTATATGGATTGTCAATGTTAAAACTGACTGGCTTGGCTTTATTTGAGTGCTAGGGAAACAGGTTGCTCCTTAGCTGAGACTGAGCGAGCTAGATTTCACCCTTGATAGAGCTGGGAAAGCCCAGAGATCAACAGCTATAGAGAGTATTTATAATGAAAGAACTTAGCCAGCCAGCACCAGTTTACTCAAAGGAGACATCAAAATTCATGTTTAATACTGTGAAAACAGGCCTAAAAGAAAAAATAGTGGTTCCTGTTTGCATAATTGGAATTAAGATTAACAAAACGAGAGACTGTGAATTTCCATTCCTTTTGCCCAGGAAGCCCTCTCTCATTGGGAATAATTGGCACAGTCATCAGTGAACCAGCCAGCTAAGGTGTGGTACACAGGGCACTTTGGGCAGTCAGGTGCTGGCAGAGATCACTGATTTTGGAACACTGATTAACGAGGGTTAGAATTAGGAAGGGAGTGAAAGTGGAGTTCAAAACATAGACATGCAGTAAGAATAGATGGTGAAGTAATAATTATTTTTTGTTATATACTTAGAATATACATGATAATATTTGATCACAGAAGGATTTCACAACTTTCCTTTGGAAAGTATTTATCTTTTCCTGAATGTAGATGTCTTCTTCAGGATCTTCTCGCAGAAGTGGGGCTTTCTATTACAAGATGGTCTAAAATCAAAACTGGCCCTGGCCCCCAGTACTGTAAGTACAACTTTTTGGAGAGGTCCCCCCGCTGTTAGCTGAGGTCTGAAGCACACATAGCCTCTCTGAATGCCCTCTCTCAACTTACTCGTCAGCTGAACAAGTACAATGTAGAGCTGGAACAGTAAGTGCTTGTGTACCCCTTGCATAGTTCATATAGTAGAGGTGCCTATAGAAAGCGACCAGAAAAGGAGCTCCTGTGAGTGTTGTGAATGGGAATTACAGGTAGAATAAATGCTGGAAAATGGCATATCGAGTGGGCTAGCACAGCATTGAAATTAAGTGGCTTGGAAGGCTGCATAGGCGGCTGTCTGCTATGTCTCCCTTGCAAGAGCTGGAGGGACACAGCTGCACAAATATTTTGGCTGTTCAGAGACAGGATTTTCTTCCTCAGCTCTGCTGCAGTTTTTGTATGTGTTTAAAGCAAAGCAACAATATGAGGTTGTATTCCTTGAAAATGATGGAAACACTATAGCCAGCCATGCCACTAGCAGTCCTTGCCAAAACAGTATGCAGCTCCAGTTTTGCCATCTGATTCATGTATGTAGATACAAGCTAAATGAATATCTGTTTGCACATGCAGCCAAGACCTAAAGAAAAGTCTGAGATTCAGAAATTCCAGGGAAATTCCTGAAAAATTTGTCCCTCTCATATGAATGTTTTTCCACAGCAAATTATGATATCCAAAATTTTGTTTTCCTGGTGGCCTGTTTACATAATAAAGACTATTTATATTATTGGGCAGATTTTTATATAAATCCTTAGAATATAAAATCCTCTCTTTATATAACTGTGTGAAAGTACAAAACTGACTGCAAGTGCAGTAATGTGTAAGTTATTGATGCCCCAGAGCCATAGACTATTACCAGAATTAGAACACCTCCTGGAGAAAGGAGTCTGCTACTGAGAATTTTTCAGGTTCATAGAAATGGCAAATTTGTATATCCACATTCTCACAGATGAGTGTTCAGCCATTCATAAAAGGATACAGTAGTTAATTAAGACATTTAACTCTGATGGTTGAGCTTCTACTCATTGTGATGTACAGTTAATTCTCCTTACATGATAAAAAAAAAAAAAGGAGAATGTAAGCCTTCAAGCCTTGGAGGAAGGCTGAAGGGAAAAAAAACAACCTACCAAAAGCAGTTCTTGGCATCTGCTGAGTTTAGAAATCTTCTCATTATTGATTGTCACAGAAAAACAAGAGAAGATCTGTAAAAAAGCTGGTAATGCACAGATTTGAAACTGAATCATCAGAAAAATGGGCTTATCTTGATGCTGTCGCGATGAATAAACCCCTGAGGCAATTAACTTTTTGAGTTCAGAGGTGTGAATGAGTCAGATTTTAGAGGGAGAGGTAGCCTCTTTTGCTCAAACAGCATATGATATTGCAAACAGGAGACGGAATTACAAAGGCAAGAGAGAAAAGTAGGAATGAGATCAGGGGAAAGGGGAATGTAATGTCCACGGCAAGAGTAGGGGAAGCAGAGCTGGGAAACAACACAATCTTTTCTGAGAGCCATAGGGAGTGAGGGCTGAGGATGCAGTGAGCTGGCAGCGCACCAAGAGCTGAGGAAATGGTGGAAGAAGGAAGGGTTGAATTCGTGGAAAATTAGTTTTCTTTCTCTGGGAAAGAGGTTGTTTTGTTTTTGACAGTCTCATTTGAACAGAAAGAGGAATTTGCCATCTGTGGAGACACCACTTCCAGAAAATCTTAACCTTTTCCTGACCGACTGTGGAGCAGCAGCTGCCTCAGACACTAACAGTGCAGTAGCCCCAGTCCGTCTCATTTTTCACTGCCGTCAGTTTGAAACGTCAGGGTTCTTTACAACTTTGTAATACAGAGGTTTTCAGTTCTCCTAACGTGACCTTTAGTGGCATTTATACCACTGGAAGTACAAACCTCCTTTCTTGGCCATAACTCACCTCCATAAATGTTATCCACTCACACCCAGGGACATACCGCACAGTGCCACAGCGTTAAATGCAGTGACTGATTGCTAGGATCTCCGGGAAGCTAATCTGATTACCTCTCCTCCATACTCTGAAGTGAGAAAGTTACAGTGTTTACATCCTTTCTGTTTGTCAACACCTGGGGTACTCAAATAGCCTAAGTGATGAGGGACCTGGAGGGAAATCAGTAAGAATTATTTGTGCTATAATCAGGTGTGCAGTGCAGCAAGCTAATAGTTAAATTTGCATTACAGTAAATCATGTTAGGGCAGCACAGGAAAATAAAAGCCAGCAAGACGGACTGATTCTAAAAATAAAGCAGAAGTTGTTTGTTAGGGTGGTCCGGAAAGAAACAGGGCAGTAAAATTTGTAGATGCTGTTTTGTAAAACACTACAGGAATGTGTAACAAACATGAAGAATTCACTGCTTTATTGTGAGGAAAGGAAAACCCTGGCTCGGGAAAATAGTTGTATTCCTCAAAGATACTGGCTCTTGGAGGAATAGTTGAGAGAACTGATATAATGTTTTGAAATTGAACTTTCCCTTTGGAAAATGCTGCTCCACAGGGTTCAAGATGTATTTCACAAAGCAGAATGTTGAAAACAAATGACTTTTTCAATGGGAAAGTTTCAAAGAAATTCAAAATCAATTGTGAGATCCCATTGAGATTATTCGCTCCTTGTTTTATTTCAGTTCTTTTGCATCACTTTTCTTGAATTTTTAATGTTAGTATTCTTGTTGAATTTCAATATTTATGTATTTTTTATTATACTCATGGATGTATATTCATGTGTGTATTATGTGATAATCTTTTAACAGCATTAACATTTCTTACTAATTGAAATATTTTTGATTTTTCCTGTAAAATATATGACCTCTATTTTTCATCTCAAATCTTGTTTAAAACACACTCTGGCATGCTGGAAATTCCCCATGACTAAGTGAACTCCATTTCCTGATAAGCTGGGCTGCCAGCTGATTATTTGGTTGGGAAACATCTCTCCAACATCTACTATTTTTTTTATTTTTTTTTAAATGAGTAATGGTTATTTTCTTGTCCCTGAATTTTCTTAAATTCTTTATTGCTATTTCCTCTTGATAGTTACAGCAATGTGAAAATCCTCATAACCTGTTAACTAGCACTCCTTCAAGTGAAATATAGTAACTGTCCATAAACTCACAGCATCCAAATAATTGAGTTTGGACCTCTGGATATCATCTAGTCCAACCCACTGTGCTCTGCTCAGAGCAGGTCAGCTGGGGCAGATTGCTCAGATCATGTTATTCAGATATTTCCAAGAATGGAGACTCCACAGCCACTCTGGGCAACCTGTGCTAGTTCTTAGTCCCCCTCATAGTGCAAATAATTTCCTGCTATCTAGTTGGAGTTTCCCATGTTGAAGTACATGCCTCTCATCCAGCCACTGTGCATCTCCGAGGAGGGCCTGGCTCCATCTCTCCACACTCCCATGCCACAACTGCTGTTTTTACTGGGCATCTCAACCAGTTAGCAGCACCCAGACTGTGCCCTGCTGCCCTGCAGCCTGCACAGTAGCTACAGTTCAGGGATGCCCTGACAGGTGTGGATGGCAGCTTATGGAATACAATAATATAATTGCTCTTATCTCTAACAAGATAATAAAAGATAAACCCTTATCTGTGGCTTGAATCCATTGATTTTTATGCGGTATGGATGAAGGAGTTCAAATGGTGCTGTGTGTTTGGCAAACTCAGTAGGTCTGTGTCTACTCAGATAGCACAGTGGTTTACTGTCTGGAGTCATTTGGCTTCGGCAAGAACATACAAACTTAAGCAAAAAATATTTTGAACCAGTCAACAGTTACCTGAAATTTACCACATTTTTAATCTAGAAGGGTTGATTTGGTAATTCAAGAATAGTGCACTTGACCTGAAAGAAAATGAGTGTACGATAAGGATTGTCACTGGTTATCACATCTGGCTAATCTTCTAATTTCTTAGTTTGTGAAATATTTTGATTAGAAAATGAGCATGACAATTTTGTGCTGGATGGCAAAAGGCTTTGCTGGCCTCTCTGAGGCTCGTGTAGAGCCCTAAAGAAGAGAGATGGTGCAATGGCAGCACAGATAGGTGCAGGCTGAACAACAGGAGGGGTGGTTGGCAGGAAGGGCTGTCCCCACAGCACTGACTCAGCAGCCAGGAGCTAATTATGCAAGAGGAATGGCACGTCTAAAGTGTTTACATTCTCTTATCAGATCAGTCAGTGTAAATAATGCCTTTGTCAGCAGCATGGCTGTGACCAAAAATCTTTGCAAATGCAGTATAAGGACTGTCTAGACCTCCTATAGCAAGGTAAACCATGCTGTTTGAGCCCTTGGAAGTCCTTTGAAAAGGTACAAGAGAGATGATTTTACCATGGTCAGAAGGAGGCTTCATCCTATTTCATCTAATTTCGACCATCACAGCTCCGTTAGCTTCAGAGAACCTATGCTGATTTAGGTCTTGTTCAAAGTACCTGAATGCTGTGTGATAAGTGCTGTAGCTATGCAATATACCCATGTATATAAGTTATATATGTTATAGGCAGTGTCATAAAGTGAAAAGCTTTTCTTACTGTGTGACCATTAGAATTATATAGGTATGTATATTTGCTTAATGGAGTTATTTAAGAGCCTTTTTCTGGCCTGTTACAGCAACAGGTTGTCTCTTTAACTTCTAAGAGCAAACAGAAAAAATACCAGTAGAAAAAAATGAGGCAGAGAGGAGATTTCTGGTTTGTAGTGTTATAAGTTATGAGTAGTTTTCATTCCCACTCCATTCTCACATAGCAATCTGGAGAAGGAAACAAAAATATTACATTTTTTTTCAACCAGAGATGAGTTTTCAAACAGAATGTAGGCACCTATGACTCTGCTTACCACCTCAAAACTACTTAGCATTATATGCTTCAGTAAAACAATTAGATTTCCCAAGTAAGTAATTAGACTTGAGAAATTTGAGCTTGAATATCAAGTCCCAGAATCAGTGGGAGGTCACTGAAGTTACAAATAGATCTACATTAATTTTTAGTTATCATTTTGAATCTTTCCAAAATGTAATTGAATTAGCAGCTGAAGATACTAAATGGCTTATAGCAGTAAAACTACCCCATTGTATAAATCTGCGATACACCCCTCTCTCTGAATACTGTGTGCTCTTCTTAAAAAGGATGCAGTAACGTTATACAAGGTATAACAAATAGGTCAACAAATATCATTGAAGATATGGAATAGCTTTCATATCAGCAATGCTTAAATAGACCAAGATCCCTGAGCCCAAGGAGAGATAACAGAGGGAGGATACACTAGCAAATTATAAACATAGCGAAAGGGAGGAAATGTGTGTGGGTTGAACTGCTTACTGTTTCTTGTCCTATAAGAATTAGGGGGGATCAAATGAAATCATCAGGTGGGAAGTTCAAATAAATGAATAAAGGAGATGAAACTTCATGCAACATGTAGAATTAATTGGCATTTGGCACTGTGGATACCGGGGGCTTCTGTGTTTTCAAAGAGTCATTAAATTAAAGTAGGAAGTTCAGCATCACGCACATTGAGGGCTCTGAGAGGATGCAGTAAGCCAAAGCAATAATTAAGCAATTAAATTTATTCAGTAGAAAACTTTTTAACATAATTTTCAATAGAATGTTTATTCTGTTTTCTCTTTTTTTTTAATCATTAACTCTACCACCTCGTGTTTTAAAATTGAGCTGCTCAGAACAGGGACTATCCTGCATGTTTGTTCAACACTTCTGAATAGATGTTCTGTAAAGCAACAAGTATTTTTGCAGTGTTTTCTAAACAATAAGTGATTCTGTTTGGTCTCCCCACTAATGCCTGATTGGTGTGCACCTCGTTGCTTTTCAGGAGGAAAATATCTTAAGGTAAAGCACCTCCAGTAGAGCCAACAGCAGATCCAAAGAAACAGTTGTGTGTCACTCTTAGGCTTGTCATCTTTGCGTGTCCTGCTGACATCTTAGTGTGCAGGGAGATGACTGACAATAAGAGATGTCACTGTGGCTTATACAAACAGCTGAATCATTATGCCTAATGCAAAGAAGTACCTTTGCAAATTTTGCTTTAAGAACAGCAAGAGGGTGGAGCTACGAATCTTGTCACACAAGTGTAATTTTCAACAGAAAAGCACCAACTTTACACAAATTGAACTTCCACCCATACCACAGAATCTTTCTCAAGGCCAGGCTCAGATGGTTGCTGATGAGGTTCCTGTAGCAGTTTGGGTGGGAGAATACAGCATCTCCTGGATGCCACTGACACAAAATAAAAAGCCTGAGAAGCTGCACAGGTCCTCTGCTGTGGCAGATGCCTCCCTGTTGCAGACACCTTCAGGCCCTGTCCTTTAAAATACTGTCAGTGAGTGGGGGTTGAGCTACACTTCCTCAGAAAACTTTCTTGAAGCAATCACAAACAAATAAAACATATGTAATCATACTTGCACACTGCCATGTGGGTAAGCCTGGGGAAACAAGTTATGTAAAAGAAAATGCTCTAAATGAATGCCGAGTATTTAACCTCATTTTTGGTAGCTGTTTACAGAGAGCCTTGTGGTTGTGCTATTGAAGATGATTAAAGGATTTTTTTTTTCACCCCCAAATTAGGTGGTTCTTTGATCAAAAAGGTTAGGGAAATACTGTGTTAGAGTTACAGACCTTCAGCTCCCATAATCATTGTAAGCAAGCCGTGGTGTAGGGGTCTGGTTGCCTGTTCTATGGCAGACAAGGTCTCCACTGCTGTGTTCAGCCATGGCACCCATGATAATAGAGTTCAGACATTAAAACCTGCTTATGCTACTGCTACTTGAACAGACTGATGCTGTACCTGGTGCCTGGAGAGGCCTGATCATTCTTAAAATGCCAACAGAAGTCTTTCCCCTGAGCAGACAAATTCCCTCACCCTCTCCTCAAGTTTTATTTTCAAGCTGCAGCAAATAACTTGTAACTATCAACCAATACAAGCAGCACTGAAAGACAGTATGTTGCTTCCTTGAAGGTAAATAATTTACTGAAATCTTAGCTTCAAGCAGATGACTTTATAAACAGCTCTTGCTGTTTCTTCAGTACAGTATATGCAGATCAGCTGTGGTTTGTAATCTGTGAAGGCGTTATTGTTTGCATTACCCACATAAATCTTCCAGCATCTGTGTATTTCATAAGGGAAAAAAACATTTCTGCCTATTACAAGAACACAACTATTGTAATAAACTCATGTTATGACAGACTGTAATTATTGCAAGCAGTTTCCCCAAAGCCTATAGCCAGGGTGTTGCACCGAGACAAGAGTATTTCCAGCAGCATAGAGAGGATCATCAGATCATGATCAAGCTGCACAATAACTCATCTTTTCTGTCTGTCCTGCCTTACCGTAGGGACTAGAGATCAACAACCCGATCCCCCAGGGCTAAACTTGCTGCCTTTTGCCCACTGCCTGTGGAGAAGGGCAGGGAGGAGCTCTCTGGCCCCGGGCCGGCGGGGCTGTTGCAGAGGCAGGGGCAGGGATGCGCAACGCCCTGGGGTGGCTGCGGCACCCGCCCGCAGGGACACACACCCGGCTCCGCCCGGGCTGGGCACAAACAGCTCCGACAGCCAACAGGGGCACGAAGCACTAGCTGCTGAAGTTAAGTATTTTTAAAACTGCTCCCCGGGGCATTACTGAAAGTTGTCAGAATGGCTCTCTGAACTGCCAGTGTTACTGCTCAGCACATAGAGACGTCTTGCAAAGATCTGCAAAGATCTGGGCTAGTGCTTAAAAATTGCATCGAATCGAACCGGGAAACTGCCTTGATCTCAGGTAAAATCTTAGAGGGGCTATTGTGGCTTGCAAAGAGTGAACAGAAAGGTTAGTTGCATGATTTATGCTCGGCCATGAAGTTGTACGGTAGCTAGATTTCAGTTTGATAGCAGTATCTCCCCACACACACTTAGCCTAAGAATCGGCTCCTCCAGCCAACTGTTAGACTTCTGAAAAACACTTTTCCCCATGATATGAATTGGAAAAAGTGCCTGGCAGAAAAGCAGTACAATCTACTGCATTAAGGGAATTAATCATTGCTTAATTGATAGCTCTCAAAGAACAAGATTTTAAAGGCTTTGTTATGTGAAGAAGCAATTCGCAATACTGATTGGTTTTGCCTTCAGTTTCCATGAATCCCTGACTGTTTCCTGGGCCTGTAATTTTTTTTTGCTGGAAACCTCTTGGGCTATAAATCCATGACTACTAACACTGGATTTCCCAGAAGTACATGTTTGGTTCAGATCAGGTGTGGCTCAGGATTGCATTTATGTGTAATCATACCAAGCACGTTTCTGTTGCCTCTGTGTGCTGGCCTGACTGGTGAAACTCCAGAGGGTGTCAGGTAGGCATGGTAATGGGTCAGGCATAAAAGCTGCAGGTATTAGTCAAAGTGAACCCATCAGGGATTTTTTTTATATTATCTGAATTGTCAGAGTGAGTTTATACTATATCAGTGCTTTGCAGATGCAGTTTGGGTATTTGTGATCCTAATCAATATACTTCAAATCCAGATTTACATTGCTTTTGACATACCAGCAGTAATAGCTAAGTGTAGACATTGCATTTCTCAGGTCTTTGATTTCAGGATGAGGGCAGATGCGTTGCCTTGTCCTGCCACAGCAGTGCTGTACAGGAAAAAGCCACCGACCAGCCTAACCCTGTGTTGCTGCCTGATGCTATGAGTGAAGTATCACAAAAAATGTAGAGAGAGGAATTTTTCCTCTTTTCTCACTTTATTCATTTTATTGATTTTGATTAAGTGGGACTACATTTTCAAAATATCATTTTGTCAGCTTTCTCCCTTACCCTCCCAGAACAACAAAGAAGGAAAATAAAACAACCTTCCCTGTGAGGGAATTGAACCTCCATCAGAGCAAAGATGGCCTTAAGTCTTATATATGTTTCATGTATACTATATTCCACAGTTGTTCAGCCAAGTGACACACAAAAGACATGCCACTGACACAGGAGTGGGAGCGGGTCAAGCAAGAAAGACACAGAAGACGAAAGGAGTGATGGATGAAAGTTAGCCTGGCCCTGATGAAAGCTGGGGACTTGGTTTTGTGCAATGGTTTGAACAGAAGCTGGTTCTGCACACTGGACTTCATTTCAAATTCAGTCTCTCTGTGATAAAGTGGTACCTGCAACCCCAAACTTGTTCTTGAGGGTTGCTGAAGAGGTTGGGAGAAGACCAGGAACCCCAAAGTGTTCAAAGTCAGAAGCTGGTGCAGGTGCTGAACTGCCTTGCGCAGAGGGGCTGGGAGCATGCGGCTGCTGCAGTCATCCACACCTGCCACAGGTGAGGCATTGCTGTGGCAGGGACCTGAACTGAGTTTGATCCACCCTCTTTTCCTAATAGCTATGTGTTCCTCTTCATTACTCTGATGTTCTGCTTATTCCATTGCTACATGCAATACCAGCTCCTCCTTGCCTCCCTTCCTCCAAGGTGTTTTTAAAGGTCTGTCACCAAATGGTGATTAAAAAGTCAGTCCCATAAGAAGAGGAAACTCTATCAAAACAGTGAGGGGGAATGGTTTTGAGCTAACTGAATAAAACATCTCTAATATAGTTCTAGGGAGCTAGAGCAGAGGAGCTATCTAAGCCAAGGTGACAGTAAAATTGCACAGATATGAATCCTTAAGCACTAGCTTATAGGAAATATGTATAAGGTATAATGAGTATTATTAAGTTTGTAATGAAATGAAGATTATCAAAAGTCAGTTTTCTTGGGAGAGGCATGTTAGGTGAGTTCAGCCTTTACAAAAATATTTTCTTTCTTTTTATATTATCATGGCTGTGCTGACTAAGGGTTACTGAGAAGTTTTACTGCTGGTGTACGTGTATGAAAGACATTTTGAATAATGACGTATATTTATGTACCAAGACATTCATTATGCAGTCTCCATATGAAATTCAAGCACTAATTTTACAATTCATGATGCAACTATACAATGACATTTATTCAATAGACATATATATACACATACTTATATATATATATATATATATATATGAATGAGACATTTTTTAATTGCCAAAATGAACATTTTGGACAAAAAGTGGTAATTTCTTTTATGAGGACCTAGGTCAGATCTAGCCACAATCAGTGATATTAAAGAATGCTCTGCCTGTTTAAAGCTGGCTTTCTGAGGTCAGAAGAGACATAAAAAACATAACTGAGATTCTCTTGCAGCTGAAATATATTTAAATCCACAACTGCTACTGGCATCACATCTTCTAAACAAAGTGAAAGACAGATTTGTGTTCTGTCATAGCACACCAAAGTGGAAATGGGGACAGAAGAACCAAGTTTCTTCTGTTTCAAAGGAAAAGCTGAGTCATGTTTGTGTTCAGTCAGGAAGGGCACTAGCTGGGAAACAGCTGAGGCAAATGTGAGCCAGAGAGGTTCCCTGTAGCTGAAAGACTTCTCCCAGGCAGAGGGGAGACGTGGGTGTAGGGAAGTGAACTTGAGCTGGTGTGAATAAAGATGAGCTTGTAGATACTTCCTCTGCTGGCCTGACTGATGGCACCAGCAGCATGTCATCTCCTAGTGGAAGAGACCATTCCCCAGGTGAAGATGCTGCAAGAAACTTGCACTTCAGATGCATAGAAATTTCAGATGTTGAAGTCCCTCATGGGACTTCACAGTTTTGAAGGAGGAGAAGGGGCACTGTATGGACTGGTGGATCACTGAGGTGAGCGGTGGTCAGTATCAGCCGTATGCTCCTCTGCAGGCAGGTATGCACGAGCTTTGCCTTGCACAAGCTGAGCAGGGCTGAGGGATCTGGTTGTAGGGTGACATGGGCACAAAGGTGGTAGCAGTCCCTGACAAGAAGAAGGCTGGGGGGGTCACCAGCAGCCGAGTCCCGCCAATGACAACTCAATGTCCTGCCAGTGTGTGGCTCCTCACCAACTCCCCAGATACGCATCTCCATTTCCCTGCAGACGCACACAAGCATGCAAAGCCATGCTGTCAGTAGCATGCCCTCAGCATTACTGCAGTGCATAAAGATTTTATTTGCTTTACTCATAAAACCTTCTTTGCTAGTTATCTCTCTTTTTTCAGTTGTGTGTGAGGGTAGACTCCCTAGCAGTCATGCTGCAGAAAACTTGTAGCAATACAGTAAATCAGAATTTCTGCCTCTTTGTGAGGCTGGGTATTTAAATATGTTTAAGGGAACCAAAACATTCCTTGGCACAATCCCCTAATTTAGGAAGTTAGAAGGATGTCACCTGTAGATACAGGAGAGACATATGTTTCCTTGGGAATATTGTAGTATGTCTGTATTGGATACCATACAAAAAGAAAGAAGCGTTTGGATCCGAATGAAAAATCTTGGTTGAAATGGCAGGGACTTGAGCTGACACTTCCGTAATTAATTATTAAATGTCTATGCTTTTAACATTAGATTTTTTAAACTGGATTAAAATCCTGATGCTTTTGTATTACTGTGAAACTTGATTGGCAAAGTGATAAAGCAAGTCATTGAGAAATATGAAGTTTCACAATGGGAACAAAGACTCCATGTCAAAGAAGAAGAAGTTAGAAAAAAGGCTGTTTTCAGCACAATAAGACTGATTTATTTTGGTGTGATTTATTGCCTGGATAAATGTGACACCTTATATTAAACTCACTATTCACTACACTGTAAACACAGTCACAAAACCCTCTTTATTTTGTTTCCTGTAAGCTGTTGATGGCATCTGGATTGTCCACATTCATAAAGATTCCCAGATCTGTACTTCAGGTATGTGATCTGCAGGGCCTTCCCCCAGACAGGAGTGGAGTCCTTTAACGTGTAGGGACAGGAAAGCAGCACGGATGTGGCAGCTGTTGCTGGGAAGACAAGATGAATGTCAATTGCATTTTCCCACAACAACCTCATTTGTGTGCATCACACATTGATGAAAAAGTCAGGGGATTTTTTTCAAACGCATTTCTGTTATTAGCACCCTGATCAATAAAAAAAGTAATGCAATGTTTGCAAATACACAAATGTTTCTTTTTTCATTACTTTCAGACTTGCAGTCCACATAAATACAAATCATCTTGTGTATCACAGGAGGAGAACAGATTGTGGAAGTCACCAATTCGCAATGTCACTAATTATCCATACTATACATCTGAGTTTTAATTTTCTTAGCTAAAATTCAGCATTTCATTTTCTTAGCTAAATTCAGTACTTGCTGCAATCTCTTTGGGGTAGAAAGAAAACTAAAGAGAATTTAAATTTCTCCCAAAGTGTATGATTCCCTAACTTATCTCCTGTCTTCCAGTCCTTGATTGCCTTAAGGGAAGGCTCAAAGAGGTGTGTGTGGCTTTTTTCTATTACACATCCAGCTTTCTTTTGCTCTTTTCTTCTGAACTTCTCTAAAGCACTCTGATTAATAGAGAGCTAATAACTCTGTGGGTTTCATTGGGATCCATGTTCTGTTTGGTGTGTTCTTTTCAACCACATTTTCTGGAGATAACTGGCAAGGGCAAAACCTTATCTTGATTCTTCTAATGGAGGAAATGGTTGCATGTGAACCCTAGGGACTCAAAAAATCAGATGGAAAACAGAAAGAACAAAAATGTCATTTTGCTTTGAAATCTTATGATTCTTTGGGACCTGATTCAAGGCTGTGCTGTGCTAGGAT
The DNA here is from genome assembly GCA_035222235.1 of Margarornis squamiger. NCBI lineage: Eukaryota > Metazoa > Chordata > Aves > Passeriformes > Furnariidae > Margarornis > Margarornis squamiger. Next base: position 51,342,166 of record JAWWTY010000123.1, read on the forward strand.
TTGGCAATGAACATGATTGTTCATTTCTGCCTTCCTATTTTCTATTTTGTGCTTCTCAGAAGTGTTTCAAGGAAAGAGCTTCTACCTTTCCACCTTTTTTTTTTCCCCCCCAGATCATCTTTTCATCTTTCCTGTCTATACACTGTTTTTGTGGCCACAGTGGCACCACATTACTGTGCTCACACTCACAGTACTGCTGACAGGGAGATGATCACAGCTACTGCAAGTGGAGTACTTTACCCTCGGGGCATGGGCTTCCAGGCAGGCTGGAGCAAGGGTCCTCTGGCAGAAAAACATCTTATGTTCTCCACTCACACTCCCACTTTTATTTGGCCTGAGCTCAGGCAGCTTACAAATCTCATCTCTACCTATGGCAAGAGACATTTGTCTCACTCCAGGTGTTCTTGTCCACCTATAAAGGTCATAGGATATGTTTTCAAGGACAAATGGGCCAGGCAGAGGTTATACAGGACATGGGGTCCTGTATGCACTGTGTGGAAATAAGGGTGCCCTTGAGTGCACTTCAATGTGTTGGGTGCACATAATGTTCATACCTCTGAGTACCAGCTGGGCTTCCCTAGAACATGCCCTGAAGGTACTTCTGTGAGCAAGTAAGATGGATAGGAGGTGAATATGGCCTTGAGCTTTGACTTTGTGACACTGCCGCACCACAGTGGAGTTGCACTCCAGAGATTAAGGGCTAGATTAACATTTAGGCTGGTATCTGGCTAACCTGATGCATTTTCTCGAGACGTCAGAACCCCCTCTGCAAGGTCTGCTTAGTTTGAGAGGAACTTGATGTCCTTTGGTGTTAATGATAACAAAAGTTAAGGCTATAATGCACCTACATTTTTGCTGTCAGGATGCATACAATCTTTCCTCCTAAAAGTCTCTGAGCTGCTTAATACCTGCTTAGTGAGGGCATTCACAGCTCCAGGTGTCTCTACCTTACCTGAAATGTGAAATCTGAGAGACCACATCTTCTGCGTTGAGCCTGTGCCAAGATATGAGAAGCAGGAATTCTGACTTCTGCATGCACCAAAACCTAAAAAAATGCAAACAAACAAAACCAAACCCCCAAAACCTTTCATAGAGACTCTAGAAATTCAAATCCTGATCCCTCTGGGTCGAAACCCACCTGTCCTATAAAAAGTGCCCAATTCAATAGACTAAAGAAAATCTTGCAGTAGGTCTCAGCTCTTCCATTTTGTATAAAGTACTTAAATGTTCACTGGATAAGCATTGAAGTGTTTATCCCCGATCAGTGCCCTAACACCTGGGCATGAGAGTCCATCTTTTTCTCTCTGGCCGTAAGGAGCATTTAAAAATTCTGTGCAAATCAGTGCCATTGACATTGAAAAGCCTGAGAGGCTTGCTGGTTTAGGAGACAGAAGACCTGAGATTAAATCCCTGCTCTATGTCAGGCAGAAGAGAAGGTATCCAAACCTGAATCTTCCACCTCCAGGGTGAGTTCGTTTGCCCTTGGGCTACTGGGTGTCATCTCTGCCACTATACCCTCCTCCTTTTCTTTCCATGTACAGTCACCAACCTGGTTTAGCTTGCCTCTGATTGTAAGAAGGAATCTGCTTGCAGCCTGGACTCAGGCATCAGTGCTTTAGGAGAAATTTAACTTACTACTCGTCCCTCTCCTGGCACTTCCTAGGTCATGTTCAGTGTTTTTGCACCCATGCTGCACAAGCATTTTTGTTTCCTTGTGGGACAAATGAAGAGCTTGTGAAAGGCAGTGGGTGCCTTCATGCTAAAGGGCGAGAATGAAACCTAGATATTACATATCTATCCCTTAGTGTTTTGCTTAAGTCACACATGACGTCTCTGAAAGTAGAGTGAGCTGCCAGAAGTTCTCATGGGTCCCATGCTCCCAGTCTAAAATGGGACCATCTGTCTGTCTTCTCGCTCTGGAGATCCATTTCTATCTTTGATGCTTGCCTGTGCTGATACAAGCAGATCCCCATGCCTGGGTTGTTCCTCTCTTTTAATTTGTCTTTGTAAACCTTTGGGCAGGGTTTGTGTCTTCTTTTTTTTTTCCACATTTATATCACCATTAGTACTATCAACACAACCTGATTTCAACAGGACCTGATGGACTCTTCTGGCATATGCTGAACTTCTTGCAGGATAGGGCCTTGGATAATAAGTGTATGTGGCCACTTACTCACTTGAAGCTGGCTCATACCAGGTCCATCCTGTAATCTCTTGATCGTCCCACATACTTTTATTTGGCAGAAGCAGAGCTATTGTTAGCCAGACAATATTGCTCCACACAATGTCATAAATACAAGATTTCTCATGAAACTTCAGCATTTCTGCTTTTGAAGACCATCCTGCACAAATGAAAGGGCTACATTTCAGTCTGAAGATTTCTATTGTGGCAGAGAAACCTAATGAGATGGGAAATAGGGTATATAGGGTAGGGCATCTCACTGTCTTTTAGGAAGGGGAGCACTGATGTCCCAGTGCCAAAAGCAATGATTTATTAAGTGAGCTATGGCTGCAGGGTCTGTGAATGGTGTGCATCCTCCTCAGATTCATCATATGTCTTTAAGTACTGTTTGTGAAAGACATCTCAGGTGAAAGGAACTTGGTATTAAGTACACCTAACTTCTGGTGGTATGTAGAGCAGGAGAGAGAAAAAAACTCCCCATGGCTTCCTCCTTAACATGTGTCATGATCAGGAGAGCCTAAGAGCAGTGTTTTGGAGGGTGGCCTTGTACTCTGAACACGAATTAAAATCAGAATGGAAAGATTGGTTTGGGTAGATTTTCTTTCTCAGGAAGTGACAGATGATGAGTGCCGATATCACTTCATTTTTTGTGTGATAACTGGGATTCAAAGCACACTGGTTGGCTGAACACCAAAAGGCAAAGCTATTTGCCGCAGGAAAGCCCATAGGGTTGATGGGGAAAATTTAAAGCAGATTTTGCAACTGGTAGTGATACATAGTTACAAGTTTTCTCACAAGCTTGAAATTGCCATGATGATTGTAATTTTTAAGTCAGTAACCAAAATGCAGTGCTGGCTACCAAAATTTCTTTTAAAACTAACAGGCAGGGGAAAAAAAAAATACTAAAGGGATTTATCTTCTGTTTACTGCAATGCTGAAGACAGAAATACCAGTTGTTCTTTTTTCAGTAGTCAGTGTGTCAGTTTGTGATGTTTTGGGAGTGTTAGTCCACTGCCTATACTGTCAGATGCTCTAAGTGGAAAGGGGGACATTGGTGTTTGGCTCTGGATGTGGTAGTGACAAAGGCTGTGGAAGTGTATGAGACAGTGAACAAAAACCAATGTCTTGTTGACTCAAAAACAGAGTAGGCTGGAAAAAAAGAAAATAGTGAGAATTCCTGGAATTTGTTTGCATTGTATTGGCCAGCAAAACAGATAAGATTTCGGCTATGCATGACAAACGGGACTTTTTGACATGCATCGTAGCACCGCGTCGCGGCCGTCCTGCATCTCGTGCAATTGATAAAGAGGGTTTTAGCCGTGGGCAGAGCAAGACGAGCCCCGCGCTGCGCTGTTCGCCCCGCCGGAGCTCTGGGGCCCGCCCGGGGCAGGCGGGGCCGGGCAGGGCAGGGCAGGGCAGGGCAGGGGGCAGGCGGGGCACGGGCGGAGCCCACGGTGGGTCCCGCAGCCCCGGCTGCGGGGAAGCAGCTCTGCCCTGCCAGGGGCTGTGGGAGAAGCTGGGCATTGAAAACAAGCCGCCCGGGTAACTGCGGTCAAACGAGTGAGCAGAGTCGTTCTCAAGAGTGTCTAATTGCTCACGTGTGCAGTGATTCCTGAAGCTCCGGAAGGGCTGGGAATCCAGAACAGTTTTTGGTAGATACCATAAGGCCTATTGCAAATCATGGGCAGAATGACAAGTTCATTAAGACTATATTGAAGAAAAATTAACGGCAAAAATATAATCAATACCAGTCACAATCACTATATATGAATTTGATATGGTAAATCTAATTTCTCACTTTTTTTTTTTTATGAGATGGCAACTTAGTTTGATAAGGACGATGGAAATGACCAAATTTGACCCAACATCACGTGAGACAGCAATTAAGAAAGCCAAGCAATATAAAATTAACATGGCATGTGTTATGTTGATTGAGAGCTGGCCAGCTGACAAGCCTTGTCATGCAAATGGAGAATCATCACAGAATCATTTGGGTTGGAAGGCACCTTTACAGGTCATGTAGTCAAGCCCCTTGCTCAAAGCAGTACCAGCTTCAAAGGCAGATCAAGTTGCTCGGGGTCTTTGTCCAGCTGAATTTACAATGTCTCCACAGGTGGAAATTGCACAATCTCTTATGTAGTACGAAAGTTCCTCTTCCTTAAACAGATTTGTTATATCAAAGTTCTTTGAGAAATTATTCTTCTGTGATGTTCAGTACTTTTTCCAAATATATATATGGACAGAACTAGTGCAAATGAAATTTGCAAAGGACATTAATGCTGAAGAAACTAGCAAATGTCAAAGGGATAGTGTTATAATTCAAGTGACCTTTGATTGCTTGTTTTAAAATGGTTGAATATAAAGTCATTGGAGAGAGAACAAAAATCTTAGGTCATACAGATGGCATGGACAAATCTGGGCTGGGGAAGAGTGATGTTCAGAGGGACATGGTAAACAGGGTGAATAACTGTCTGAGCATGAGCTGGTGGTGTGGATCATTGAAAAACAAACTTCTGTAACCCTTGAAGTTAAAAATATGAGGAAATTGGTTAGAGAAGCTTATAAAGTCTATATCTATGCTAATCAGTAAAGTGGGCCAGGTTCATTTCTCTGTCTATGTGGACAACTGGGATAGCACAACTTGCCTCCATACACCTGGAGTCCCCTGAACAAAGTGGCCTCACCCATACCGCTTGCTTGAGCAATTTGTCCCATGCTAGCCCTAAAACCACACTCAGGCATTGGCTGGCAGAGGGCTGGTTCACATATTCCCAAAATGTGCTATGGAACTAACCATGACATAGTGGGAGCAAATGCGTGCCCGCCCATACTTGTACATGCATTTAGTTTTCTCCAGCAGATACTGCTGTTAGTTTTGTGCTTAACACGGTTTAACAATTGCTGGTGTTCAGTGTCCAGTCTGGCTATTCACAGGACAAGGAAGAATGCTAACCTGTTAGCAAGTTGCAAACAAAGCCCTGAGAAATGGTAAAATGTACCTCATAATGTTCATATTTGACTGGGGAGAAGGTAAAGGAGGGACCTCTCTGTAGCCTGTGAACAATGCAGATAGGTGGGAGGCTCTAATGGCCAGAAGTTGAATCAAAACAAGCTTTGACAAGAGGGAACCTCTCAGTTTTACAGTTCCAGTCTTACAAGTAGGTGTGCTCCTTATAGATGTTCTGTAGTTTAAGATGGGATTCATGCAAATCCTATGGACTCTGCTATATAGGAGGCAGGATAGATGATCACAACATATTCATAATCTTTGAATCTTTGAATTAATTAGCAAGATTTTGAGATATGAATGCAAGTTTGGCACTTCTGTTTTGCCAAACAGGAGGACTTACAGAGCTTCAAGGCTTCACCTTTCATCAGTACCTTAGATGACTATATACCAACTGGGATGATTACCAGTACAGAATAGATTTGGTTAACACTTCTGCTCTTTGTATACTGCTACTGATGACTTTTACATTCTCATCTATGAGATCTCTATATGTTATAGAGACACTCTAGAATCTATTAATCTGTTCATGATAGAAGATTTTTCTTCTTCACAACATGCTATTTTTTGTCATTGTACGTTTATTTTTTTATTAGTCCCTATCTTCTAATTAGTAATAATTGTTATCAGCTTCCTTTTTGTTTCATAGCATTTAATGTAATACCTGCCCTCACATTTCCATCCTAAAGGATGGTTGCCCTTGGCATTTTGGAACTGTGGCTTACTGAACATCTACAAAGTTTCTCAAGAATTTCATAGAATTATTCACACATTTGTCCTTTCAAATCACAAACTGAATAGATTAATGGTTTGGACTTCACAGTCTTTACATAACTCATGGCATATAATCCCTTGTGGCAAAAATACTGGTACAAACTGTCTTCAATCCAGCTCTAGTACAGATTTACTTTATATCAGAGGCACTTAATCTTTAAATTATGAAACGATTACCTGTACATTTGCATTTGTTTGATGGCCACAGGAGACATCCAACATGCTTCATTCAGGTAGAAGATGTGAGTGATAATGCATCTTTCTGCTCTGGCACGACATAACTCATTATGGATCTAGTCATGTAGCTAGCTGATTTGATTTGATAGTCTGCAAAACAGCCCACCTGTTTACTCATTTTGAACTTCTTAAGTGACTATATTAATTCATAAGCTTTCAAAATAATTTTCTTCCCTAGTGCCAGCAACCTGGAGATTAGTTCTAGGGGAGCACACCTCTAACAGGTCTGCAAAGAAAGCAGCTTGGCTGGAAAGAGCCTGTGGTGGCTGAGTTGAACACACAGACCAAATGGGCAGAGTTTTGCCAAACTTTTTAGCTGTGAGCTGCACACCCCTAATGATGTACTTTACATGACATGCAAGGCCATCTCCTCTGTGCCCTGTGCCTACGCAGCTCCTAGCAGTTCGCTTTAACATACTCATCATGCTGGGCTCTGTAACACTGTCACGTTGGTCGTTGTGTAACTCCAGTCCCTCACATTTGTTATCCACCTATTGGTACTGATGATTAGGCAATTATATTTTTCTCCTTTTTGCGTTCTTTGGGCTCATGACTAATTTTGTTCTCAACATCTTGATTTTAATGAGTCTGCTTTGAGTCTCCCTTCTCACTCGCTCCTTTCTTATTAGTTTGCCACCTTCCAAATTCATACAATGCACTTGTCTCCTAAAAGTAAATTTTTCTGTGGGTGTGGAGGCCAGCTGAATGTCCTGTCTCCTCTTTCTATATTCCACAGTTTCAAGCCCATCTATTATCTACCTTTTTAAAAATTAAAAAAAAAAAAGAAATTGCCGTATATTCTGCTTTCATCATGATACATCAAGGATTTCTGAAAATGCAACCTTTTCTGTTTATTCATCTTTTGTACAACCTTCTGGATTGACAGCAGGTCAGTCCCTTTAGGATGGGATAATGAGAGTTGGTGGTAATTACTGCTTGCAAGTATAAACAAGCATGCCCATGTGCTGAAGGGACCAAACTAATGTCAGCCAATTAAAAGCAATGAGAAGAAGATCATGGTTCCTGGGCTGGTGAACACTGGTAGCCGGTAAACACAACTCTTTGCCTGGAAGGACTGAGCTGACTAACTCTGCTTTTGTTAGTGTTACATGGCCTCCTTTGAATGCTTTCAGATCTTCAAAGGAGTCACAATCCACAATTTGAGAAACATTACTGGAGTATGATGAAATTCATGGGACACTTGTCATTAGTAGGAGAAAACAAATCAAAGAGGTGGCTCAGACCTTGTTAAGGAAATGATATTTCTGAATCCATCTGGATCATAAATGATCAAAGGACTCCTTGCAGCAGACCCACTTGCCTCTTCATACACAAATGACAATAATGTCCCATATATGCTGATAGAGCTCTCCTCTTTCCTGGAAAGGTAGTAAAAGTAATCTGCACTGCGTTAATGAAGTGCCAGCATGATTCCTATTAAAGTCAATGGCAGCTCTTCTCTTAGGTGGAGGTGTGTAGCACTTTATAATTTTTACAGCATTAGGATCCCACAGAAGAAGGTATGCTCTATAGGCTAAACTGTCTGCATGGAAAACATGTGAAACAGAGCAGAAGGCTTTCCTTAGTCTTGCTGTTAAAAAGAAACTTGAGACAAACTCTAGGCCAGTGTACATTGCTGCTGGCACTAACAATTTTTAAGAATGGCATAATTAAAAGAGGAATCCTAGAGTGGAATTGCACATGACCATTTTTCAGCAAAGCTTTTCAGATGGGTCCCACACCACTGAAATCAATGGGACATTCACAGGACAGGATGGAGCTTTAGTAGTTTGTTGGCTGCAATCCTCCACTGACATTTTCTGGGGCTGCCTGAGGTCAGTGCCGTAACTAAGGATAAAGAGCAGCACACTTCAGCTATCTAAAGAGCAAACTTAGCTACATTTTACTTCAAAACTTTTTCATACTGAAAATTTAGAGAAATTGTCCACTGACTGTAAGTGAAGTTTTTGCTCAACAGATTAATTCCTCAAACTGTTGCTAGGTGTGGTTTCAAAACAGTTCTAATTGTACCACTATATGCTCTTAAATAACAATAAAACATGACTCTTCAAGGAATTAGAAGTACGTTTCAACGATGTCCCTTCTGATAGCATAGCTTTGTTGGTTTGTTATGTTTTGCATTAATACTTTACATAGAAACAAGAAAAATATTCTACTTACATAAAAGTACTGTCTCCTTTTGGGAATGACATTTAATACAAACAATATCAGAAGTCTCCATCACATACTGTCAGTTCTTAGTGATATAATAAAATGTCCATCATCTGCTGTGTGTAAGTTTACAAGTCACAGTCTGTATGCATGTGCTTAACAATAAGTTATTGCATTGAATTTGTGAGGCTAATTAAAATTTAGAATTGAAAATAATCTGTAGGTAACCAGAGCCCTAGATTATACATTGTCATTAATTTAGCTGTGTAAATCTAGAAATTTTACACTACTAAAACAGAGAAAAAACTGTAACATATGGCCCATATAGTGAGTCTATAAAGGGACTTTTAGAACTTAATAGTTTTTTTCTTTTAATCCAACACAAAACAGCTTAGTGTATTTTATAGAAAAATTGTTAAGCAAATAATTCTGTATTTAGTACTACATGTAGGCTTTTAAAATTTGAGCAAAATGCAAAGGTTATAACTTTATTTTTAGTAGTTTATTTTTATTCAATCAAAAACATCTATTTGCTATCAGAAAATTTCAATTTGGTGTAATGAATGAATTAATTAATCTTACAGATGTGCTCAAATGTAGATCTGAGAACATTCTGAAGCAGATTATTCCACAAAATGATACCAACTGCTGTGTTCTTTCTGGATCGCAGCTTCATAATTTGAGGTTGTTAAGGAACACAGCATGAGACATGATCAGATCAAGCCCCTTCCTAAACCTGGAGTGCCAAAAATCAAGGCAGTACTATTTAAAAGTAAACTTAGATTTGTCTTGCAGCATCGTAGGCAGCTCCCACATTTCCACAGAACAGGAAAGGATAATATTCTCTCCCTGCAGGTGGGAAGGCAAGTTTCCACCCTCTCCTCTACCCCTGCCAATGCAACCCAGCAAGGAAGGAGGGGAGAATATCTGAATGGATGAAATAAAGAAGAGAGGACTTGGGATTGGAACTGTGCTGCTGTGTTGAGGGATAATGGCTGATGTCTAGGACAGAAACAACCTCAGGGGGTGGTGATTAGATTTGTTAAAAAGAAACATGAAGAATGGGCTGAGTCTGTTTATTTTTCTAGTAGCAACTGGAGGAATTGTAACAAGAATTTGTCTGTGGGGTTGTTGATTTTATCTGAATAATTTAGCAGGTGTGCCAACCACTCCTGTGAATTGCTTTAAATCTTTTTTTTTCTTATACAATTGATTTCTTCAAAACAGTTTTCAAAAGTATGGCTCTTCTTACTTGTGATTTCCCAGAAGCGGTGTCGTGTGTGTGTTCTTGGTCCTGCTTTGGATTCTTTGCGTACATTTTGTGAATGCAAACTGAAATAAATTCTGGTTTTATTATTCCTTTCACAGACTAGCTGTGAAAAATAATGGCATGCGTAGGACATGTCAGGAAATTCTTTGATCATTTTGGATGTCATGCTGATGTCTTGAACCATGAAAACAAGTGTCATCTGTGGCAATCTCCACAGAGGAGCTCTTCTCCTGTTATCTAGTTTTTCCTGTCTTGAGAGAGTTTCACAATGAACACTTAATGTGAACAAAAGTGATGTAATCAGGTAAACTGGGCTGCACCAGCGGTAGGACCGAGATGGCATAGTTGCATGGGCAGTGTGTGAGCCGCTAGGTAACTCCTGTGCCTTGCGGTGGCCTGGGCCATAGAGCAGGCAGAGACTGAGGAGAAGCAAGTATGTGCAAATGGGTGCAGCAAAACAGCCAGAGACCTGAAGTGACATTTTGAACCCCATGCCCCAAAAGCCATCTGAAAATTTCTCATTCTGTACTTTTTTCTGAATTCCACATTTCCCTTTCTCCCCTTGAGAGCTGCAGCCCTGGCTCTTTATTCCTTCCCAGTGCTAGGGGAGGAGGAAAGCACAGCTCCTCCCTTGACAACTGATCAAAGCCAGCCCATCAGGAGGATAGATTCTGGACACCATTTCAACTCACCTGTTTTCCTCCTGCACATCTGATAGTGTGGTATTGATATGATTTGAAATTACATTTCACTAGCCGCATGCTCCTGTGCATGGTTTTCCCAACAACATTTGACTGTGGCCATTAATTTTGCCTTGGTAATGAACAGTGTGAATCCTTTAAAATAGATTCATATTTTTTTTGCCATAAAAATGTTTAAAACAGATTTACAGTTTGTTTTAATACCATGTCAGCTGCTTGTAATCTGTTACATTTCTCTGATGGTGAGTTCCTATTTTACCATCTGTCTGGAGTTCCTTGTGATTTTACTACTCTGTTGTGACAGCAGCATCCTAGTGCCACAGAGGGAGGTGCTTTGAACACAGACAGAGTGGCAGCCTGCAAGTGCCTAGTTTAGGTAAATGAATAACTTCTGTATGGTCATGGCCTATGAAGTCCCTTTGATTTAATGCTTATTGTGGGTGCTCTGGAGATGTGGGACTCTTCAACTTCATGTTTTACATTTTAGAGACATTTACTGAGCATGTACTGTATTTAGTTGAGCAACATGAATATAACTAACTGAAAGAAGCATTCAAAAACAAAACACATCCTGTAGTAAATCCTTTGAGAAATCGTATTAGCTAACTTGCTGCAAGTACAGTTGACCTACTTGTGAGGGTACTTCAACTTGGACACGGCTTTTTCTGCTTATTGAACTTCTCTTTTATATTTGTGCTCTTTGTGCATTCATTGCTATGCCCTGGGGTGGTTGCACAAATGACGTTTTAGACATGTAAATCTGACTAATAACACACCCACCCATGGCTGGCAACCGAGCATGAAGTCTTGACACCAAGGGATGATCTAATCCCTGGAGGTATCTCTGGCCTGAAGGAAAGCAGGGAGGGAAGGGAAGGGTGGCTTCTCCAGTGGGTGAGCCACACTCTGTGGCACTTAATTTAGGACTTGCTCATCCATCAGAGCACTGGGAGAAGTGTGGGCCCTGGGATAGCCATGTCTGGTTTGTGAAACACCTTTTGCATAAATTCATTCAGGTTCACACATAGATCAGCTTGGAAGCTGAAATTTTACATTTCTCTCAGATGACTTTTTCCTGATGATCAGGAATGACCGTCTGATGGGGGAACCAATAATTTGCTTCAGCAGGCACCTACTTCAATATAGGAACTGTCCTCACCATCACCAGTTACTGCCAGCTGTGGCAAGGTGGTGTCTGTGGAAGCAAAACTTTGCCAAGAGATGACCAAATGAGGAATACCTTCATGAAAGTCAGCAGAGTTCTAAATCTCAGGCCTCTGCTGAGTTGTGTCACCTCTCTATCCTCCTAGATCAGCATCCAAACTATTAGAGAAGTAACAAAATGTCTGGTTCAGTTTCTGGCTTCAGTTTTCAAATATGACTAATACAAATGTAGAAAGATAAGAGAATTTGGAAGAAAAGACACACAAGAATACTAGCCTCTTGTAAAAAGTCCCTTGTTGTCTCCATTATTGATGGAGTGTCTTATGACATGAGGTGAGTGTACAAGAAGGCAATTCTGTATCCCTCACTGTTCAAGACAGGTTCAAGTCCTTTTAGGGATCCTGCTAGGCCTTTGCCTACATTGAATACCATAGCTGAAACTGCACTGCAGTAGGTAAAATAATACCACTTTATCTGTTCATGGTTTGTTGTTGTGATATCACGTGTGATACCTCCTAGGAAATTGCATAGCTCTGGGAACTTGGCCATAGGTACAGTGAGCTTTACTTCCCTAGCCATTTTCCTCCTTTTCTTGGTTTTTCCTTCAAGCACATTTCTTTTTGGTTTTATCCTCTGAGTGGCAAGCACCGGCGCTGGGCGGGAACCTGGCCCCAGGGATTTGGGAGGGGAGAGCTTGGATGCAGCCTTTCCCTCCCTCCAGGGCTGCTGCGGGCGTTCCCTTCATTGCCAATCCCAACCTGCCAGCTGGGGTTTGGCGAGGAGAGGCCCCTGCTACACCCAGTTCCTGTCGGGTATACTCTGCTTTAGGGCATGCAGTGCTTCTGGCTGTGATAGCAAAACACTGCTTCCCCATCAGCAGGCAACATCAGTCTCCACTTTGCCTGCCTCCTTAGCAGTAATGCAGAGAAGAAAAGGGCTCCCTGGTTTATTTGCCTCTCGTGTCCTTTATACGTGCTGTGACACTAAGCCAGACTTCATTTACATATAACTCACTGCACTTGTCCCTTTAAATTATAAAGGCTCACAACTGCCTATAAAATGGCTTAACAGGTACCTACAGCATATAATTAGCATTGCATAGGCTCCTCATCTGGGCTAGTACAAACAAGCACAACCTTCTGAATATTGACACCAGGCACGGGCTGTGTGAAGAAAAAAGCATGTCTGTCAAGGGCAAAGGGCACTTAAGCAAGCCCTTGTTGTTACCATGGGGTTAACACAAGCCCCCACGGATCTGAGTGCTCCTGAGGATGTCCCATTTTCCTTGCAGACATGCTGCTAGGCAGAGCCTTGGGGTTTTTACACTGGCCCACGGTTTATTGCTAGTGGGCAGCGCTGCTCACTGACTGCATGACAGATCCTTGTCTGAGCTGACATAAATCTGGAAATCTGCAATGTTTCTGCCACACATGCACAGATTAGCTACCCCATAGCCAGCTTGATAGTCATGAGAATTTCAGACAGTGTTGTTCTGCTTGTGTGAATCTATAGTATGGTAAGTCTGACGTGTCCAGGATTCTGGATTTGCCATGCTCATTCACATTATTCAACTGAGTCGAGCATGCATGCTAAGCCAAACATGTTCCTGAGCTTTCAGATCTATTGAACATCCACAGATCTTTTGTGCAGAGTATGTGCAGTCAGTCTGGATGCTTCCTGAAATGTTGGGTTATTAAAACATGGTCCACAGAGCTCATTCACCATCTGGGAAATCCCAGAGAAAGTGTTATGGAAGTCTGACTGTTAAATTAATGTAATTTTCTATCCTTAAGGGCATCTCAACTTGCCAGCAGTCATGGTTTTATCCTCTGAAAGGAAATTCTAAAGTTATGCTTGGCTAACCTTAATTAGTTGGCAATTTAATGTTTGCATTCTCTTGTCTTCAGAGCAACTGATATGAGCCTGCTCTCAGCACTCAGGAGTACCACCAAGCACCCAGAGGTAAATGTTCTTCTGGTTTTCTTCCTCAGTCACTTCCTATCTATTCCTACACTTTTTTTTCTTGAATTTACTGGACTCATTTACAGGCTGTCTGCCAGGATAACGGTGGCCAGAGTTAGGTTCGATGCTGCTACACATGGACACTATCCTGTCTTAAAGAGGGAGTCGTTTGTGAGGCCAAGCTTGGGTGGTGACCCCAAGGAGTGTGATACCAATCACCACAACCAACACAGGGGAGCTCATCATCTCATCCCACATGTGGGCTTGAGGAAACTGGACTGTTTCCAGTGTTAAATATAACATGGGTGAATTCAAAGGTGAGTGTCAAGTCACACAACACTGCGTGTGAGTCAGATCATATTTCAGTGAAAGGAAAAGCCCCTGTGGATGACCTTGAGAAGCAGCTCCCGGGGAACCTGGGTGCAGATGGAGTTTCAGGCTGGGGTGCAGCATGTGAGGAAATTTTGCTCCTCAATGTCCAAGTGAGCAGTCCTGGGTCTTCCTAGGTGTGTTGGGCCAGGCAGAGTGCCATGCCTGCGTGTCTGTGTGTGTGTACATGGGTACGTAGGTGTACATGGGCTGCAATGATTTGGCTGGGGCTGTATGGCTGTGGTGAGGGCAGGGGTCAGCCCTTGATCAGCATGGAAGCTGTGCAGCAAGACACTCACTAGAGTATCATGGGAGATTCTCAAGGAATTTGGGATTTCTCCTTGCCAGAGAAGATAGTGGTTCTTGCAGTAGAGACCCATGCACTAGCACATCATCAGCGTGGGACAGAGGGGAGGTGGGGGTCAGAGGGAGGTGACGCCCCCTTCCAGGTGTCAAAGGGAAATGGGAGCTCTGCCTTCATTTGTGCTGTGTGTTTAGATATCAGGCTTTGCAGGTAGGCACTGTCCCTTACTGTTTGTACAGTCCTTGACCCAGTAAGTCCTGACCTTTGCCAGGGCACTCAGGCACCTCTGCAGTACCAATGAACAATACCAAACCCTACAATACTAACTCCTTACAGCTCTGTACAGCAACCCCTGGTTACACAGTCAGACAGGCTCACAGAAGAACAAGATGATCAGGAGGGTAATTCTGTTCATATGTGAGGGAAAGGATGTGGGTGCCCACTGGTAAGACACTGAGTGTGGGAATGGTGGCAGAAATTAGTTTCCTGGAGGAAACTGAATGAGATTTGGCCAGTGAGTAAAGCACAGTATGGAGATATTTCTGGGACAAGGAGGGCATCTGCCAATTTGTTTCTATATGTCTGTGTAACAGGAAAAGGTTTTAAAACACTGGGGAGTTTATATGTGGTAGTGGGAGAGGGTGTGGAAATTTGGTTGAGGAATCAAAGTGGAAGTAAGGACGTTTAGGAGTCCAGTGATCCCCACATAATCAGGATAGCATCTCCTCCTCTAAGCCATCGTTCTATAAAAATGGATTGGTTTTGTACCTCTGAGGAACCAGGTCAATTAGATTCATGATATCCTTGAAGGGAGCATGAACTCTTGGCAGCAGAAACTCCAAGCCCTTGCTTGCAATGGCCTTCAAGGGCAAGTAATTACACTTGGCTCAGTTTATGTGTCAATATTTCACAGAATTA
Organism: Margarornis squamiger; assembly: GCA_035222235.1. NCBI lineage: Eukaryota > Metazoa > Chordata > Aves > Passeriformes > Furnariidae > Margarornis > Margarornis squamiger. Next base: position 51,357,226 of record JAWWTY010000123.1, read on the forward strand.
ATGAGATACCCCTCTACTGAGTGTATAGGTACTCTGCCCTTTAAGATTAGCTCAGGGGAGAACTGATTCCCGCTCCTCCCAAAAGTTCAAATTCCCTAATACTTTCAGTCTTTATTTCTATCCCAGCTAAGCTAAAGTGGTGTGAATTCAGTGAATTACAAAAAGCGAGACACTCCCAAGTGCCATTTTCAGTCACTTTTGAGATTAGATCAAGTTGCCCTTTACTTTGAAATGAAAGTAATCCCTTTTTATGTGTTTGTTGCACTCTCTACATTACTAACACGAGAAAATCAATATCAGGTCAGGCAGTCAGTTCAGTGTCGTGCTTCTTATGGCTAATGCACTAAATTATCTCATTGAGGGAATTGAGAGGTGTGGATTCTTGAGATGCTGATGATAGAAGGCTCTTGAGATAAAAGGTGAAAAGCAAAGGAGCAGAAAGGAGGGAAAATAAACTGTTTAAGGTCAAGTGCTGGTTTTATTTGACATGTTTTCTAAAAGTAATATTTTGATCAGGTAGAGCATTTTGACACTGTTGATTATTTTATTTCTGTTCTTCATATGTACACACATCTATCCATCCATATACCTTACATTTTATTTTGAATGTATGTGCACATCCTTCTTAATCTGTTTTCGGAGCTGAAGGCGTGGTCATTAAAAACCCTAAAAATCCACTTAGCACCCCATGAAAGACAACTGATAGCTTCAATCTCATGGAACCATCTGGAATGCCGCTCCTCATCCTGGCATCTCAGAGGAAGCTTTTGGCATGTTTTGTTGTCCTAGTCTTCAGAAATTTATTAGGCAACAAATCATTGGCTTGCTGGCTTTTCATCTAGATACCAAATGCTCCCTATCTGGGCCCTTTTCCTTTAATCTTACACCCTGGGGGTGGGACCTTGTTAGTCTCTTGTTACTTGTGAGTTCCTCAGGGATGGTGGGGTGTTTGTGTTCTCCTTTGGATTCTTTGTGTACATTTTATGAATGGAAACTGAATTTATTTTTTTTAATAGAAGACAGAAGACAGACAGTGCCTGGAATGTCATCTTGGACATGGGGTGAGTCCCAGCTTGACCCAGGGGGTGCCCACTTGTCTCCTTTTTTGAAAAGACTCTGATTGCATTTTCCTACATAATCTGCTCCCCAGGAGTGATAGTGTTTTGGGGTGCAACAGAATGTCTTACAACCTTAACTACTCCTATTAGTTTAACTTTGTAATTGTAAGAGGAAAACAAACAAATTAAAAATCTACACCTGAATTCAGAGTTCCTCGAGTGAAGAAGCAGCTGGGAATTTAAGATTCTCACATAAGCAATGCAGTCACCACCATTTTTTTTAAGTCTCTGCTGTTAATCAGCTCTGTCCTTTCCTTATTCCTGAGTTTTGTACACTCATTGGGCAGTCTGATGGTTTGCTCTTGTTATCTGGTTATCTTTGAATGGAAGACACAGTTCAGCTTTCATCTGAAGCTGGGTCCTAGTTCTCTCTTTATTTCCCTTTACATTCTTTAATAATGCCTTGCGGTTGCCATTCCCTAATGTTTTTGGGTTTTTTTTTTTCATCCTTTTTCACTTGTCTCCTAGGATATTTAGTTTCTTTTGATGCAGATAACAATATGCACCAAAGTACTTGGAGTTAGATACTTAGAGTAAGCCACCTAAAACAGACACATGAAGAAGGAATGTTTGTCAGAGCTACATTGTTTTCAACTGAGAAGGACCTTCTAAAACCAGCTTTTTTAAATAGATCACTCCTACTTTCTGGAAAACATGGTTGGATCTCTTTGTCCTGGGCTTATGACAAGGAAGGAGATGTTTGTAAGACAGAAAGAGAAAATGGGAGACAAAATAAAGCCCATTATTTTATTTTTTTTTTCACCAAAACCCGAATATCCAAATGAGAAAATTTCAGTTTTGAAAAGCATAATTTGCCATATAGGTTGCAGCTCTTAGCTTTTATCTGCACTTATGTCAAATGAAAAGTCTTCTAACACCTGGCAGTTGAATCATATGTCCTTGACAGGAGGCAGATGAGCACAATTTTCCAGGGTTAGAGATGGACATTTGGATGTTCTTTATTATCGCTTCAGGAGTATGTCAGGTTTTGCTGTAAGAACCAGCACCTGGATGCAGAAATCATCACTGACTTGTGGTGCTTGACCAGGGGATGCATTGTCTGGTCCCTCACTGGCTCAGCTCTGCTCTTTGGTGTTACTCCCTCTGGGACCATGGTGGCTTGGACCACCATGTCCATGCTGTAAGATGGCAGCCCAACCTAAATGCCTCCAGTCTCTCACCTTCAGGGTGGCAGGTGTGGGGATGCCACCAGGGAGCACCACAGACCAGAGTGGGCTGTGTGATCTCTGTGGAAGAGCAGTTAGGAGACATGGAGATGGCTGTGCCAAGCCAGTGGTGCCCTGTGCCTTTCTGCAAGTGGGTGCGTGCCTGGCCCTGTGCTGTTGGCTAAAGCATGGTGAGTTGCACAGCTTGGCCAGCCCCAGCAGGCCCCTCAGTGCCTCAGCTCTGTGCCTGCATGTCTGCTCTGTGCATGCATGTCAAATAAACACAGTGCATGAAGCATGGTGTTGTAGCAGGCATTGGGCTCTCCCCTGTTGAAATCACATCAAGGCCATCAGCAGGGTCCTTTATTGCCATGTGCTTGTTCTCCACAGCTGTAGGATCCATGAGATGAGATAGTGTAAAGAGGAGTTTAGGTCAGAAGAAAGCTAGCAGGAATGGAAAAGGAATTAGCTGTCACCTACAATTTGGTCCAAAGTGATGGGACATGATGGGTACGATTAGTGAGCCACCATGACAAAGTGGAGGAAGTAAGGAGAGTACAGTAAGGCTAGGAAGTCTTGCAGACTGGGTGGCTATACTTGTTCTTGACTTTGTTAAAAGTCCTTTTTGAAGCTGTAGTTAATGGTGCCGCGCTTGTCTGGTGGAAGAACAGAACTTCCTGCAGGGTTTTGTAGAAGAAAGGACAATAATTACCATGACCTACTCATAGCAGGGAGGTCTTCCAGGAGTAACAGCTGAAATGGAAAGGCAAAGCCTAGCTCTCTTCAACCTGTGACCTACTCACAGGTCAAAGCTATTGCAGTACAAAGCACTCTGCAAAAGTCGTATCAGTACAGTGGTAACTTTCTTATGTTTTGAGCAGAAAAAAATTCAGTTCCTGTTTTGGATTAGAGCAGATGGCCCAGGTTTGAACTGATAGATTTGAAAACCCCCACACAGTCACTCCTATAAATTTGTTTCTTCTTTCAGAAGACTGAAAACTGGGTGTGAATTCCAGGGAAAGGGTTAAGTGTATCAGGAGATTGTCAGCCATTGGCCTGACTTTAAAACAAGGTGCCGGAGGGTATATCTTAACTTGACATGTTGCATTGTTAATTTACAGTTTGGGTGTGGAGGGACCTGCCTTCCCTTCTTTGTAATCTATGCAGGTGTGCACAGGACTTCAAAGCCTGCTGCAGTGGAGTTTATGTCTGTGAGAAAGCCTCAGCTGAACAAAAATGTCCCAGGAGATGTGAGCCCCAGCTCCCTTGTGCAACAGCCTGCAAGACAGTTTGTAAATGTGGATTTCTGCTGGATATTGTTTTTGCAGAGGGGGTTTATCCCTTTTCTGTATTCCACAAGTCCCACTGCTGCAGATTTTAGGTTTTATGCTAAAGTGAAATTTTTCAATGATTTTTTAAAATGTGTTTGAAATCACATAAGCACACTAGTCACTCAGGTGTTTTTTTTCTCTGTTTCCAGATGACTTGTGAAATACTACGGATTTCTACCATTGTTTTAATTAGCAGTATTTTGAGGCATCTCAGAAGAGAGAGTTTTAACCCAAAAACTGATCACAGATTTTTCACACTGAGAATTCACTATTGATTATTTGTCACGTGAAACTGGGCAGCTAAAAAGCATCCAAAAGGTCTGGACCTGTTGACTAAAGCTCTTTAAATGTGGAATAGCTCAAATGAACAGAAACAGTGCATGGTGAAGCACAAGTGCTCTTGCTCTTCCAGACCCTGTGTGCAGTCATTATTTGTAGGAAGTGGAGCTCTTGGTAGGTTTGGCAGGGCAGGGGGCACGGGTTTGCCCACACAGGCATTTGCACACAGCTACCTAACCATTAACATTGCACAGCTGAAGAGAGCAGAGATCAATCTATTCCATTTTTTTGTCTTTCAAGCTGGAGGGAAGCAACTTCAGCTCTGTATTCAGAATTATTAAGCTTTTTTATTTTTTCCATCTTTGACATTTGTGTAGAACAGTTACAAGGAAATTAAGTGTGCCAGTAAAACTGGACTTCACAAATTTTGCTAATTTATTTAATGGCTCCAGCACTTCATTGTTGCTTGTTATTGTGATCAAAATTATGGACAGAGTAATAGCAATTGTTTCCTTATGGCTCTGCTTTGGTCAGTGATTTCTCTTAGAGTTTTCTCTGTCCATTTTACGTTCCCACTTACCAATTTTTTTTGGACCTCCTGGAATGAAATTCAGCACTGCTATAGAACTGCAGTTGTACAGCAGAGAACATTACTTTTTGTCTGCATGTTTTATTTTTTTTTGACGTTTGGTTTTGGTCTGATGCAGAATAAGACTTGCACCTGTCAAACACTTTTAGGGAAATGTACAAGGGTAGCAGTCTCTCATGGCCAGGTAGGCTGGTACTCTTTTGTGTAGGCACAGGGGATCTGCAAATGGCCTGTGAAATGCTTACTGGTTCCAGCTGTTGCTAGTGCATGACTGCAGGCATAGCTAGGAGTTGGCAGGAATTCCCAGCATTTTTAATTAGAATGTTTGTACCTATAACAGTAAAATTATGAGTTTGTAAAATAATTGTTTTATATGGCTATGATTTATATCCTCTTTCTGCAATTCCACTCATCTCCTAACCACCAAAGACTAATTGAATACAGAATGGTCTAGGAATTTTTGCTTTGCTTGTTTTGCAGAGGTCATGAGGCCTCGTAAATGCTATGCTAGTGTTTGGAGTCCTCTTTTGGGACAGAAAAGGTCCAGACTGAACTTCTGGCTTGACCACATTCAAATATTTTTCCTTGTCCAGAGAAGGAAATAAACCCCATGATGTATGTATCCCACGTGAATATTCAATGTACCAGGCTAGTAAGTCTCTCCAATAGGAGCAGTTCCATTTTGAATTAAATATTCATTAATCCAGAAAGAGAAAGCAGTTACTCTTTTACCAGCATTCAAACATAAAGTGTCCCTGAAGCCTCTGCTGTTAATATTCACCTCATTACTCATGACTGATGAGCAGATTCATTGATCTACTCAGGACATCTCATTCTTGTAAAAATGGGGTTTTTGAATCTTTGGAGAGTTTACAGTCATTGCATCATGCTAAATAGATTTAAGTATGTAATTTCTGTGAGTGAGAACTTAAATCACTGACCATCTTCTCATGGAATTTTATGGAAGCCTTGAAGGTCAGGAGCAGAGTTTTAACTGGAAACTCAGCATGGAAAATACAGCACAGGCATCTGAAATGACAATGTTAGAGGATCCAGGTGATATCAGTGAACTGGTCAGGGACAAGAAAAGACTTCCTAGAAAGATGGGTAAAATAAAAATAAACCATGGATTAGGCTCCATAGCCTGGTCTTTTGGGGAACTTCAAGTTATCACAAAACCCTACATTAAATGGGGCAGATGTCCTAGGCGGGAGAGATCGCAGCTGGTGGCTGAGGACGGGTGTGCACAGCCTGCTGGGAGGGTGCCCGGGCTCCAATTGTGCATGTTCTTATCTGTTACTTTCTGCTGCCGGTGTCAGATGAACAGAAGTTGTCTGATTTTAAAGCAGCAGTCATACACAAACGACTGTATGACCTTTATAAATGAAAATACTTGCAAGCCCCTGATTTTTTTTTTAAGCTTCAGAAAAATCAATACAGACCAAAAATTAAAAATATGAGAAGGAAAAAATGTGGGGAGAGAAACCAAGAGAGAAAAGAACAAAAAAGAAATTAATTTTAGTAACTACAGCAGGTCATTTACTCCCCAAGTGTTAGGTATTTATGCTGTAAAGCTAATAGGTTTTGGCTTTTTTGTTGAAAGAGGCTGCATATCTTCCTGTCCAATGGTTGTTAACTGTCTTCTAAATATGAGGACTAGGCAGAATATCAAGTTACAATTAGAAATAAGAACAAATTTAAGCTTGCCGGCTACAACACTGAATAGTCGTGTGGCAAGCAGACATTACAGGGGGTTTTTTTTGTGCTTGCTGTTTAAATGTAGAAGAAGTCTGTGGTTTTTTTTCTTTTATCCTGCACTCAGAGTTGGCCAGGAAAGGGTTCTAGCTAAGGCAGCAGAAAGCCTGCAAGGAAAAGTAACAAGAAAATGTGTGGAGTGAGATGAACAAGAAAAAAGTCCCTTTTGAATGGGATCCTGGACTGAAGAGAGAGGCAGTATGCTGCAACGTGATAGTGGCAGCAGGACTTTTCCATGCCTGTGAAAAGGTGTATTCATGTGCGTACCAGGGAACACTGATTATTTGGTTTTAGGAAGAGAATTTTGGTAAGAAAGTTGAGTGGAGATAAAGATGCAGATGGAAAGCATTGGCAGAGGTAGAATACACATGACAACATACAGGGATGGACTACAGGGGTGTGTGGATTGGTCATGGGGGATCTGCCCTTTAGCTCATTTCTGCTCTTTTCAAGGCATGCCCCACAGCCTGATAGGCCCTCAGGACTCAGCAACTCGCAGGACACTGAGCAGACATGGCCGCAGCTGACTAAGGTATCTTAGAAGATGAGTGTCTTCCACGGGGTGCATTATTTATTTCTTTGCTCCTCATTAGTTGCACATGGATCAAAGGGAGTGAAAGTCCATCTCCCTCTGGAGAAGTCCCCGTCTTTCGTTGCAATTCTCTGGGGTGAACTGTACTTTGAGGTTACCTGCCTACGTGCTGCCCTCTCCCAGCAGCTCCTGGCTCTGCCTCTTTAAGACACTGCTGAAAACCCCCTCAGCCAGGATCAACCCAGCCATATCTTGTATTTTAAAATAATTTACTGTTCGTGCCCCATGAGATTTTATGAAAGGTTTTGCAGACAAAAATCAGCAGTGAATAATGCCAATAGATGGAATAATATTAAAGTTTTAGGCACAGTTTCCCACTGAGAAGCAAGGAAGATGATATGCTTTTAAAACATTTAACAAGACATTGTCCCTTCTGCTGTGACTAGTGTGTCTGTAGAATACATTTTCACAAGGTGCAGAGCTAGGTTAGACAGGAAACTTATTTTAGTACTCTATTTGTGTGACCCCTTTGGCCATTTGGGAATTGGACATGTGTGAAGATAGGAAATGCAAAATGAAGCATTAGGGGAGCAGCCAAACTTCAGGTCTCCTCTTTGCCAGGCTTTCCTCATGGCTGTGGGTAATGTGGGACCAGAGGTCACAAGCTGCAGTGATCAGCTTGGCTTTTTGTTCATGGTTACAGAAAGTGGGACATTTAGGTTCTGAGTGAGAACAAAATCTGGAGAAACAAAATCTTTCACTAGAGGCAACTAGGTTTTAGTGGAGAAAAAACTAAACACCAGAGCAAAAACAACCCCTAATAATAGGATTGTTATCTGAAGTTAATTTCCTATTGGGCAAAGTAAAATAAAACAGATTTTTTTCTTAGCAACATTGTGTGCCATGAGTCAAAATGTTTAGACATGTAATTTTCTGGAAATAGAACCATGGAATCATAGGATCATAGAATATCCTGAGTTGGAAGGGACCCATAAG